>CM069138.1:53048629-53399159 GCA_035221665.1 Okamejei kenojei
AGGTGCTGTCAGTGCATGTAACATGCGTGGGTTTTTCTCCAGGTCCTCCGGTTTCCTCCCGCATCCCAAAGACGTGGAGTTTGTAGGATAATTGGCCTCTGAACGAGTGTGTGAGGAAGTGGGATAACATAGAAGTAGTGTGAGCGGGTGATGAATGGTCAGTGTGGGCTCAGCGGGCCACAGAGCCTGAATCCAGGCTGTATCACAAATACTAAAAAACTCTCTCCAAAGACGCTAACTGCTTTGCTTAATGTTTCCAGCAATTTATGCGTGTCTTTCAGATTTACAGCAGTTGCAACAGTTTGTTTAGATATACTGGGAAAACATAAATGTATTTAATTCTTTGAATAAATCAGGAATGGAAAATTAATCATTAATGGTGAAAACTGTAAAGATTCTTCAATTTTACTAATATCTTTTCAGGAAATTAATCTGATTTTCTAACTAATGACTGGGCCATTCTAACATTAATATGCTTTGATCTAAACCATGAAAACCATATATCATTTTCCTTCCACTTCACAATTATGCGCCACTTTGTGTTGGTCTATCACATAAAATCCCAATAAAATACATTTACGTTTGTGGTTGTAACGTGACAAAATGTGGAAAAGTTCAAGGGGTATGAAAACTTTTGCAAGCAACTGTATGTCTCCTAAATGTATACGGCAAGATTTTATTTAGCATGGTGGCACAGAGGCTGGCAAGTTATTTAGAAAGGAATAGGTTAATAGATAACACAGAGCAGAATGCAGGATTACCAGGTTTCGCAGTTTGGGCCTGAGTAAGCCATCGGCCAATGACGATGGGAACTCCAAAGTCACAGAATGTTTGTCCAGCCCCGACGCGGAGTTCGATTGTCCAGCTGACATCCCCCCGATGCATGAGCTGATCGCCTCGACACGGAGGGCCCACTGCTGGTTACGGGAGTCAAGATCAGCCCGTCTACGGATGGCTTGAGGTCCCCGACCGCCAAGGGAAGAGATTGAACTTTTTTTCTCCTTCCATCACAGTGAGGAATGTGGAGAAGTCACTGTGGTGGATGTTTATGTTAAAATGTGTTTTGTGTATTCCGTTGCTTTTTATTTGTATGACTGACTTAACAAATGAAATTCCTCGTATGTTGCAAAACATACTTGGCTAATAAAGTTTTATTGTGATTGTGATTGTTCGAAAGGATAGAGAAGTCAGGGCTTCCAGGCAAGTTAAAGTAGTGGTGTTCAACAGCTCTGAGGCATACACACATTGTTGGTAGGGTGCAGCCAGGGAAAGGAGGCCTAGGGCTCAGCACAGGGGAAGCAATGAGGAGTAAGGCAGGTCCAACAGAGAGGAGGAAATTGATTGTAGAACTGGTATGTCGTCAGGAGGAAACAGCGAGATGTGTAAGGGCAGTAGCTCAGGTTAAGCAGGGACAGTGGATGAACTGGGCAAGCGTAGAATAGAGGTTTAGCAGGAAGGACCTGTGATGTATGGAGGCAGGCCATGTAAGTTTTCTTATAAGGGCTATTTATGATGTGCGGCCATCACTGCAGAACCTCAAACAATGGGTAGGTGGGGACCCGGCGTGTCCCTTGTGTTCAGAGGTGGCAATGTTGAGGCATAGTTTGTCAGGATGTAGGGCTAGTCTTTCTCAGGGTCGGTATACTTGGTGGCATAACCATGTATTAAAGTGCATAGCTGCAGCAATTGAGAGGAGGAGAGTACAGGTGCATTCAGTAGGCATCGGGACTGGGAGTGTAGCGATTCATTTTGTCCGTGGGGGAGAGAAAGGTAGAGGAGGGTTGTAGAGGTTTCATAGCGAGATCGACCATATCGCTATTTGGAGAGCCAGGAATTCGCAGACAAAGTTTGCATCGGGTTGTAAAGCAGATGTCAGAGGCAGCAGAGCAAGGCAATAGGTGGATTTAGTGGAGAAGAAATAGTGTCAGTTGGGGGCAGAAAGGAAACGTATGACTTGCAGTATGTGTGTTTCTTTGTAATTGTCGCCTGTGCAAGTGTATCCCGGTCTTATGCATGGGTGACCGGGAGTGGGGGGGGGATCAGTTGCCAGAACCAACTGTTGAGCCGTCCCGAGGTGTTGTGTGCCTAACGCAATGAAATACCAATGAAGGGAGGTGCCAACTTGATAACCCCAATGATATACTTGCATCTACAGGATTTGTTTTTTTTTTAAAAAGAGAATGAATATGTATGTAGCTGGGGTTTTTTTTCCGCATATGGAGTCATTTATTGTAAGTTGGTGTATTTGGTTAGATAATATTTTGGTTTTGGGCTTGGTTTTCTCAGTTGAGTGCTTATTCTGGAGTTACAGCACTAGTTCTTTGTGTTTTAATTATAATTGATTACTCATCCAGGGCATTGTTGGTAAAGCCCAGCTCTATTCAACATCCTGAATCCGAAGTGAGTGATTTTCAGAAACATCTCAGGAAGAACCACTTTCCTTTGGAACTGGAGCATCCTCACCAGCTTCTACTGATGCGCTGCGGAAAGCATTTTATTGGGTTGCATTGCAGCATGATTTGGAAACAGCTCCATCCAAGATCGCAATAAACTGCACAGAGTTATAGACACAGCCTAGACCATCACGTAAACCAAACCGTCTTCCATTGACTCCATCCACACTTCACGCTGCCTCGGCAAGGCCACGAGTATAATCAAGGACCAGTCTCATCCCGGTCACTTCCTCTTCTCCCCTCTCCCATTGGGCAAGAGGTACCGAAGTTTGAAAACGCACACCTCTAGATTCAGGGACAGTTTCTTACCGGCTGTCATCAGACAACTGAAGCGTTCCCTCACCAACAAGAGAGTGGTCGTAACCACCCATATACCTCATTAGAGACTTTGAACTATCTTTACGGGATTTTATACACTTTATCCTGGATTTGTACCCTGTGGATGGCTTGATTGTAATCATGTTTAGTCTTTTCGCTGGCAGGATAGCACGCAACAAAAAATTGAGACTGGGGCGGAGGTTTACCTTCCAGCAGAACAACGACCCTAAACATATAGCCAGAGCTACAATCGAATGGTTTAGATCATTTATTTTGTCAATCTGCATGCTTGCTGTAGGAGTCTGGGGAATGGCTTTAAATTAAAAGTACATTTTAATGGAAACATAAATTATTTAACATCTTGAAATATATACTTCCAAATCGTCAAACAAATAATGGTTTACGTTAAACAGACTTAAGTGGAGGATTGATATAGGGTAGTTGCCGTGCAGCTTTTCACTTCATGCAGTAGTCAATAGTGGTGTTTAAGAGGCTTTTAGATGGGCATGAGGATAGGCAGAGATTGGAGCGATTTGGATCATGCACAGACAGATGAAACTAGTTTATCTTGGCACCATGTTTGGCACAGATATTTCAGTCCAAAAGGCCTGGTCCTGTGGTGCACAGTTCTATGTTTTTCTGTGTACCTCAGTCTTCCTGAGGTAAATTATTAATTTGATGTGAAAACAAGTTTGCATTCGGAATAACTAATGAAAGTTCAGCAACCTGAAATGTTAAGTACATTTCTCCTCCCACAGATGCTGCTTAACCGGCTGACTATTACCAGTATCTTTTAGTTACATTCCAGGAAATATTAGTGGTATTTTACGCTGGGATGTTGGTCAAAGTGCTAGAGTGTCTGAAAGGGACAGTGGAAAACAAGTTAGATATGATGGGAGAGTTTATTTATCAATATGGTGCGGACAGGTTTGGTGTTATTGAGGAAAAAGAAGATGGAGGCTCCACAGGTGGTTAGATCCAGACGAGAGAGAGAAATCAAGAGATTAGTGAAGGAGAGGAGACAGTTGAGAAAGCAGTGGAGAAAGGCTACAGTTGATGAGAGAGAGGGAATTAATGTTTTGCAAGAAGAGTTAAGAAATCGGTTAGCAATATCGAGGAGGGCAGAACACCTTAGGAGGAATACCTTAGGAGAACACCTAAAGGGAAGGTCATTTAAGACTGAGGTGAGAAAAAACTTTTTGACCCAGAGAGTTGTGAATTTATGGAATTTCCTGTCACAGAGGGCAGTGGGGGCCAAATCACTGGATGGATTTAAGAGAGAGTTGGATAGAGCTCTAGGGGCTAGTGGAGTCAAGGGATATGGGGAGAAGGCAGGCACGGGTTATTGATAGGGGACGATCAGCCATGATCACAATGAATGGCGGTGCTGGCTCGAAGGGCCGAATGGCCTCCTCCTGCACCTATTTTCTATGTTTCTATGTTTCCATGAATGTCAGGTCAGAGTGGTAGGGATCCATTTAATAGGGATCCATTTAAATTTGTTAAAAAAATGTTTAGTTAAAATGTTTAGTAAAATAGGGATCCATTAAAATGTGTTAAAAAAATGTTTGTATAGGAAATAAGTGGAAGCTCAATGCTTCAAAGGAAGAGCTAGAGGAATATTTAAAAAGGACATACTCGGATCCAGAAAAAAAAGGGGCATGGGTTTCCCTCCAGATATACCACTCTTAGGAGATATACAGTATAGGTTAGGTAGGCAAAAAATGCTGGAGAAACTCAGCGGGTGAGGCAGCTTCTATGGAGAGAAGGAATTGGAGATGTTTCAGGTCGAGACCCTTCTTCAGACTGACGTTGGGGGGCGGGAAAAAGGAAGAGGGCGGAGTCAGTAGGACGTGGGAGAACTGGGAAAAGGGAGGGGAAGGATGGAGGAAACAAGGGTTATCTAAAATTAGAGAAGTCCAATGTTCATACCGCTGGGGTGTAAGCTACCCAAGCGAAATATGAAACATAGAAACAAGGTGCAGGAGGAGGCCATTCGGTCCTTCGAGCCAGCACTACCATTCATTGTGATCATGGCTGATCGTTCCCTATCAATAACCAGTGCCTGCCTTCTCCCCATATCCCTTGACTCCACTAGCCCCTAGAGCTCTATCTAACTCTCTTTTAAATCCATCCAGTGACTTGGCCTCCACTGCCTCTGTGGCAGGGAATTCCATAAATTCACAACTCTCTGGGTGAAAACATTTTTTCTAACCTCAGTCTTAAATGACCTCCCCTTTATTCTAAGACTGTGGCCCATGGTTCTGGACTCGCCCAACATTGGGAACATTTTTCCTGCATCCAGCTTGTCCAGTCCTTTTATAATTTTATATGTTTCTATAAGATTCCCCCTCATCCTTCTAAACTCCAGTGAATACAAGCCTAGTCTTTTCAATCTTTCCTCATATGACAGTCCCGCCATCCCAGGGATCAATCTCGTGAACCTACGCTGCACTGCCTCAATCACAGGGATGTCCTTCCTCAAATTTTAGCAGCAGTAAGTACATAGAGGTATCGACCAGAGAAGTACATAGAGGTATCGACCAGAGAAGGGGCAGTGCTGGACCTCCTGTTAGGAAATCATGGGAAGGATGTAGAAGAGAAATGGAGGACATTTAAAGGGGAAATTGTAAGAGTACAGAATCTTTATGTCCCTGTTAGGTTGAAAGGAAATAGTAAAAATTGGAAAGAGCCATGGTTTTCAAGGGAAATTGGACACTTGTTTCGAAAAAAGAGAGATATCTACAATAATTATAGGAGGCATGGAGTAAATGAGGTGCTAGAGGAGTATAAAGAATGTAAAAAGAATCTTAAGAAAGAAATTAGGAAGGCTAAAAGAAGATATGAGGTTGCTTTGGCAAGAAAGGTGAAAGTAAACCCAAAGGGTTTCTACAGCTATATTAATAGCAAAAGGATAATGAGGGATAAAATTGGACCATTAGAGAACCAGAATGGACAGCTATCTGCAGAGCCAAAAGAGATGGGGGAGATATTGAACAATTTCTTTTCTTTGGTATTCACCAAGGAGAAGGATATTGAACTCTGTGAGTTAAGGGGAAAAAGTAGAGTAGCTATGGAAACTATGAGATTCAAAGAGGAGGAAGTACTGACACTTTTGAAAAATATAAAAGTGGATAAGTCTCCAGGTCCTGACAGGATATTCCCTAGGACATTGAGGGAAGTTAGTGTAGAAATAGCAGGAGCTATGACAGAAATATTTCAAATGTCATTAGAAACGGGAATAGTGCCGGAGGATTGGTGAACTGCGCATGTTGTTCCATTGTTTAAAAAGGGTTCAAAGAATAAATCTAGCAATTATAGACCTATTAGTTTGACGTCAGTGGTGGGCAAATTAATGGAAAGGATACTTAGAGATAATATATATAAGCATCTGGATAAACAGGGTCTGATCAGGAACAGTCAACATGGATTTGTGCCTGGAATGTTTGACAAACCTCCTTGAATTTTTTGAAGCGGTAACTAGGGAAATTGATGAGGGTAAAGCAGTGGATGTTGTCTATATGGATTTCAGTAAGGCCTTTGACAAGGTTCCCCATAGAAGGTTGGTTAAGAAGGTTCAATCTTTGGGTGTTAATGGCGGAGTAGCAAGATGGATTCAGCAGTGGCTGAATGGGAGATGTCAGAGAGTAATGGTGGATGGCTGTTTGTCAGGTTGGAAGCCGGTGACCAGTGGGGTGCCTCAGGGATCTGTGTTGGGTCCACTGTTGTTTGTCATGTACATCAATGATCTGGATGATGGGGTGGAAAATTGGATCAGTAAGTATGCAGATGATACTAAGATAGGTGGTGTTGTGGATAATGAAGTAGATTTTCAAAGTCTACAGAGAGATTTGGGCCATTTGGAAAAGTGGGCTGAAAGATGGCAGATGGAGTTTAATGCTGCTAAGTGTGAAGTGCTACATCTTGGCAGGACAAATCAAAATAGGACGTACATGGTAAATGGTAGGGAATTGAGGAATGCTGTGGAACAGAGGGATCTAGGAATAACTGTGCAGAGTTCCCTGCAGGTGGAATCGCATGTAGATAGGGTGGTAAAGAAATCCTTTGGTGTGCTGGCCTTTATAAATCAGAGCATTGAATATAGGAGTAGGGAAGTAATGTTAAAATTGTACAAGGCATTGGTAAGACCAATTCTGGAGTATGGTGTACAATTTTGGTCGCCTAGTTATAGGAAGGATGTCAACAAAATAGAGAGAGTACAGAGGAGATTTACTAGAATGTTGCCAGGGTTCCAGCAACTATGTTACAGAGAAAGGTTGAACAAGTTAGGTCTTTATTCTTTGGAGCGCAGAAGGTTAAGGGGAGACTTGATTGAGGTCTTTAAAATGATGAAAGGGATAGACAGAGTTGACGTGGATACGTTTTTCCCATTGAGGGTAGGGAAGATTCAAACAAGAGGGCATGACATGAGAATTAAGGGACAGAGGTTTCGGGGTAACGTGAGGGGGAACTTCTTTACTCAGAGGGTGGTGGCTGTGTGGAATCAGCTTCCAGCAGAAGTGGTGGAGGCAGGATCGATTTTAACATTTAAGAGTAAAGTGGATAGGTATATGGACGTGAAGGGAATGGAGGGGTATGGTCTGAGTGCAGGTAGATGGGACTAGGGGAAAACAAATGGTCGGCACGGACTGGAAGGGCCGAGAAGGCCTGTTTCCGTGCTGTAATTGTTATATGGTTATATGGTTAATTAGGAAACCAAAACTGTACACAATACTCCAGATGTGGTCTCACCAGAGCCCTATACAACCGCAGAAGAACCTCTTTACCCCTATACTGAAATCCTCTTGTTATGAAGATTGGTCTCTGTAATTTGCCCCTAGTGTGTAGGGAGTGGATGTGAAAGTGGGATAACGTAGAAGTAGTTCGAACAGGTGATCGATGGGCCGAAGGGCCAGATTCTATATTGTATCTCGAACTAAACAAAACCATTCAGTCTTTATGGCAAAGCCAATGTTTTACTAGGTTGAAGACTGCATGAATCCTATGTGCCTTAACCTTCTTGATCAAATTACCATTAGGGAGGGACCTTACTGAATATGCTACTAAAATCCATGTAAACAATGTTCACTGCAAGTTTGTAGACATCAACTCCCCCGCACTTTCTGGCTGTCCCTATGTTCCTGCACCCGATGAAAACCCTTGTGGTCATCGGGAGATTAAGGGTTTGGACACGTTAGAGGCAGGAAACGTGTGCCTGATGTTGGGGGAGTCCAGAACCAGGGGCCACAGTTTAAGAATAAGGGGTAAGGCATTTAGAACAGAGACGAGGTAACACTTTTTCTCACAGAGAGTGGTGAGTCTGTGGAATTCTCTGCCTCAGAGGACGGTGGAGGCTGGGTCTCTGGATACTTTCAAGAGAGAGCTAGATAGGGCTCTTAAAGATAGTAGAGTCAGGGAATATGGGGAGAAGGCAGGAACGGGGTACTGATTGGGGATGATCAGCCATGATCGCATTGAATGGCAGTGCTGACTTGAAGGGCCGAATGGCCTACTCCTACACCTATTGTCCATTGTCTATTGAGAACATGCAAACTCCATACAGACAGCACCCGTAGCCAAGATTGAACCCGGGGTTCTAGCGCTGTAAGGCAGCAGCTCTACCACTGCGCCAATGTGCACTATGTCATGATGTATGAAAGCCTACAGCGTACTGAATGTGAAGAGTGGGTTACACTGACACATCCAGTCATTGTTGATTGGCAAAGTGACAAGTCAAGTCAAATGGGGGGTACACAAAAGGCTGGAGAAACTCAGCGGGTGCAGCAGCATCTATGGAGCGAAGGAGATCGGCAATGTTTCGGGCCGAAACCCTTCTTCAGACTGATGCTGAAGTCAATTCAAATGCCTGGCTTTGTGTTCGAGAATTTCCTGTTTGTCCACATGAATTGTCTCACCTTGTGAGTTACTGATCTCTGCGTGAGACTATTGTGTAAGTGCGAGCAAATAAAAGCAGCGTAATCTTGTACCAATCACTTGGTAATGTCCATTGAAAAACAGATACTTGTTTTCTTTGGGAGCCTTACCTTTTTTAATGCCTCACGCTGTTATGAAATTGACGTATGCATAATGACGCATGGTCTCAAATATACGTTAAATATTGATATATTGTTTATTTTGCACTTGAGCCTGTAAATTTTTAAATACTACCACAGGAAGTTTTGTTTTAGACGTCTGTCGCAGAAACATTTTCATTCTGCAAGATTTATTGAATTGAGGTGGGGATTTTGAAAGTGGAAACAAAAGCATTTGTTTACTGGTGGTATCCAAGCAGGTTTGATGCACAGCTATAATTAAGGCCACACGAGGAAGATTAAAATCTATGATTTTAATGGAGGAACAGCTTACTCAAATTGCACAGAGAATGAGGTTAGGAGGAAGAGATAGATCAACCATGATTGAATGGGGGAGTAGACTCGATAGGCCAAATGGTCTAATTCTGCTCCTATGACTTATGAACTTATCGTTCTGGGAACTGCATTTTTTCATACTAGTTCACACTAGTTCTACATTATTTCACATATTTCTCATAGTTTTGGTTTACGTTTACTGGACTTTATCTTGCACTAAACATTATTCATATTCTTTCCCTTTATCATGTATTTGTACACTGTGGATGGCTCAATTGTAATCATGTACTGTCTTTCTGGAGACTGGTTCGCAAGCTACAAAAGCTTTTCACTGTACCTCAGTGCAAGTGACATAAACTAAACTCAATGTTTATTGTTATCAAGTATACCAAGGTACAGTGAAAAGATTTGTTTTGCATGTTTTTCCAATTAGATCAGATAATACTGGACATAAATACAATTGTCAGATTCAAGTACAATAGATAGAGCAAAGGGGAAGATACAGAGTGCAGACTATAGTTCTCAGCATTGTAGCGTACCAGTCACACAGACAAAGTCCAATGTCTGCAATGGGGTAGACGTGAATTGAACAGTCTCCTAATTTATGGAAAGACTGTTCAGAAGCCTGATAATTGAGGGGAATAATCTATTCCTGAGTCTGGTGATGTGCACTTTCAAACTTAAGCACCTTCTGCCTGATGGGAGTGGGTGGAAGAAGGAATGACCGGAATGGGACAAGTCTTTGATGATGTTAGCTGCTGTGTGCCAGTTGTGTTGTTGGGAATTCATATTGCGGCCAGTTGATGGGTTGCTTTTCCAGTTGCTTTTTAATATTCAGACAGGTTCATGCCTTCGAAATGATTGTGGGCTGCAGGATTCAGTTTGTTGCAAACACCTTGTTCAATGTTTAAACAGCTAAGTGTCTGATTGACAGACATGCCATTTCTCTATTATATGGTGTTAACGTAAGAAGAAAGCTAAATTTCAGTTTACATAAACCCTAGTAAAATTAAAATGGCTTCAATAGACACAGGAAAATAAAGCTTTGAAATGCAAGTTGACGAATGGTAAGTAGGAATGAGGGGAAGAAAGTTATTTTCAATCCAAGTGTTGCACCAGCACTTTGCGTTTTTTTTGTAAACCAGCATCATGTGTACATTGCACACCTTGCCGCTGTCAGATGTCAGCTAATCGCAGAGGGATCAATGTGCATCCATCAGGACGTCACATGCTAAAATAATTTAGAAGCACCAGTCATAGTCACAGAGACATAAAGCGTGGAAACAGACCCTTCAACCCAACTTGCCCACAACATGCCTCATCTACACTAGTCCGACCTGCCTGCGTTTGGTCCATATCGCTCCAAACCTGCCCTGTCCATGTATCTGTCCAAATGTCTCTTAAAGTTTGTGGATGACATAACCCTGATTGGACTGATCCAGGATTGGGAGGAATCTGCCTACAGACAGGAAGTGTCACAGCTGGCGTCCTGGTGCCATCACAACAACCTAGAGCTCAATGCTCTTAAGACAGTGGAATTGATTGTAGACTTTAGGAGAGCTCCCCCTCCCCTCACCCCACTCATCATCAACAACACCACAGTCAATCTGTGGAGTCTTTTAAGTTCCTGAGAACCATCATCTTCAAGGACCTTAAGTGGGGAGCTACCATCGACTCCACAGTTAAAAAGGCACAACAGAGGATGTGCTTTCTATGGCAGCTCAGGAAGCACAATCTGCCACAGGCAATGATGGTCCAATTCTACACGGCCATCGTAGAGTCTGTTCTCACCTTCTCCATCATGGTCTGGTTTGGCTCAGCCACCAAGCACGACACCTGGAGGCTGCAGCGAATCGTCCGATCAGCAGAGAAGGTTATTGGCTGCAACCTTCCCTCCACTGATGAACTGTACACTGCAAGGGCCAGGAAGCGAGCGGGTAAGATCATCTCTGACCCCTCTCACCCTGGCCACAAACTCTTTGAATCACTTCCCTCTGGAAGGAGACTCCGGACTGTCAAAGCTGCCACAGCCTGACATAAAAACAGTTTTTATCCATGAGTAGTTGCGCTATTCAACAGCCAAAAATCTGTAGCCTCCCCTTGATCTGGTATTTTGTTGGTTCATATGCTTGATCAATGGTGTTTTATCATTAATGTGTTATTATTATTAATGTTTAGTGTTTTCTGAGTCAACTCTTACGTGTGGGCGGAGCACCAAGGCAAATTCTTTGTATGTGAATACTTGGCCAATAAACTTACTTACTTACAAAAAAAAAATTACAGTAGTACCTGCCTCAACTACCTCCTTCGGCAGCTCGTTCCATATCCCTATCACCCTTTGTGTCAAAAAAGTTCCCCCTCAGGTTCCTACTAAGTCTTTCCCCCTTCATCTTAAACCTATTTCATGTGGTTCTCAATTTCTCTACTCTGAGTAAAAGACATGATTTATTCCTCTCGTGATTTTGTACGCTTCTATAAGATCATCCCTCAATCTCCTGTGCTGCAAGGAATAAAGTTCTAGCGCGTTGGAAGGAACTGCAGTTGCTGGCTTACACCAAATGCTGGAGTAACTCAGTGGGTCAGGCAGCATCTCTGGAGAAAAGGAATAGGTGACATTTCAGGTCGAGACCTTTCTTCAGACTGTTCTAAAGTCCTAACCTGCCCAACTTCTCCTTATAGCTCAGGTACTGGATTCCTGACAACATCCTTCTAAATCTTCTCTGCACCCTTTCTAGCTTAACAATATTATTCCGATAACAGGGTAGGTATGTTGCAAAACTTACCTTCAGCGGCGCTGTAGTTCTGCCACTGGCCGTGTGCGCGACTTTGGCGCCTTTGGGGGGGGGGCGTTAAAATGTGGTGTTTATCCTACCTGCCCTAAATATTTTTTACTTGGAGTACAAGCTTTTGCTGAAGAATTGTTCCGACTGCCGTTCTGTGACATTTTTTTTTTATTTTTTTAAAATCGCCCGACAAGTTCAGCGCTGGAGTAATTTAAAAATCAGTTTCTAAAGCCGTCAATGCCGACGGATTTCCCGTACGGGACAGGTAAAGGAAAGCCGTTTATTTTATGTATAAAAGTTATTTTTAAGATGCCTTTAATCCACATTTTACATTGCAAAACTGATTTATTTCCCATACGAACCAGCAGTATTTTTCCTGCTGATATGGGGTTCAAATTCACTGCAACCGCAACGTTCCAATTGATCGCGTTCCACTGAAACCCACTCGCAAGATGATTTAAATGCCCATTAATTTACGGGAATTAAACATTAAATTCCTTCCATTTGGCCTATAAATGCATGACAATGAGATTTTAAAATCATGTTCTATTGTGAATTCTTGTGTGAATGTTATTTGAACACTTAGGCTATTTAAAAATGTTATTTTTTCTTAAGAAATAGATAGATGTTTAGATCTAGTAATTGAATTTTGTAATTAGCTACAATTGGGTAACTAATTAATTATATGTTTTAATTTCAGGTCATCCATGCAAGATTCTTTCTTATTTGTTTCAGAATGCTTCAATCTATAATAACTGAACATTTCTTTCAGTTGTATTAATTTTTAAGAAAGTTATGGGCTTTTGACTGTCCTTGATCACAGCTTTTGTGTTAAGTCAATGGAAAAGCAATAGGGAACATGATGCTAATTTCCGAGTATGAAAATGGCCATCACTTTTTTAATACTGAAGATATGAAAGTGAATTAGGTGTCAAATTAAACTTTTTTTATGCTTTATCTGATGGGATGAATTGCAGACTTGATTTATAAAATTTCAAAATTTTGTAACATTGCTAAACAGGGTGGCCAAGACAACTTTTACTCTGAACTTTTTACATGTTAAAAAACAGGCCCTTCGGCCAACCAGCGATCCCCGTACATTAACACTTTCCTACATGCACTAGGGACAGTTTATGTCATTGGAGTGTGGGAGGAAACCAAAGGTCTCAGATAAAACCCACGCAGGTCTCGAGGAGAACGTTACACCTTACAGCCAAGCACACGTAGTCAGGAACAAACCCAGGTCTCTGGCACTGTAAGGCAGCAACTAACCCTGCACCACAGTGTCACCCTACTGTTTTTAAAATGTTGTTATAGTTGCCTCAATTACCTCCAATGGTACCCACAGTACCTGCCTCAACTCACATCTCTGGTGCCAATGGACCCTTTTTCAGATATACAGTACATGTGCACATGTTCATGAAACAAATGTAATGGCCACTTTTTGGGAAATAGCCTGCAAATAAACATTTTGATTTGTTAGGAAGTGTTGTTTCTTGACTAGCCTTAGAACGAGACTCGAAGTTTGTTCTTTTTCATATATTACCAGCTCAAAATTATAATAAGCAATACAAAGTGATGATAATTCCATGAATCCCAACACTGTGGACTTCTAACAAACACTTCAGTTACAGAGTCAGACCAACATGTCCCAATTACACTTGGCCCACCAGTAAGAAGAAACTGGGGATAGGGTGAAGAATGCATCCAGTGGCGGAGATGTGCACTTCTCATGAATCGAATAAATTTGCTACTGACACCATCCACCACCTCGATTGCACCAACCTTCACATGCCCCCACCTCCCACCTACCTTTACGGTTCTCCCTCAGCTAATAGACACCATGAACACTGTTTAAATGGCACTATCTTATCTCCCTCCGCCATCACCCCTGGCAGCAGGTTCTGGCCACCCACCATTCCCTGTGTAAAATATCTTGGCCTGTGTTGTATGGAGTCGTTACGTTCTCGCAGTGACCACGTGGGTTTTCTCCGGGTGCTCCGGCTTCCTCCCACACTCCAAAGCTGTAGAGGTTTGTTCGTAGGTTAGCTGGCTGAGGTAAAATTGTAAAATTGGCTCTAGTGCGCAGGATAGTGTTCGCGTACAGGGTGATCACTGGTCGGCACGGACAGGTTGGGCCAAAGCACCTGTTCCTCTAAAATGTATCTCTGTATCTCTAAAATCTAAATCTGAAATAAAACCACTCCTTTAAATGTTACCCCTCTCACTATGGTGAGAGCTAAAGCTATGCCCTCTAGTCTTTGGCATTTCTAGCTTGGGGTATAGGTTCTGTCTGTCTACCCTATTTAGCAGCAACAATGTGTGTGGTGCTCAATCGGTGCACGGCTGACTCTGGCTATGCTAATACTTTAATCTAGTTACACTAACTTGACAGGTACAAGTGGGGCTTATTAATTAGCCTTGCGTCAGCCTTGGGCACAAGGTTACATTTCCTGCATGCCTGTGGCATTGAGAACACACATCTAATTATGGCCTATAGTATGTGCCGTGTACAAGAGGTTTTTTAAGTGGCTCGCTTCTAGAGACAAAAACTTGAGCTCGAACTGGGCATGCTGAGAGTGTACACACCTCCTGTCTCTCCATCTCTGCTGCCTCACGGTACAGCAAGGAGGCACTTTGCCTGAACAGACAAAAAAGAAAGTCTTGCCTTTGCAGAGTGATTTACACAATCTAGAATGTCTCAAAGCACTTTAGAATTTTAGGTTTATGATTATTGTTTTCACGTGTACCAAGAATGCATGCTATCCCATCAGATCAGATGATACTGTACATAAATACAGTACAATAGATAGATAGTACAATACAGTACAATACAATAGATTAAACATAAAAACTGACTGCAAAAGTTTTTATCGATATGTGAAGCGCAAAAGATTAGTTAAAACAAATGTAGGTCCCTTGCAGTCAGAAACGGGTGAATTGATCATGGGGAACAAGGACATGGCAGACCAATTGAATAACTACTTTGGTTCTGTTTTCACTAAGGAAGACATAAATAATTTGCCGGAAATAGCAGGGGATCGCGGGTCAAATGAGATGGAGGAACTGAATGAAATCCAGGTTAGCCGGAAAGTGGTGTTAGGTAAATTGAATGGATTAAAGGGCGATAAATCCCCAGGGCCAGATAGGCTGCATCCCAGGGTACTTAAGGAATTAGCCCCAGAAATAGCAGATGCCTTAGTGATAATTTTTCAAAACTCTTTAGATTCTGGAGTAGTTCCTGAGGATTGGAGGGTAGCTAATGTAACCCCACTTTTGAAAAAGGGAGGGAGAGAGAAAACGGGGAATTACAGACCAGATAGTCTAACATCGGTTGTGGGGAAACTGCTAGAGTCAATTATTAAAGATGGGATAGCAGCGCATTTGGAAAGTGGTGAAATCATTGGACAAAGTCAGTATGGATTCACGAAGGGTAAATCATGTCTGACGAATCTTATTGAGTTGTTTGAGGATGTAACTAGTAGAGTGGATAAGGGAGAAGCAGTGGATGTGTTATATCTGGACTTTCAGAAGGCTTTCGACAAGGTCCCACACAAGAGATTGGTATACAAACTTAAAGCACACGGTATTGGTGGTTCAGTATTGATGTGGATAGACAACTGGCTGGAAGACAGGAAGCAAAGAGTTGGAGTGAACGGGTCCTTTTCAGGATGGCAGACAGTGACTAGTGGGATGCCGCAAGGCTCAGTGCTGGGACCCCAGCTATTTACAATATACATTAATGATTTGGACGAGGGAATTAAATGCAACATCTCGAAGTTTGCGGATGACACGAAGCTGGGGGGCAGCGTTAGCTGTGAGGAGGATGCTAGGAGGCTGCAGGATGACTTGGATAGACTGGGTGAGTGGGCAAATGCATGGCAGATGCAGTATAATGTGGATAAATGTGAGGTTATCCACTTCGGTGGCAAAAACAGGAATGTAGACTATTATTTGAATGGTGACCGATTAGGAAAAGGGGAGATGCAGCGAGACCTGGGTGTCATGGTACACCAGTCATTGAAAGTAGGCATGCAGGAGCAGCAGGCTGTGAAGAAAGCAAATGGTTTGTTGGCATTCATAGCAAAAGGATTTATGTACAGGAGCAGGGAGGTTCTACTCCAGTTGTACCGGGTCTTGGTGAGGCCACACCTGAGTATTGGGTACAGTTTTGGTCTCCTAATCTGAGGAAAGACATTCTTGCCATAGGGGGAGTACAGAGAAGGTTCACCAGACTGATTCCTGGGATGGCACGACTTCCATATGAAGAAAGACTGGATAGACTCGGCTTGTCACTGGAATTTAGAAGATTGAGGGGTGATCTCATAGAGACTTACAAAATTCTTAAGGGGTTGGACAGGCTAGATGCAGGAAGATTGTTCCCAATGTTGAGGAAGTCCAGGACAAGGGGTCACAGTTTAAGGATAAGGGGGAAGTCTTTTAGGACCGAGATGAGAAAATCGTTTTTCACACAGAGAGTGGTGAATATGTGGAATTCTCTGCCACAGAAGGTAGTTGAGGCCAGTTCGTTGGCCATATTTAAGAGGGAGTTGGATGTAGCCCTTGTGGCTGAAGGGATCAGGGGGTATGGAGAGAAGGCAGGTACAGGATACTGAGTTGGATGATCAGCCACGATCATATTGAATGGCGGTGCAGGCTCGAAGGGCCGACTGGCCTGCTCCTGCACCTAATTTCTATGTTTCTATGTTTCTATCCCTTTATCATGTGTCTGTACACTGTGGGTGGCTCAATTGTAATGAAAGGCATAGATAGAGAGGATGTGGAAAGGATGTTTCCACTGGCGGGAGAGTCTAGGACCAGAGGTCGGGATTAAAGGGCGTTCTTTGAGAAAGGAGGTGAGGAGGAACTTCTTTAGTCAGAGGGTAGTTAATCTGTGGAGCATTGCCACCGAAGGCTGTGAAGGCCAAGTCAGTGGATATTTCTAAGGCAGAGATAAACAAATGATTGATTAGAACGGGTGTCAAGGGTTATGGGGAGAAGGCAGAAAAATGGGATTAGAAGGCAGAGATCTCCATGATTGATGGCCTAATTCTACTCTTACTACTTTAATCATGTATAATCTTTTCGCTGGCTGGTTAGCATGCAACAAAAGCTTTGCACTGTACCTTGGTACATATGACAGTAAACTAAATTAAACTAAAGAGCAAAGGGGAGAGTGCAGAATATAATTCTCAGCATTATACAGTAGTACAACCCTTCCATAGAATAGTTCCATTAAGGGTGACATGGTGGCAAAGTGGTCTGCCTCACAACGCCAGAGACCCAGTTTTGACCCTGACTAATGTCTGTACGTTCTCCCTGTGACTTGTGTGGGTTTTCTCCAGGCCCTCCAGTTTCCTCCCACACTCCAAAAACGTACAGGTTTGTAGGCTAATTGGCTTGATAAAATTGTAAATTGTCCTTGGTGTGTGTAGGATAGTGTCAGTGTGCAAGGATTGTTGGCCATCGTGGACTCAGTGGGCCGAAGGGCCTGTTTCTGCGTCATACCATTAAACTAAACTAAATAATGGGGTAGGGAATTGGACAGTACCCTAGCTTGTGTAAGGACCGTTCAAAAGCTAGAATGCTTCCAAAGCACCAAAGCCTCACAAACAATGATGTGATCAGGACCAGGTTCTCAGCTTTTAAATGAGTTTGGCTGAGAAATGAATATTGGCCAATATTAATACTGGAGGCAGAATTCACCAAGAGCAAAGCTTCTCTACCACAATTTCACAGTAAATTTACACTGACATAATGAGATTTTTTTTTTTTTTGCCTAGAAAAAGAATGAATGTGACTGTCACTTGTGTGCCGAGGGGAGTTTGAGAGCGCCGGGTTGAAATTGTAATCTCTGCTATGTTTTTGAGTCTACTGCAGCAATGTGATGGCATTGCTCAGGGTTAAGTCAGCAGAATATTGTCGGGTGTAAATTACATTAGCAGGCATCAGTATTCGTTTGCAGAGGGGAATAAGAAAGAGGAATCTTCTGGAAGCATTTCTGAAGTGGACTGTCGGGCAATAGTTTAGTTGGAGATGCAATGGTTTAGATTTAGATGGAGAATAAGGCCCTTCGGCCCACCAAGTCCAATGCAGTCAAGCAGCACATTTGGAGGGAATGGATAGGCAGTTTTTTGGGACGCGACCCTTCTTCAGACTGAAGTTACACATGGTCTATGCATGAGGTTAGTTTAACAATACTAAACAATTAACTAAAACAATAAGTTTAGTTTATTTTAGTTTAGTTTAGAGATGCAGCAAATAAACAGACCGTTCCGTCCTCGCCGACCAACAGACATTGGTTTTATCCTATGCACACTCAGGACAATTTATAGAAGCTAAATAACCTACAAACCTGCTCATCTATGGGATGTGGGATGAAATCGGAGCACCCAAAGAAAACCTACGCAATCCCAGGCAGAACGTGCAAAGTCTACTGCTGCGCCACTGGGCCGCTCCTTACGAATCTGCAGAGGCTCTATGTAAGGCAGATACAGCTTGTTCCATTCCCCACTCCATCATATTTTTCTCTTTAGTCTTCTTTAGTTCAAAGATCCGATGAATTAGTGGGTGTCTGGACAGGCGAAGTGTTCTATTTTCCAATTGCATGTCTAATCTTTGCAAAAGATTCACAACTTAAAGTATTAAGCTCAAAGTGAATAAGTGACCACACAGGCAAGAGCAATTATGGTAATTGAAGGTACATTGCCTTACAATATATCTGAAATAAGGAAAAGAGCAAACAACCGCATTTCCATATTAAAAGCTGCAGGAGCCTACATGTTAAGTCAATGACAGAAAGTACGACTGCCTCACAGCCTCAGCAACCTTTGTCCTGACCTTGGATGCTCTCTGTGTGGAGTTTGCACATTCTTACTTTTTGTATTGTCACTTGTACAGTGAAAAGCTTTTTTGATGCATGCTACCCAATCAGCGAACAGACTATATGTGATTACAAACAAGCTGTCCACAGTGTACTGATACAGGATAAAGGGAATAGTAAAAGATAAAGTCCAGTAAAGTTTGATTAAAGATTGTCCGAGGAAAATGTTAGGTCAGGACTGCACTCTAGTTAGCGATAGGATGGTTCAGTTGCCTGATAACAGCTGGGAAGAAACTGTCCCTGAATTTACAGGCCTGTGTTTGCGCACTTGCGTACCTCTTGTCTGATGGATAGGGGAGACGAGAGAATGAGGCTTGTTCTTGATTATGCTGGTGGCCTTGCCGAGGCAGCGTGCTATGTAGATGGAGTCAATGGAAGGGAGGCTGGTTTTTATGTAATGGTCTGGGGTGCGTCCACAATTCTCTGCAATTTCTTGTGGTCTTAGATGGAGCTGTTGGAGCCGAAACATGCTGCGATGCCTCCCGATAAGATGCTTTCTATGGCGCAGTTGGTGAGAATTTCCTAAGTCTTGTAAGGGAGCAGAGGCGTTGCGGTGCTTTCTTGGCTATTGCTTTGATGTGGCTGGTCCAGGCCAAGGTGCAGGTGATATTTACTCTTCAGAACTTGACCCTTTCAACCATCTCTACTTCTGCACTGCAATGTATATCAGGTTATGTTTACCGCCTAGTTTCGCCTTGAAGTCGATCACTATCTCCTTTGCCCTTGTGGTTGTGTGGGCTTGCTCCAAGTGCTCCATAGTTCATAAGTCATAGGAGCAGCATTAGGCTAATTGGCTCATCGTCTACTCTACCAATCAATCAAGGCTGATTTATCTTTCCCTCTCAACCTCCCCATAATCCTTGACAGCCTTACTAATCATGAATCTGTCAATCTCCGCCTTAGAAATATCTATTAACTTGGCCTCCACTGCTGTCTGTGGCAATGAATTCCACAGATTTATCACCCTTTGGCTAAAGAAACTCCTCCTCATCTCCTTTCAAAAGGTTCGTCCTTTTGTTCTGAGCCTATGGCCTCTTGGTTGCTGCTTCAATATGGGTGGTCCAAGTGAAGGTGTTGCTGATATTGACTCCTAGGAATTTGAAGTTTTTCAACCATCTCTACTTTGGCATTGTCAATGCAAACTGAGGTTGATCACTATCTCTTTTGACTTGCTGACGTTGAGACAAAGAGTGTTATCTCGACACCAGGACATGAGGATCTCAATCTCCTTCCTGTACTCCATCTCATCATTATTTGATATCCGGCACATAATGGTAGGGTCGTCTGCGAATTTGAAAATTGAATTAGCTTTGTACATGGCTGTACAGTCGTGGGTGTACAAGGAGTAAAGGCTGAGAGGGTGCTGAGAACGCATCCTTGCGTAGGCCCCGTTGAGGATTATCATGGAGGATGAGTTGTCCCCTATCCTCACTGATTGGGGTCTGTTGGTCAGGAAGTTGTGGATCCAGTTGAAGAAACGAGTGCTGACTCCGTCCCGCTAGTTTGGTGATGAGCCTGGATGGTATAATTGTGTTCAAGGCAGAGCTGGAGTCTATGAATAGGATAGACACAAAATGCTGGAGTAACTCAGTGGGACAAGCAGTATCTCTGGAGAGAAGGAATGGGTAACATTTCGGGTCGAGACCCTTCTTCAGACTGATGTCAGAGGAGTGGGCGGGTTTAAACCAGCATCTGCAGTTCTTTCCTACACCTCTATGAATAGGAGTCTGACTTAGATATCTCTCTTATTCAGGTGTTCCAGGGATGAGTTTAGTGCTAGGCCATTGTCCATGGACCTGTTGTGGTGGTAGGCGAACTGCAGTGGGTCAAGGTTGCTGGGTAGACTGGATGTAATGCATTCCATAACTAGCCTCTCAAAACATTTCATGATGGTTGATGTCAAGATGCCTTGTAGTTTAGGCATTGAGGTCTTGCTTTTCTTTGGTGGTTGGTACCACAAATGGAGTAGGGAGAGATAAAAATGTCTGGGAATGTGCCCACTAGCTCCCACAGCTACTAAGGACACGGCCAGGATCTCCGTCTGGGCCAGTTGCTTTTTGTGGATTTACCCTCAGGACGGCTGATTTAACCTCTGCTACAGTCACCCTGGGGAGTGACACACTGGAGTCGGAAGGACCAGGTGTTACCGCCCTGTTGGCCTTCTGTTCAAAGCAGTTCAGTTCATCGAGTAGGGTCACACTATCACCAATCATATTGCCTGACCTTGCTTTGTAGCCAGTTATCTTATTCAGACCTTGCCACATTCTCCATGTGTCTGAGTGATTATACTGGGACTCAAGTTTGTCCCAGTGTGGTCTCTTGGCATTCTTGATGGCTTTGCGGAAGATCATGGCGGACCTTCTTATATTTCTCGGGGTCCACTTTCTCATCCACTTCTTGCACACTTGGGGTAATTTTACAGAGGACAATTAATTACAAACCCCACACGTTTCGAATGTGGGGGGGAACTGGAGCAACGGGAGGAATACACGCGATCGCAGGGAGAGTGTACAAACACTGTACAGACAGCACCCGAGGTCAGGATTGAACCCGGGTCTCTAGCGCCGTGAGGCAGCACCTCTCGCAATGGCAGAGTTTCTGCTGTACAGCGCCAGAGACTCAGGTTCAATCCTGACTATGGGTGTTGCCTGTACAGTTTGTAAGTTCTTCCTGTGACTGGTGGGTTTTCTTCAGATTCTCCGAATTCCTCCCACACTTGTAAAATTGTAAATTGTCCCTAGTGTGTAGGATAGTGCTAGTGCATGGAGTGATCGGATGGTCGACGCAGACACGATAGGCCTATGTGCATGTTTCCGTGCGGCATCTCTAAACTAAACTAAACTACCCGCTGCATCACTTCATCTTTGTTAATGCATTCCAGTAATGGGTGAAGAATTATTTTACACATATTTGTTTATCATTTCAGTGTGCCTTATTGATTTATTTGGACAAGCTATATCCCTGACCCGCTGCATATTTCAATGTTTTATAACATTGATTAGATTGACGCTTCCCATACATCATTAGAGCTTTCAGCAGATGCAATAAAAAATTCCGAGGATCTCACGCGTCAGAACTGAAGCCCACTAAACTAGCTGAACTAAAAGGCAATCAGCAATTTTAATTGCCTGCATCTCTGAGCAGATGGGATCCAAACAAATCTCACTGCAAGTCATGTCAAAGTACCCTGCACTGTGGAAACACAACCTACAGCAGATGTATCCAAGTCCAGCTGTTGTCACTTCCAGAAGACTCAAGATTTAAATAGCGTTACTTGCATTGAATGATAACTGGACGCTAGTCAAGGGCACAAGTCTAATGCCTGGCTCAGGGTTTGTGGCCAAAACATTTGGTGCTAATATGCAAGCACACTTACACGTCTCAACGCCATTCTGTAATACAGGTCCACCACTGATTTTCCGGCAACTGGTGGTCCGGCACCTCTTTTAATCGGGACAAATTAAGAGAGCACACTTGAGATACGCTCCCCCCCCCCCCCCCCCGGTAGTTCTCCCTCACCTAAATGTAGAGCATAGGATCGGTGAGGCGGCCGATCTCGACCTCATCGGGAATTCCACCATTGCGTAGGGGGTCGAATTTTTACCCAATAGGTTAATTGGCTTGGTGTAAGTTTATTTTGCCCCCAGTGTGTGTAGGATAGTGTTAATATGCGGGGATCACTGGTAAGAGCGGACTCGGTGGGCCAAAGGGCCTGTTTCCACACTGTATCTCTAAACAAATCGAAACTAAACTAGAACAGTACAGGAAAGGGGACTTTGGCCCACAATGTCTGTGCCAAACATGGTGCCAGGTTAAATGGGTCTCATCTGCTTGTGCATGATCTATATCGCTCCATTCCTTGCATTTGCACGTGCCTATCTAACAGCCTCTTAAACGCCACTTTCCTATCTGCCGCCACCACCACCCTTGGCAATGCATTCCAGGCCCCCACAGTCTCTGTGTAAAAAAACTTGCCCCACACATCTCCATTAAACCTTCCCCCTCTCATTAAACCTTCCCCCTGTCTACCCTAACTATGCCTCTCATAATTATATATATCTCAAGACTCCCCTCAACCTCTGACGTTCCACTGTACCTCAGTGCATGTGACAATAATAAACTGAAAGCTGAACTCCATCCATTCTAAAAAAGAAACATGATTGATTTATGAGAACACAACCTCACATTTCATTTTGCTTTCCATTTTCACAAGATTGACAGATGTTTCCACAGGTGAATCAATGGATGTGGAGCCCAGCTAGAAAATTGGAGGTGATAAGGATTATCATCTGTGATATTGAATAGTAGGGCACGCTTCACTGCTTGTACCTCTTACTTGTTTATTTCTTCTAGCCTTGTGTTTAGTCAAAGATGATATGATCTGATTTATTTGCTTCTGAGACGCCTTCAGCCTTCATTTGGAAATAAATGTTGGATGTAATTGAATTTCAATCCTGTCAGTTTTCTCTTTCTTAAAAAAAATTGAATTGTATACCAGCAATGAACTAGGAAGCCCGGAGTGTATAAAAGTTTTTCATTTTACAAAATACATGTTTTGCAACTGGTGTGAATCATGTAGAGGATCCAGTGTGATTATCTTGATTGATTGTTTGAAAGCATGGAAACAGGCCCTCCAGCCCACATTGATCATCTCGTCATACTAGTTCAATGTTATTCCACTTTCTCAACCATTTCCTACAAACTAGCGGCAATTTGTGCAGGCCGATTAATCTTACCATTGTATCTGCCTCCACCTCCAAATGTTCCAGGCACCCACCACCCTTTGTGTGAAAACGCTTTCCCTATACATCATACAATGTTGCCCCTCTCACCTTAAAATGATGCCCTCCAAACATAAACATTTCCACCCAGGGACAAAAGGTCTGACTGTCTACCCTTTCTGTCTCATAGTTCTATATGCTCCCGTCTATTGCACTTATTACTTTTTTATGCCATGTATTCCTGAATTTTATTATTGTTCAATCGTGGCAACCAATTTGAGGCTCTTTCTTGAATTCTATCCAGGTCTTTCACTGTTCAAGAAATTCTCAGTGAGGAAAGAGGCTATTATGGATAGAGGTGGAAGCTCTACAATTTTATGATTTAATCCAGTAATGTTCACGATTGTTTGGTCAATCCCAATGGCATCAAATAGTAAAATATAGTTGATTTGGGAAAGATAATTCATGGAATCACCTTCAAAATGTAGGCTTAATATCTTGGAAATTGTTGAATCCCACCTTTATCTTGTCAACGGCATATCTGAGAGTTTTCATCAAGACTGATGCAATGCGATCGTTATATTCTACCATAATAGGAGATTCTGTGATACAACCGCAAGCACTACTTCAAGCATTAGTTGGCAGGCTGTCAGGCTGTCAACAGGGCAGTGTAAATGGTTGCCATCATTGGGAATGTGTGTGCTGTGTTTAAAAAAATATCCCCAGTGTGTTCCATGCCTATAAGATCCCAGTTTAGTTTATGTGTATATGTGCACGATGCATGCAAGGAAGGTGTTGTATTTAGTTTCTCCATTTTGCTACTATGATCAGGTGCTTCTGGCAGGATCTTGATTGAGTCTGTTGTCTTCTTTGGGCAATGTTTAGATTAGTTTAGTTTAGAGGCACAGCACGGAAACAGGCCCTTCGGTCCGCCGAGTATGTACCGACCAGCGCTCCCCGCGCACAACCCTAAGCTACACACACTAGGATCCTACAAACATGTATGTCTTTAGAGTGTTGGAGGAAACCGAAGATCTCAGAGAAAACCCATGCTGTCATGGGGAGAACACACAAACTCCGTGCAGACAGCACCTGTAGACGGGATCGAACCCAGGTCTCTGGCGCTGCAATGTTGTATGACAGCAACTCTGCCACTGCACCACCGTGCCGCTGTGGAATTTTGAATTCAACCTCCTAGCAGGTTGAGGACACAATCCTACAACGCACTGTGGTGGAACTCTAAATTTCAAGAGTCAAGAGTATTTTATTGTCACACTGTATGTTCCGAAGTGGAACAATGAAGTGAGCAGCGTGTAGGAAAGAACTGCAAATGCTGGCTTAAATCGAAGGTAGGCTGGACAGGCAGCATCTCTGGAGAGAAGGAATGCGTGATGTTTTGGCTCAAGACCTTCTTCAGATTTTTCCACCCGAAACGTAACCAATCCATGTTCTCCAGAGATGCTGCCTGACCTCCTGAATTACTCAAGCACTTAAGACTCTGTTCCTTGGAGCACAGGAAGATGAGGGGGTGATCTTATTGAGGTGGACAGAATCATTAGAGGAATAGATCAGGTACACGCACAGAGTTTCTTGCCCAGAGGATCAGGCAGCATCTCTGGAGAACATGGATAGGTGATGTTTCGGGTCGAGACCCTTCTTCAGATTATTCGACCCAAAATGTCAACAATCCATGTTCTCCAGAGATGCTGCCTGACCTCTTGAGTTACTTCAGGAAATTGGCACATGTATATAGTACATGTCTATGGAGTGTGTGAGGTTGCAGCCACTGTTCCATTATCTATAGGAGCTGCTCCTTGCCTTCTGGCTGCATTTCACACCCACCATCCTCATCTGTGGACACCCTGTGCTTAGGGGAGAGGGTAGGGCCAAGGATGTCCTTGTTGGGTTGCTCCTGGGCCTGGCCAAGCTGTTCATCCGCGAGTCACGGCACCAGGCAGAAGAGGGCTCTGCCTGAGCCTGCTGGGTGTGGGACACAACTGCAGCATCATTGGCAAACAACATGTCTCTGATGAGAGCTTCACGTACTTTAGTCTTTGCTCTGAGGCGGGTGAGGTTGAAGAGCCTGCCATCTGATCTAGTATGCAGGTAGATCCCCTCTGTTGCAGTGCCAAAGACATGTTTCAGGAGCAGAGCAAAGAAAATCCCAAAGAGTGTGGGAGTGAGGACACAGCCTTGTTTGACGCCACTGCGGATGTCGAAGGGCTCCGAGAAGCTGCCATTGAACTGCACTGTCCCCTTTGTGTTGATGTGGAAGGATTCTATCATGCTCTGCAGGTTTGGTGGGCAGCCGATCTTCGGCAGAGCCTTAAATAGACCATCTCTGCTGACGAGGTCGAACGCCTCGGTGGGTTCAATGAAAACAACATACAGGGGGCATCCGCTGTTCTCTGCACTTCTCCTGGAGCTGGTGAATGGAGAAGACTATGTCCACTGTTGACCTTCCAGCTCCGAAACCGCACTGTGACTCTGGGTAGACACATTCTCTCAGCATCTGCAGGCGGATCAAGATGACCCGAGCAAAGACCTTGCTGACGATGTTGAGGAGGGAGATGCCTCTGTAGTTGTTGCGGTCACTTCTCTCGCCCTTGTTCTTGTCGGGGGGTAATGATCGTGGCATCCCTCATGTCGTGCAGTACAGCTCCTTCTTGCCTGCACTGGCAGATGACTTCATACAAAGGAAGCAGTAAGGTAGTCTTGCAATGCTTGATCAAGTCAGTGGGAATCCCATCGCTGCCTGGGACCTTGCCTGAGGCCAGGCTGTCAATGGTCTTGCTGAGCTCTTCTACCGTCAGCCTAATAATTAAAATATTATTGATAGATACCAGTGATGGATACCATAACACAAATTAGTTTGGTGTCACATTTAGTATGGAAATAAGTTCATGGATTTTGTTCAATGCAAACGATATGTTGAAGTCTGTTTAATAAGTAACTTTCACAAAATGCCCTATGAAATGAACGTTTAATACTGGTTCATGAAAGCATGTTGAGATTATAGATTGCAAAGTAGGCTCCCAGTTGCCAAGCATTTTAACTCCATTCCCATTCTGACCTTTCTGTCCTGGGCCTCCTCCACTGACAGAGTGGGGCCACATGCAAATTGGAGGAACAGCACCTCATATTTTGCTTGGGCAGCTTACAACCCAGTGGTATAGATATTGATTTTTCTAGCCCTCTCTCTGTTCCTCCCCCACCCTAGACGGCTTGCTAGTTTCACTGCTGGTATCCCATCGTTATCACCTCTTCCGCAGCCAACAATAGACCATTGTGGGCTCCACATTTCCTTGGCCATCGATGCTGGCTCTGATTTGTTCTGTACTTTTTCGTACCTCTAGTTTCTCACTCACCAGACTCTTAGTCTGAAGGATCTCAAACCAAAACATCACCCATTCCTTTTCTCTACAGATGATCCCTGACACGCTAAGTTATTCCAGTATTTGGTGTCTATCTTCAGTGTAATCCAGCATCTGTAGTTCCTTCATACTCACTTTGTTATATATCGTTTGCAAGAGAACTGCTCATAAGATGCTGTTGAGAGCCATGATTTAAAAGCTTTCAGTGCCATCAAGTGGACAGAGATGTTATTAAAGTCGGCTGAAATGTAGTTTTTTTATTTTCTATAGTGTGTATGATAAATAAAGAAACATTACAGATATCACATTAAAAATCAATTTCTGGTACACATAGAAGCAGAATTGGGCCATTCAGCCCATCAAGTCTACTCCGCCATTCAATCATAGCTGATCTATCTTTTCCTATCAACCCCATTCCTCTGCCTTCTCCCCATAACCCCTGACACCCTTACTAATCAATAATTCGTCACATTAGGGACAATTTACAGAGGCCCATTAAACTGCAAACCCACACATCTTTGGAATGTGGGGTGAAACCGGAGCAGCCGGAGAAAACCCACGCAGTCACAGGAAGAACATACAAACTGTGCACAGACCAGTGAGGCAGCAGTGCGATCACTATGCCATTGTGCCATTCTTTCTGAAGTATTACTTGGAAATTTGATGCTCAAGAAATACAACAATTAATACATAATCGGTTATGGGGAATGGGTTTGAGAGGGAAAGATCGATCAGCCATGATTGAGTGGCGGAGTAGACTTGATGGGTCGAATGGCCTAATTCTGCTCCTATCACTTGATTGTGCTGGAGGGAGATTCTAGTTGGGAATATGAAGGGTATTTTAGTCGATATTTTTGGATAGGGGCTTGTGTTTTCTGCGGAGGGGACTCATTTTAATTTTTACTCTCTTTGCTTTTTGTTTTGTGCAGAATATGCCAGGAAGCCACGATGATCCCAGATCAGAACAGCACAGCTTCCTCGTTTTTTTTCAATTCCAACCTCTCGTGGAGCATGGGATCCCAGGATGGGGTGGTCCTGGGCGAAGGTGCTATGGACGGGATCGCCGGCAGCCTCCTCGGTTCGGCCACGCTTCCGCCCGCGGCCTCCCTGGCAGTGAACGCTTCCGTCATCGGTAACAGCACGGCCGACCCTCTCGGGGGCCACGCCGTCTGGCAAGTGATCCTGATCGCCTTCTTCACCGGCATTCTCTCGCTGGTGACCATCATTGGCAACATCCTGGTGATGGTCGCCTTCAAGGTGAACAAACAGCTGAAAACGGTGAACAACTACTTCCTGCTCAGCCTCGCCTTTGCAGACGTGATAATCGGAGTGATTTCAATGAACCTGTACACCACCTACATCATAATGGACCGCTGGGCTTTAGGCAACGTGGTGTGTGACCTGTGGCTGGCTATTGACTATGTTGCCAGTAACGCCTCTGTCATGAACCTTCTGGTTATAAGTTTTGACAGGTACTTATCCATCACACGGCCGCTCACCTACAGGGCTAAACGAACTCCCAAGAGAGCTGCAATAATGATTGGCCTTGCTTGGAGTGTTTCATTTGTGCTCTGGGCTCCAGCCATTTTGTTCTGGCAGTATTTTGTTGGCAAGAGGACAGTGCCACCTAATCAGTGTTTAATACAGTTTTTATCGGAACCAATAATAACTTTTGGCACGGCCATTGCTGCGTTTTACCTGCCGGTCACCATCATGACCATCCTGTATTGGAGGATCTACAAGGAGACAGAGAAACGCACCAAGGAGCTGGCGGCCCTGCAGGCGTCAGCCCGCGACATGGAGCCGATGCGCCTTGTTCGCCCGGCCGCCAGCAGTACGAGGAGCTGCAGCAGCAACGAGCTGCAGAGGGCAAAGGGCAAGAGGAGGTTGGGCAGTTGTCACTTCTGGCCCCTTCTCTCCAAGCCGTGGAAGGCCAGCGCGGAGGGGGAGCAGGAGCCCAGCAGCAGCGACAGCTGGAACAACAACGACGGCGGCGGCTCCCCGGACCACTCGACCTCGTCCGACGAGGAGGACGTGGTGTCAGAAACCAGGGCGATTTACTCCATCGTGCTGAACCTCCCCGGGATTCAGGCGGCCGCCACCACCGGATTGTCCAAGTCGGTCAACGTGGATCTGTGCGCTGACACACTCAGTGAAGAGGACGCCGACGAGAAGGAAGGGAAGTTCCAGGAGGAGCAGGAGAACAGCTTCCATCAGCATTTTGCCAAGCTCCCCACTCACTCCATGCCCTCGATCCATCCTTCCAAGACCATGGGAGGGATTTCCGCATTAGCAAAGTCATCCTCGTCCATGCCCCTGTCTTTCAGAGAAACCACCGCCTCGAAAGCATTTGCCACGAAGACGAGCACTCAGATAACAAAGCGTAAGAGGATGTCACTGATAACGGAGAAGAAGGCCGCACAGACCCTCAGTGCCATTTTGCTGGCGTTTATCATCACATGGACGCCCTACAACATTATGGTGCTGGTGAACACCTTCTGTGACAAGTGTGTCCACGACGCACTGTGGCGCCTGGGTTACTGGCTGTGTTATGTTAACAGCACCGTGAACCCCATGTGCTATGCGCTATGCAACAAGAACTTCAGGAACACTTTCAAAGCATTGCTGCTGTGCCGGTGGGAACAGAAGAAGAGGCGGAGGCAACAGTACCAACTGAGACCGTCTGTGGTCTTCCATAAAAGGATTCCGTGCCAGGCTTCCTGAAGCTGCACTTTGCAGACCGTGACCGGTTCTGCTTGGTAGCAATTGCATTGTGTTTCTCCGTCTCCTTGTTGAACACTGCATTGTTCAAGACCCATACTGGCTATCAGTGTTGTGAGCACATGGCTGGCGTAAATGCTGCTTTTGTATTATGTGTCGGATGGTGTTTACATGATGTAGACAGCAGTACAAGTATTTAAAGTAGTGCTGATGTATTTAAATTGTGTAATGTTGTCCTTCTGTTCATATGAGGTTCATGTACGCTTTTGCTTAATATTTATTTGACCAACAGAGCACTTAAGTCCTAAACCCTATTATTCAATGCGGCATTACAAATGCTGCGTTTCGCAACTAAATCCTGGAGAGTACTTACCTCAACTTGCACATGTGTTTCCACTCCCTTCCCTCCTTTCACCGGTGGTGCAGTGGTAGAGTCGCTGCCTCACAGCGCCAGGGTCCCGGGTTCGATCCTGACCACGGGTGCTTGACTGCTTGGAGTTTGTATATTCTCCTTGTGACCTCGTTAGTTTTCGCTGGGTGCTCCAGTTACCTCCCAAATTCCCAAAACATGAGGTTTGTAGGTTCACGTAGGCACATGGTGCTGGAGTAACACAGCGGGTCAGGCAGCATCTCTGGAGAAACATCACCCATCCTTTTTCTCCAGAGATGCTGCCTGACCCGCTGAGTTACTCTGGCACTTTGTGTCTATCTTTGGAATAAACCAGCATCTGTGGCGCTTTGTTTTGACAGGTTTGTGGGTTAATTAGCTTATTTAAATTGTCCCTAGTTTGTAGGATAGAACTAGTGTATGGGGATTGTTGGTCAGTGTGGACTCGGTGGGTCGATGGGACTTTTTCCATGCTATATCTCTAAACTAAACTAAAATTACCCTTTTATTCTTTTAATACATTCCTCATCTCCATATAGTTAAAAAATGCTGGTTAGAGTTGGAATTTGATCTGCTCTGAAATGGTGCAGATCATTGCAACACAACCTGAGCCCCAAAAGAGTTGAGTGCAGAAGTTAGATCCACTTGCACAATATTGCTGGAGTAGGTCATGCTGGTCATTTAAGTTTTGCTTCAGATCGCATCTTCAGGAAATTGGCACATGTATATAGCACAGGTATATGGAGTGTGTGAGGTTGCAGCCACTGTTCCATTATCTATAGGAGCTGCTCCTTGCCTTCTGGCTGCATTTCACACCCACCATCCTCATCTTTGGACACCCTGTGCTTAGGGGAGAGGGTAGGGCCGAGGATGTCCTTGTTGGGTTGCTCCAGGGCCTGGCCAAGCTGTTCATCCGCGAGTCACGGCACCAGGCGGAAGAGGGCTCTGCCTGAGCCGGCTGCCTGCCCCTTTTGCGGAGTTACGTCCGTGCCAGGGTGGTGTTAGAGAGGGACAATGCTCTGTCCACGGGCGGCCTAGGGGATTTCCAAGACTGCTGGGCACCACGGGAGGGTTGAATGCATCCTTGACAAGGATTGTAAGATAGTTGTATAATAGTTTATCGTTTGTCGTGTATTATGCTGGTGGGTTCTGTTTTGTTTTTTACTGTACTGTATATATTATTTTAGTATTTGAATAAATATTTTTGATTTTTTTTAAAATACACCAGCACAATTCTACACACTAGGGATCATTTACAATTTTATCAAACCCAGTTACCCTATCCCCTGACTCTCAGTCTGAAGAAGGGTCTCTATCCAAAACGTCACCTATTCCTTTCATCCAGAGATGCTGCCTGACCCGCTGAATTACTCTAGCATGTTGTGTCTATGGTGTAAACCACCATATGCAGTTCCTTCCTAGACCTAACCTACAAACCTGCACGTCTTTGGAGTGTAGGAGTAAACCGGAGCACCTGGATAAAGACTATGCAGTCACAGGGAGAACGTGCAAACTCCATACAGACAGCATCTGTAGTCAGGATGGAACCGGGATCTCTGGCGCTGTAAGGCAGCAACTCTACCGCTGCACCACTGTGCCGCCCAAAAGTTTACTTTTGTTTTGTTTTTTAAAGGCACAAATTGCTGGAGTAAATCGATGGGTCAAAAAGCATCTCTGCAGAACATGGATGATTGATGTTTTGGGTCAGGATCCTTCTTTAGACTCAGTCACCACTCCTGGTTTAGTTTAGTTTAGTGATCAGAAATGGAAACAGGCACTTTGGCCGACCGAGTCTTTGCCCACCATCAATCACATTCATTTCATGTTATCCCACTATCTAATTCCCTTTGGGATGTGGGAGAAAATCAGAGCACCCAGAGGAAACCCACAGGGAGAACATCCAAATTCTGTACCGACAGCACCTGAGGTCAGGATCAAACCCGGGCCTCTGGCCCTGTGAGACAGCAGCTCTACCAGCTGTATCACTGCCGCTCTTAAGGTTTAAATGATTTTTTTCCATAAATCCAAACAAGCTTTATTGCTATATGCATCACATGTTTAGCTCATTTAAAAAATGGAAGAAATCTAAGTTCTGGGTTTTATTTCGTCGATCCCTCAAAAATGATATTTTCCTCTCCAAACAATATTTATAGAGTGTCACCTCAAAATTATCCTAAGTTTAAGTCAAGTTGAGATTTGGACTTTGAGTTCTCTTAAGTTATCTGAGGCGTCTAATCTCTTTCATTGGACTGTTGGGTTACCAGCTGTTTATATCTTAATCGTGACGTGGCAGATCTACATATGGAATCTTATAGTGGAGAAACTCGACATCAAACACTTTTGACTTTTACAGTGTCTGTATTTACAGACACTATATTTGAATACAGTGTCTGTATTCTCTGGCATTTCTACAAAAAAGGACAGCCAAAGACCAAGAATTGTGAAAAGTGATTTTATATGATGTATATCTAGCTTGTTTTACATTTACTTTGTATTTCAACCATAAGATGATCGAGGTCTAAATTATTGTAACTGCAAAAAAAGACAAAATGCACCCTGTGTTTCACTACTTTTCTAATGAACTGCCATTAATGTTACGTGGTCCTGGATTCAATATTGAATACATTAAAAGTAAGTATGATTTTAGAAAATGCAGAATGAACTTTAGTGTTCATAATTAGCACCAGGCCCTGAGGAGTATTGTAAAAATGATGACTTACACATAATTAAATATCAATATGAGAAAAAACATGCCACTGTAAATTAACCATTTTTTTGTATGACATTGTAAAAATTTAGTAAATTAAACTTGGTGTTTAATATGGTTCAATAACTTAACCTGCTCATTTACATATTGAATGTAATGTTCTATCAATTGGTTTTATAGCAGCAATAAAAGTAATGCAAAATTTATTTGTACTTTTATTGGACATTTTTGGTGATGGAGATGGAATCATTCCAGACTAGTGGGACAGCACGGTGACGCAGCGGTAGAGATGCTGCCTTACAGCTCCAGAGACCCGGTTCGATCCTGCCTACAGGTACCGTCTGTATGGAGTTTGTACGTTCTCCCTGTCACCGTGTGGGCTTTCTCAGGATGCTCCGTTCTCCTCCCACATTCCAAAGGTGTGCAGGTTTTGTAGGTTAAATGGCCTCTGTAAATTTTCCTTATTGTGTCGGATAGAACTAGTGTACGGGTGAGCGCTGGTCGGCGTGTAAGAAATATTGCTGGAACATATCCAATTTACTTAAGAATGCTAAAAATAAATCCCAAACTTCCATTTAATGTGAGATTAGTGTAAATGGTTGGTTAATGGCTAGCATAGACCCAGTGGGCTGAAGGGCCTCTTTGCTTGCTTTCTCCACGGCTCTGTATAACTTGACTATTACATTTGTACTTACTAACTGACAAGCAGCACAATGGCGCAACTGATAGAACTATTGCCTCACAGCGCCAGAGATGCAGGTTGCAATCAGAGCTCAGATTTAGGCTTTAGTTATATAGTGCGGAAAGAAGGCCTTCGGCCCACTGAGTCCAGGCTGGCCAGCGATCATCCCGTACACCAGCACTATCCTACACACTAGAGTCAAATTTCAATTTTTACCTCAGCCAATTAACCTACAAACCTGTACGTCCTTACAGTGGGAGGAGAATGGACAAAGTCCATACAGACAGCACCCATAGTCAGGATCAAACCCGGGCTTCTGATACTGTAAGGCAGCAACTATACCACTGCGGCACTGTGCTGCTGCCAATAAGTTGTCTGTGTAGAGTTTGCACTTTCTCCCTTTCACTGCCTGGGTTTCCTCTGGATGCTCAAAGAGATACAGTATTGTAGGTTAATTGCCCTCTGTAAACATTGCCCCTAATGTTTAGGTAGTGGATGTGAAAGTGGGGTTAATATAGATCTAGCTGATCGACAGTCGGCATTATCTCGGTGGGCCAAAGGGTCTGTTTCCAAGATGTATATCTAAAATTAAAACTAATACTAAATCATCTCAAAGCAATGTATATTAAAAATCCAGTTAAAAATTTTTTGCATAATGGAACATGCATTAATCAAACCTTACAATAAAAATTTGTCTGATCTTTCAGTTTCTCAAGGACTATGCAATGACAGACGAGGGCAATTTCACATTTGAAATTCCATCCATCTTCCTCTATAGTTAATCTGATTTCACGGTCAGGAAAACAATCTTAAATGAACCAGAATTGGAGCAGACCTAATTCCAGTTCAATGCATGTGTCCTCCATTAGTGTACCATTTACTGGAAGAATCACTGATTCTGGAATCCAAAGAAGAACTCTGACGAGATGTGATCTCTGACTGGTGAAATGGAGTGCAGATTTTCCTTGGAATCCAACCTATGTAAGCTACTAACCAACATTAATGGCCTGCTTCGACAAGGCCACCAGCATAATCAAGGACGAGTCTCACCCCGGACACTCCCTTTTCTCCCCTCTCGCATCAGGCGAGAGGCACAGAAGAGTGACAATCCACACCTCCAGATTCTTTCCAGCTGCTATCATGCAACTGAGCCATCCAACAACCAACAAGAGAGCAGTCCTGACTTCCCATTTACCTCATTGAAGACCTTTAAACTATCTTTAATCAGACTTTACTGGACTTTATCTTGCACTACACATTATTCCCTCTTTCCTATATCTGTACACAGCGGACAGCTCAATTGTAATCATGTATAGTCCTTTGGGTGACTGGATAACACGCAACATAAAAGCTTTTTATTGTACCTTGGTACACGTGACAATAATAAACTAAACTAGACTAAACTAAATGAATGTGTTATGTGGCAATTTGAACACTAACTGCTTACCTATTGCCTCACGTGGTGTCTTACGTAGGTATGTTACAAAACTTACCTTTAGCGGCGCTGCAGTTCTGCCACTCCCCGTGTGCGCGACTTTGGCGCCTTTCAGAGGGGGGCGGGTTTAATATGCTGTTTTTCTCCAGACAATTTAAATAGATCCATCTCGGGATTTCGTTGCTAAAGAGAAATCGCACCGACATTTGTTTTATGAAGGTATTTTTAAACTACACAGGACCATTTATTAGCAAGAGTGAATAAAAAAATCATCTTCTGAAGGCGTGAATGCCGACAACAAGACGGATTTTACGCAGGGGATAAAATAAGGTACACAGTTTATTTTTACATAAAAACGTGGTTCTTAGGAAGCCTTTAATCAAATTTTCATGTTGCGAAAAGGGGACAAAAAATATATACGAACCGGCAGTGTTTTTCCTGCCGACTGTGGGTTAAATTCACCGTAAACCACAACGTTCCAATCCACCGCGTTCCACAAAAACCCACTCGCAAGTTGATTTAAATGGCCATTAATTTACGGGAATTAAACACTAAATTCCTTCTATTTGGCCAATAAATTCATGAAAATGAGATTTAAAAATCATGTTATATTGTGAATTATTGTGTGAATGTTATTTGGACACTTAGGCAATTTAAAAATGTTTAACTTTTCTTAAGAAATGGATAGATGTTTAGATCTAGTAATTGAATTTTGTAATTAGCTACAATTAGGTAACTAACTAATTATATACTTTAATTTCAGGACATCCAAGTAAGATTGTTTCATATTTGTTTCAGAATGCTTCAATCTATAATAACTCAATTTCATTGAGCTCTTAATTTTTAAGAAAGTTATGGGCTTTTGACTGTCCTCGATCACAGCTTTTGAGTTAAGTCAATGGAGAGGCAATGGGGAACAAGGTGCTAATTTCTGTGTATGAAAATGGCCATAACTTTTTTAATACTGAAGATATGAAAGTGAATTAGGTGTCAAATTAAACTTCTTTTTATGCTTTATCTGAAGGGATAAATTGCAGACTTGATTTTGAAATTCTCAAAATTTTGTAACATTGCTATCTCACGTCCTACAGTGGTTCCTCTGGCTGCTCAAAACAAGTACAGAATTGGCTTGCTCAAGCAGAGGGAGATAATTTTATGAATGTGAACATTGCAATGCAGTAACAGAGTTGGCAGCTCATGGTGAAGTTAATGAGAAGTACCTTATGGGTGACACACAGTTCCTGTCGCCTATAATGTCCATCATGTATCCAAGACCTTGCCTGGATTAGAGGGTATGTGCGACAAGGAGAAGTTGGGCAGACTTGGATTGTTTTCTCTGGAAGGCTGGTGGTAATGGGAATCATAGGGTCATAGAGTCTTGCATGGAAACAGGCCGAGTGGCCCAGCGTGCCCACACTGACCAATGTGTCCCATCTACAGTAGTCCCACCTGCCTGCAATTGGACCATATATATTTAAGGGGCTGTATAACTCTATGACACTATGACTCTATCTGATAGAAATATATAACATTATGAAAGGAATAGATTGGGTCGACAGTCTGTACATCTCTCTCATGGTGGAAATGTAAATAGCTCGTTCCAAGCCTCCCCCCAGTCTAGGTTCAGTCAATAAAATACTGAGTCAAGCACTTGTGCATCTAAATTTTATTTTGGAAAAACACAATAACAGTTCCCCTCTACTGTACCTAACCACAGCGGGATCGATCCTTGTATCTGCTTGGCCAAGCCCTTCTAGCCTTGTGCAAGCAGAGACACTCCAAAAGGTCACGCAGCCCTAAGCGTTCTCCCAGAAGTTCGACACAGGACCTCGTGGGAGCTACATTTTGTAGGTCCCCGAACCTTGAGCGACCGAACCACATGGGGGTGGTCTCTATACAGTCCAATAACAGATATCGATTAACACAGTACATGATAGACATTTCCCTAACCCAATAATAGTGACTAATACAATGTATCTGACAAAGTTTCTAGATGCAAGTTAACAGAGATGAATTATGCAACATGTGCTTAGATGTTCAAGAAACCCAGACAAGGCTCAACACTTAACCCAATCAACATCTAGCAAAGTAAAGCTTTGCAACAATATTTACAATGTGTATGTCTGGTTTGCATTCACCCAATCCGTTTCATGCAATTTACACCTAATTGCAAGAACCTGCAGATGTCCCATTCTTTCCCTGCAACTCTTATCTAGGCTCCAGACAAGCTGGCACCATTCTGCAGATTGTCCCATTTCTGCAGAAGGCACATTTAAATTGACCAAATGGCCTAGCAGCCCAGAAGCCTTTACTCAATTTTAGTGTCCTGGCATCTTCAACTTGACCAGAATTAACAGAAATATCATAGACTAGAGGGCGTAGCTTTAAGGTGAAAGGGGCAAAGTTTAAAGATGTGTGGGATAAGATTTTTTAAAAGAGGGTGGTGGTGGGTGCCTGATATGTGCTGCATGTGGTAGTGGAGGCAGATACAGGGAATGGAGAAATATGCATCATGTTCTGGCAGATGAGATGAGTTTATTTTTGCATCATGTTCAGCATGGACACTGCGGGCCGAGGGCCTGCTCCTAACTTTCTGCTGTCTTTTATTGGTAAGCTGGTGCTGAATCCAAACTACCAATTCACCATGGATCGGCATATATCTGAATCTTCTGGATTAGCCTACCATAAGGGCCTTACTAAAATCCATGTAGACAACATCCACTGCCCTACCCTCATCAATCACCTTTGTCACTTCTTAAAAAATAATGTGGAACTACAGGAGGATGTGGACCTAATGCAAGCAAATGAGAACAGCATAAATGGGCACAGCAGTCTTGACCTTTCTACCTTGTGGGAGACCTTTGAATTATCTTTAATCAGACGTTACTGGTTTTATCTGACATTAAATGTTATACCCTTTATCCTGTAACTCTGCACTGTGGACAGCTTGAATGTAATCATGTATAATATTTTCGGTGACTGGATAGCTCGCAACAAAAGGTTTTTCACATGACAATAATAAACAAAACTAAACTATTGAAGTACCGAAACAAAGAACTGCCGATGTTGGTTTATAGCAAAGATAGATACAAAGTGCTGGAGTAACTCAGCGGGTCAGGCGGCATCTCTGGAGAAAAAGAAAGGTGACATTTTAGGTTGGAACCCTTCTTCAGACTGCGTGAAGAGTCCCGACCTAAAACCTATCCTTTTATTCCAGAGGTGCTGCCTGAACTGTTCAGTTAAACTATTGAAATTATGGGCTGAAGGACCGATTTCTGTGCTGTTCATTTCTATGAAACTCAATTGAGCTATTTCATAAATTTAAAAAAACAGAATAAATAGATTAAAACCTGCAGTCCTCAATGGTTCAATTGTTTAATGCTCCTTTATTGTCATGTGTACCGAGGTACAGTGAAATTTGATTTGCCAAACAGTCAACAAGATACAAAACTACATAAAGATTAAACATAAACAGCCACCACACCATTGTGGGAGAATCCCTAGGGCACACAGCATAGGCGGAGACCCGCAGACTTCAGTTCAATGTCCGGGCCACACATGCTCTTCACCGTGCCGTGACCAGAGTTGTACCGTCTGATGTCATTCTCTCTGCAGTCCCTGTCCACCCGAACAGTCGGAAAGCCGTCCACACTAGCACCAGACTCCAGGATGTTCTCATGGCGTGATGTCCCCTCAAACACCGAGACCACCGTACTCACAGCAATCCCTCTGAGTCCCCACCAGCGCAGGCAGCACATCCATCTTGTTTTGCGGCGACCTCACTGTGATGGAAGGCGAATAACTTTTACCTTCTTCCTCCTTTTCTCCCACGGTCGGGGTGATCGAACCATCCGAAGCCCCCGCAGTCGGCGATTGAAGCCCCGCATCGGGGCGACCGAGGCTCCCGTGATCGGGGTGGTCGAAGCTCCTACAGTTTGAGCTCCCGATGCCAATCCCCAACAAAGGGACCGCCAGCCCCACGATGTTAGGCCGCAGTGCGGATGGAGATATGATACAGCAAAAGTCGTATCTCCATCAAGGGAAGAGATAAAAATGTTGGCCACTTACGGCGCCACCGTCAATTTCTCAACAGTATAAAATAGCAAGATGTTTCACTCCTGATGCACAGAAGACGATAGTTTTCCAGAATTCAATCACTGCCATTTTGTGGCCTTCAGATCACTTAAAGCTGTTTCTGCATCCAAACTATTAACTCACCGAGAATGCCATGCATCCGAATCTTGTGGATCAGCCCAGCATAAGGGACTTTATCAGAAGCACCTTGCCCTTATTGAGCTTCCCTCCTCAGGGAAAGAGTAGCTTGTTTGAATAGATAATCTCATAGTTCTCAGATCTGTTCATAATTGCTGCAAAACAAAATGGAGCTCACGCGTTAGATACAGGATAATTTTCTTCCTTTGGCAATCAGTGGGTCCAGGACTAGAGTCCATAGTCTCAGAATAAAAGGACATCCCTTTAGAAAGAATGCATGTGATCCATATCCCTACTTTCCCTACATATCTATGTGCCAATCTAAAGGCCTGTTAAGCGCTACCATCATATCTGCCTTCACCACCACCCCTGGCAACACGTTCCAGGCACCCACCACCCTCTGTGTAAAAAAGCCTGCCAACACACAGTGGCAAGGTGTTAAAGCTTTTCTCTTCGGCTTACCTCTGAGTTATGTTCATTTTGATCCAGTTATTTTGAAGTATGGTAAAAGAGTTTTATTACCCCATGATTCACGCATAATAATGCTTTAGAAAGACATGAAGTGTCAGAGTGACTCCACGGGTCGAGCAACATCTTTGCAGAAAAAGGATGGGTGATGTTTCAGATCGGGACCCTTCTTCAGGTTGCTCCAATGTCCTTGAAGTGGCGAAGAGGAAGACTGACTGCATGTGGAGATGGACAAAGTTAGAACTACTCAACCTTGAAAAGATTGAGACAAAATGAAGTCTGGCATCATTGCACGGGATACAATATTGAAAAGATTAATCCTGAGCACTAGAATATAAATCAATTGTCTGACATATCGGTGGGACCTGGAAAAACAGGATTCAGTAGGTGCTAAGAAGAACCCCCCACCCCCACCCAGTTGTTGCCTTGTCTAGCTTCCTAAGAAGCCTATATCTCATCCTCCTAAATACGGATGAATACAAATGTCAATTATTCACTCAATACGACAATCACTCCATACTGGAGATTGTATTTATAGACATGAGACTATGTTGGCAAAAGTCGGAAGTCTTTTCTTTAAACAATAATGATAGAATTGATACATATATATATATATATATATATATATATACACATATATATGTGCGTGTGTGTGTGTGTGCGTGCGTGTGCGGGCATATGTATGTATATATATAAGTGTGTGTGTGTGTGTTTGCATGTGTATATGTACAGTATGCGTGTGTATATGATCATATGCTGTCTGACCACTGAGTTCCATCACCACTCTATCCACCTATGTGGCCACCTTCATGGAACTATGTTCCTGCATCTTTTGGTCTCTGTTCTACAACACTTCCCAGGGACCTGCCATTCACAGTGTGAGTCCTGACCTGCTTTAATCTCCCAAAATGCAACAACTTGTATTTATGTGGATTGAACTTGATGTCATTTCTCGGATTATTGGCTGAGTTGATGAAAATCTGACAAGCTCATCGCCTCAGCTATAGCGAGAGGTTGTGCAGGCCTGGACCCTATTCCTTGGAGCGCAAGGGAATTTGCGGTGATCTTATAGAGGTTTAATTTAGTTTTGTTTAAAGTTACAATGTAGAAATAGGCCCATCGGCACACCGAGTCTGTGCTGACCAGCGATCACCCGTACACTATCCTACACACTAGGAACAATTTGCAGAAGCCAATTAGCCCCCAAACCCACACGTATTTTGGAATGTGCGAGGAAACCAGAGCATCCGGAGGAAACCCACGCGTTTACAGGGAGAACGTACAAACGCGGTACAGACAGCTCCCGAGGTCAGGATTGAACCCGGATCCCTAGGTCTCTAGTTGCTGTAAGGCAGCAAATCTACCGCTGTGCCACTGTGGCATCCCAAAATCAGGAGAGGAATCCATCAGTTAAATACACATCATCTTTTGCCCAAAGCAGGGGAATTGAGAAGCAGAGGACATGGGTTGAAGGTAAAGGGAGAAAGATTTAATAGGTACCTGAGGGGTAACATTTTACACAAAGAGTGATGGGTGTATGGAACGAGCTACCAAAGGAGGTAGTAGTGGCGAGTACTAATACAATGTTTAAGAAATGTTTGGACAGGTGCATGTAGATGGATATGGGCCAAACGCAGACAGATGGGGCTAGCATAGATGGGGCATGTTGGTCGGTGTGGGCAAGCTGGGCTGAATGGCCTGTTTCCACACTGTATGATTCTATGAATCGTATTGACTCTATGACTAACCAATTTTAATGTCAACCGTAAACTTACTAACAATGCCACATAATTCACATGAATATAAAACAAACAACAAGGGACCTTGCACCCATCCTTGCGGTTCCAGGTCTCCAGTCTGAAAAATCAATCTTCTACCACCACCCTCTATCTCTTCCTCATATCTCCTTTCCCCTCCATTATTGAATTGCTGGCAAGACAGGAGCCGAGAGTCAAGAATGTTTTACTGTCACAAGTACTGAAACAAAACAATTAAATTCTTACTTGCAGCAGCATAACAGGTTTGTAAACACAGTACTCACAGACAACCTGATAATCTGGTTTCACCAGAGTTTCTTAAATTTGTGTCAACATATAATTAACATTTTATATTGAGGTCATAAATAACTGAGAGACTTGTTCAACCAGAAACAATTTATTTCTGTCTACAGACTTTGTTTGCAACTTCAACCATTCAAGCAATTCAATGTCATTCCTTTCACATCCATCCAATGTATAGCTTCTGCAATAAATGAAAGGTAAAATATTGCACACGCTGGAAATCTGAAACAGAAACAGAAAGTACTGGAAACAATCACCAACATTAAAAATGTAGAACAGTACAGCACAGGGACTTTGGTTGGGTGGCGATTGGAGTACTCTGGGCTGTTCTAACTTAAAAAAAAACAACTTTATTCAGATTAAAATATGTATACAATACTAAAAACTCAACCATTCTTCAGACATTCTCACTGTCTGTACATTCATTGGTATCAAACTCAGTAATGCTGGCAGGGATGTAATGCTGAAGCTTTATAAGGCATTGGTCAGACCGCATTTGTAGTATTGTGAGACGTTTTGGGCGCCATGTCTGAGGAAGGATGTGGTGGCGTTGGAGAGGGTCCAGAGCCGGTTTGGAGAGTGATCCCAGGAATGATTGGGTTAACATAAGATGTGCATTTGAAGGTACTGAGCCTGTACTCGCTGGAGTTTAGAAGGATCAGGGGGGACCTCATTGAAAGCCTTAAACTCATGGGCTCATTGTCCATTGGAGCCTATAATGGCCCATTGTTGACTGGGGATCAGGTGATAACAAAGGGAAATAACGATGCTGAACCAGAAATCAGAAATTATGAAATAATTAAATTTTTCCAATACTTTGAATAAATATTGCCAATCTACTTGATCAAAAGCTTTTTCTGCATCCAATGAAATAATTGCTAGTTCTTCTTCAGTATTATGTGAGTACATTATATTAGACAGCCATCTCAAATTGTTAAATGAGTATCTCTTTGGTATGAACCCTGTTTGGTCCGGATTTATTAGTTTACTAACATATTTACTCAATCTTCTTGCTAGGGTCTTTGTTAATATTTTTTGGTCTGTATTTAGGAGTGCAATAGCTCTATATGAGCCTGGGTCTTCTAGAACTTTATCCTTTTTTGGTATAAGTGTAATAGTTGACTCAGTTAGTGTTTCTGGTAGTTTATTTTCTTTAAAAGTGTATATATATAAATCTTTTGCGCATTGTTATTCTTGTTCCCTATTCACCTCCTCCATTAGCCTCCCTCTTCCCACCCTCCACCAACCCTCCTCTGCTTCCTACCCTCACCCCCTCCCTCCCCATCTCTCTCATCCCCCTCTCCTCCACCATTACCTTGCCATCCCTCTTTCTACCCCTATCCTCGTCCAGTCCCCCTCATCCCCCAGCACTCCCACCCCCTCCCCTTCACCCTCCCTGTTCTTTCCCCTCTCCTCCTTCCCTCCCCCACTCCCCTCCCTCACCTCTCCCTCCCTGTCCTCCTTTCCCCTACACTCACTCTCTCCCTCCCTCCCCCATAACCCCTCTCCCTCCCTGCCCCCGCTCTCCTTACCTCCTCCCTATCCCATGTCCTTGCCCCGGGTGCGGCTGCTCTCCCTCCCTGCGCTCTCCCTCCCTCACGGGCCTGGTGACACTCCTCAGAGCAGAGACTTTCAGGGGGGGACGGGCTGAGCAGCACGGAGCCGGGGGAGGGGGAGAGAGTGGCCGAGGTTGCAGACTTCGCTCATCTCCCTCCCCACACTCTCCCTCGCTGCGAGAGGATCGCCGGCGCGACCTCTCGCCGCTCCTCCCCCTCCCCGCGCTCTCCCATATTCTAAAATAGGGCATCAATCTGAAGGAAACCTATTTTTTGCACATCCCAGGACAGTGGTGAGTAAGGTGGTGCAAAAATTGTAGCGCTCTGGTGTACCGTTTTTGTGCAAATACAGGTACAAAGACACAAACAAACCGGGCAAATATAAAACAAGATGAGTTTTAGTAATATATAGAAGATAGATAGAAGATAGATAGATGTGCAGGGCAGTTTATTTTTTACACGAAAAATGCTGAGTGCATGGAATGTGTTGCCAGGTGTGGCAGTGGAGGTAGATACAATAGTGGCATTTAGACTGTAACATGAATATGTGTCCGTCTAAATATGTATTTTAGATCATCTCTCAACCTGGCCACAATCTCTTTGAAGCATTTCCTCTGGAAGGCGACTCCAGACTGTCAAAGCCGCCGCAGCCAGACATACTGCAAAAACAGGTTTTTTCCACGAGCAGTATCTAGGTATGTTACAAAACTTACCTTCAGCGCTGCTGCAGTTCTGTCACTGACCGTGTGCGTGACTTTGGCGCCTTTGAGTGGGGGGCGGGGCGGGATTAAAATGCCATTTTCTCCTGCCTGTCCGAGATATATTTTCCTGGGCTACTACCTGATGCTGGAAAATCGTTCCGACTTGCGTTCTCATAAGTTGTTTTTTTTTAAAACGCGGGACAATTTCATTGCTGGAGTAAAATAAAAATCTACTTCTAATGCCGTCAACGGATGCTAATTTCCGAGTATGAAAATGGCCATAACTTTTTTTATACTGAAGATATGAAAGTGAATTAGGTGTCAAATTAAACTTATTTTTATGCTTTATCTGATGGGATAAATTGCAGACTTGATATTTAAAATCTCAATTTTGTTTAACATTAATCACTATTGCTACTCAACCAAAAGTCTGTGGCCTCCTTTTTGCTCTGGTCGTTTATTTCATTCACATGTTTAAACTATAATGTTTTTATTCTTAATATTTTAATGTTTTATGTGTTATTCTTAATTGTACTGCATGTCGTGTTGTTATTTGCGAGCGGAGCACCAAGGCAAATTCCTTGTATGCGTACATACTTGGCCAATAAACCTATTCATTTATTAATTTATTCATTCATATGCAGGGAATGAAGGGGTGTGGATTATTGGCAGACAGAGGAGATTACTTTAACTCGATATCATGTTCGGCATCCGACATTGTGGGCTGAAGGGCTTGTTCCTGTGCTGTACCATTCATTGAATTTTGAGAACCTTCATGGGTGTAAAGCACTTGTGTAACCATTGTGCACATTTACTTTACAGTAATTTAAACAAAAATGAAAGATTAAAACATAACTTTGCATCTTTTTGTCCTCGGGCAACAAATACTCTTTAATCAGTGAGCATAGTTTCATTTAGTTTGGAGATACAGTGTGGAAACCTGCCCCACGCCCCACAGATTCTGTGACCACCAGCGGTCACCCATACACTCGTGCTATCCTGCACACTAGGGAAAATTTACAGCAGCCATTTAATCTTCAAACCTGCGCGTCTTTGGAATGTGGGAGGGAAAAGGCGCAAACTCCACACAGAGAGCACCCATGGTCAGCATCAAACTAGGGTCTCTGGTGCTGCAAGGCAGCAACTCTACCAGCTGCACCACTGTTCCGCTTGTGCTTAAGGTTTGTTACAAAGAGAAGTGAACTTTTATTTAAAATTGAGTAACCTCAAGGATGTAGGCAGTTGCTAGCTTCATTATCCACTGCTTCACAATGCCACACCCCAGTAGCCTCTCAAACAATGTAAACAGCATGCCTGAATGAGCACCTCATCAGTGTTTGCTCTGTGTTATCACACATCTTTATTAATACGTCAAATTGAGAGTGTACATTGTTTGACGCACTTCACAAGCTCCCTATGTAAGTGTTTTCAATGCACAAAGGACTTAAGATGACTTTTCTAAAAGTGTAATATGCATGCACAATTGACCAAACATGTTTACCATTTGCTCTTTATGTACAATTAATTTAGTTTACCATAGAGCCATACAACATGGAAACCGCCCCTTCAGCCCAACATATCCACACCGGCCAACATGTCCCAGCTACACTAGCCCCACCTGCCTGCATTTGGCCAATATCCCTCTATACTTCTATCCATTTACCTGCTAAATTGTGTATTTTATTAATACAGTAGGAAACAGACCCATCGGCACACAGAGTCTGCGCTGACCAGTGATCAACCACACACTACACACACAAGGGACAATTTACAATCCTACAAACCTATACATCTTTGGAGTGTTGAAGGAAACCGGAGCTTCCAGAGAACACCCATGAGACCACAGGGAGAATGTACAAATTCCGTACAGACAGTCCCCTTAGTTGGGATCGAACCTAGGTCTCTGCCGCTGTAAGGCAGCAACGCTACCGCTACGATACCGTGCCGCCCACACTTCCATCTACACTTCACGCTGCCTCGGCAAGACCACCAGCATAATCAAGGGCCAGTTTAACTTCGGTTAACTTCTCCCATCAGGCAAGAGGTACCCAAGTTGCAAATGCTCACATCAGGAACAGCTTCTTCCCAGCTGTTATCAGGCAACTGAACCATCCTATCACCAACCAGATAGCGGTCCTGACCTACCATTTACCTCGGTGGAGACCCTCGGACTATCTTTCATCGGATTTTACTGAACTTTACCTTGCACGAAACGTTATTCCCTTTATCCTGTATCTGTACACTGTGGACAGCTCGATTGTAATCATGTATATGTCTTTGCACTGACTGGATAGCACGCAACAAAAAGCTTTTCACTGTACCTCAGTACATGTGACAATAGTAAACTAATCTGAAACTAATAAACTATAATAAACTAGGAGACGAGGAAACACTTTTTCTTAGAATGGAGATGAGGAAACACTTTTTCTAACAGAGAGTGTGAGTCTGTGGAATTCTCTGCCTCAGAGGGCGGAGGAGGCCGGCTCTCTGGATACTTTCAAGAGAGAGCTAGATAGGGCTCTTAAAGATAGCGGAGTCAGGGGATATGGGGAGAAGGCAGGAACAGGGCACTGATTGGGAATGATCAGCCATGATTACATTGAATGGCGGTGCTGGCTCGAAGGGCTGAATGGCCTACTCCTGCACCTATTGTCTATTGTCTATTGTCTATTGAAACTTCCTCTTCTAACCTGGAGTGCTGTATTTGGTGCTCCCAATGTGGTCTCTTGTCAATGGTGAATCAACAACACTGTGGTGCAGTGGTGCAGATGCTGAATTACAGTGCCAGGGGCCCGGGTTCATTCCTAACTATGGGTGCTGTCTGCCCGTTTGTACAATAGACAATTGACAATAGACCATTGATGCAGGAGTAGGCCATTCTGCCCTTTGAGCCAGCACCACCATTCAATGTGATCCTCTTGTTAGGAAGGCCAACATGCCATTCGCTTTTTTCACTGCCTGCTGTACCTGCATGCTTACTTTAATTGACTGATGAACAAGGACCCCCAGATCCTCTTGTACTTCCCCTTTACCCAACTTGACATCATTTTGATAATAATCTGCCTTCCTGTTTTTGCCACCAAAGTGAATAACCTCACATTTATCCCCATTAAACTGCATCTGCCATCTGCCCACTCACCCAACCTGTCCAAGTCACCCTGCATCCTCATAGCATCCTCCTCACAGTTTACACTGCCACCTAGCTTTGTGTCATCTGCAAATTTGCTAATGTTCCCTTCATCCAAATCATTAATATATATTGTAATATACATATTGCCTGCATGGGTTTTGTCTGGGTGCTCCGGTTTCCCCCAACATTCCCAAAACGTGCAGATTTGTAGGTTAATTGGCTTCAGTAAATTCTTCCCTAGTGTGGGATAAAACTAGTGTATAGGTGATTGGTGCAGACTCAGAGGGCAGAAGAGCCTGTTTCCACACTGTATCTCAAAATTAAACTAAATTAAACTAAACATAAAAGTAGCCTACAAATAAAATTAGTAGTGGGTGAACATCATGATGTCTGAAATATAACATTTATAGTCACAATCATTCAGCGTGGAAACAGGCCCTTTGGCCCAACTTGCCAACATCGACCTACATGCCCCAGTGGGACATTTTCACTAGTCCCACCTGCCTGTGTTTGGCTCCTATCCCTCTAAACCTATCCTATTCATGTTTCTGTCCAAATGTTTTTTTAAATAGTGCGATACTACCTGCTTCAACTACCTCCTCCGGCAGCTCGTTACGTACACACACCACCCTTTGTGTAACATTGATCACAACAAAGGTAACTCATCTGCTTAGATACAGTAACAACATATATTTTACTTCGGAGTCACGTGAGTGACTACGTGAAGAAGAGCCCGCCTCACGCTGGTAACGGCGGAAGGTGGAGCTGCAGTAAGGAGCAGCTCCTCGCAGCGGTCGGATCGGGCCCGCAGGTAAGAACAGTAAAGTTGGGATTTCTTAGCGGGCGCTGGGTAGGTCCAGCAGTATAGGAAATATATTAAATCAGGTCAGAGTCATATTAGTGCTGGATAAGCACAGATGAAGTAAACTTATATTCGCGGGTTAAATGCTTCCTGGGGTGAAAAATAAATATACGGGAAAGCTAGTGCGGAGCCGGTTCCGATACCGGTGGCCGTAGATATACCCGTTAGCGAATTAGTTTACAAAATGATAACCACGGAGAGAAATGCTCCCGAATATGAAAAATGGAAAATAAAATAAAATAAAAAATCTGAGAGGCCCGTGGTTCTGATGACTCTGACATTGAAAAGTCCTCCAGATAAGTAAACTATGTGGAACTGATTATGGAGCATATGGAGAAAGTTCTCCAAATAATTATGAGACTAGGGTCAAAGTACCCTGAAGGTTCCTAAGATTAGCCCTGAGGGGTTTAATTATTCTGAATATGGCCATGGGCCTAATTGGAAGTTGGAACTCCGGACCCAGGATTTGGGCCGGAAGAAGTCTCATGGGATGAAATCCCAATTGATTTAGGGCTGCAGAAGGCAGACCCTGTTGATGGTGATTTGCATTTTGAAAGCACACCACAAAATAAAAATAAAAATAAAATGAAAAAATATGAAAAGAGGCCAAAGATGCCTGGAATAGCAAAAGGTTTTGCTATATATGAAGGAAGTGGTGAGGCTATGGAAGAAATCCTAGCTGCCAACATATATATATGGTATCTCACCAACTTCATGATTTTGTGATGATTGAAATATTAAAATTGCACAGCACAGGAAAATTGTGCCTCATTGGAAGAGCCTACGGTTTATCCGTTAATATGGGCATCCATGACTCCAAATATGAGAGCGTCAAATAGTGAGGTTTAAAAATCCTCACAAATTATTCTGCTGCTATTATGGCTTTTGGGCAGATGAAAGGAAAACATAAAATAAAGACGCTATTGTGCAATTCTTTCTATGAAATTTTATATAATATAAATGGCTATTTGGCCCATTTTTCACCCAAGGTTGCATACCTGTGTCGAGCAAGTGGTGTTTTAAGCTCTTGGTTATCTGTTTGGAGTAATCTGCCTAACTTATTGAAATTGGATGAAAAGCTAAATATTTTAGCTGCATGAAACCTTCGTCTTTGGACGAAAAGGTATTTTTCGCCCAGAAGGGGATTTGATATTGGAAATAGAGGCAGAAATATGTCAAGGAAGTTTTATTGTATTGCACAACCAAATACTTACCCGAATTCAGGGGATAAGGAGACCACCACGCTCATATGCAGAGGAATTAAAGACTTGTTCTCTGCTTAAAGAAACTGCGGATTAATCTCCAGTTAGAGGGAGATTACAAAAAGTTTATTAAGACTGGCTTACTATTATTTTTGATCAGTATATTACGAGCAGTTTCATTAACTACTATTACTTTTAAAAAAAAGAGGTTAATCCTCCTGTACAGAATAAACCTGCTTATGTTTTCGTGTTTTCTGCAATTGAAAAAGCAGAGATTTATGTTCACATTGCCTAATTATCTGGAAAAGAGGTAATGGAAAAGATTTTGAACACGAGCATAAATTTGTCTTTAATGTTAGAAGGCATTACAGATGATGGTTGCAGAAGTATTCTGGACCTTACAGGTCTAAATAAGTTTGTAGAATACAAACATGTTCAAATGGAGACATTGAATACTGCAAAATATTTAATTCAGCAGGTTGTTATATGGCCAAGATTGATGAAAAGACGCCTATTATTCTGTACCTATGCATCAGGTTTCGGTGGTACTTAAATTTTAATTGGTTGTGACAATTATGGCAGTTAAGCTTTGCCAAATGGACTGAGTTCAGCTTTTTACTCTTTACGAAACTGTTGAAACCAGTTTAGCCCAATTAGAGCACAAAATGCACATCATTATGGCTTATCTCAATGACATTCTGGTCATTAGTGATTATCAGGAGTCAGCTGAGGACTCAGTTTCAGTTACTAAAGCTTTGTGGAAGCTAAGGTTCTTAATTCATCTAATTAAGCCCCAGCTGCAGCCAGCACAAACAATTTACTTTTGGGGTTTGTAATTAACTCAGTGACTATGTTAATACCTTTACCAACAGATAAAGTCGATGATATTTTGGTAACTTGTCATTATCTCATTCAAAACCTTATCCTTCCATCCGAGAAATGGTGACAACCATTGGTGAACTGCTAGCAGCATTTCCTGCAGTAGAATTTGGTTCATTACATTTATTGATATCTTCGAAGGTACAAGATACAAGCTCTCAAAGAGAAGGCAGGCCATTTGACAGGCCTATGTAATTAACAAAAGAAGCTGTATTGGAATTTACAATGGTGGGTTAAAAAAGGAAAATGTCCCACAAGCTGCTAATAAATATTATGATTAAACAGCCTGAAATGGTTTTACATACAGATGCTAGTGCTCTCGGATGGGGGCCACAGATTTATCCTCCAGTTGTGGAGGTAGATGGAAAACTGAAGAACAAGTGTTTCTTCAAGAATATGGTATTAACTATTGGGAGTTATTGGGGGCCTTTTATGGGCTTAAAGCATATTGTTGTGCTAAACAAGGTCTGCATGTGTTAATACAATTACACAATAAAACAGCTGTGGTTTACATTAATCACATGGGGAGAGTTGGATCAGTATCATGTGATTGTCTGGTCAATGAGATATGGCAATGGTGTATTGGTCGGCAGATATGGATTGCAGTAAGCTATACTCCAGGTAAAGACAATGTGGTAGCAGATGAAAGGTCCAGGATTTTTAAAGATAATACGAAATGGATGTTTAAGCCAGCAATATTTAAGAATATTGTTCGACGATTTGGGTTGCCAGAAATTGATTTGTTTGCATCCAGGCTTAATCATCACTTGCCTCATTATGTGTCTTGGGAACACGATCCGGACGCAGTTGCAGTAGATGCATTTTTATTACACTGGGGAAAAATGTTCTTTTATGCTTTTCCACCATTTGCTCTGATCCAGAGATGCTTGAAGAAAATAGAGCAAGATTCAGCTTCCGGATTGTTGGTAGTGCCAAATTGGCCAACTCAACCTTGGTTCCCAGTTATGCTGAATATGATTAAAGAACCGTATATGCAGATTCTTAACTGTAGTGATATCTTGACTAATCCAGTAACAAATGAAGATTACCCATTATATGCATATATGAATTTGTTAATCTGCAGGTTTTGACCAGACCACTACAGGAACTGGGATTGTCGGACCAAACTTGACAGTTATTGGCACATCATGGCGAGATAGCACACAGAAACAATATATGACACATATTAAGAAATGGGAAGAATTTTGCACACAGTCAAAATATTTCTGATGATTATGTGAATGTTACTCATGTTTTGGAATTCCTTGCCAATTTGCGCTTTGGCCAACATTTAAGTTACAGTGCCATTAACACTGCACGCAGTGCCTTGTCGTCCTATTTAGGACTTATGACTGGTGAGAAATCAATTGGGTCGCATCCATTAATATCACGATTCATGAAAGGAATTTTTCACATGAATCCGCCAAAACCTAGATATACAGAGATTTGGGATGTGAGCATAGTACTTGCTCTACTTAGAGAATGGACGCCAATTGAAGGGTTGTCATTGGATAGGTTAACATTGAAATTGGTCATGTTAATGTCACTGGTCTCAGCCCAAAGAGTGCAAACTTTACAAATGTTGCGTTTAGACTGTATGCATGTGACTACAGATAACGTTGTATTCTATGTTTACGATCTGATCAAACAAAGTAGACCAGGGAGATCTGGAACAAAGGTAACCTTTCAAGCTTTTCATATTGAGCTTGCTTTGTGTGTGGTTAGACATTTGAACCAATGTATTAAAGTGACGGACACTTTTCGAGGAAACGAAAAGACATTGCTGCTTACGCACAAAAAGCCACACACAAAAGCTTCAGTTCAAACTATCTCAAAATGGTTGAAACAGGTGTTGGTTTTAGCGGGAGTAGACACTGATGTCTTCAAATCTCACTCCACCAGGGCGGCAGCTACGTCCGCGGCGAAGGGGCGGGACGTACCTCTCGAGCATATTTTTAAAAAATCGCAGGGTGGAGTAAAGAAGAAACTTTTTCAAAGTTCTACAACAAACCTGTTCACACTATGACAAGCTTTGGACACGCGGTGTTGGGAGCACTATAATCACCTGCTTTGTTTGCTATTAATTGCTATAATCAGTTGTGTAGTCACTGATATCTTTTGTCACTTGTAATCATTTTTCCCTCAAATATAAGGAGGGTATTATATGGTTTTTCAGCCATTAAAAAACTTAATTGTGAAAAGATCTAACATTTGTGTGCTTTCTCATGTATGTGTTTACTTAGCCGGACTGTCGTACGGATTAATTCTACGACATAAAAAACACAGAAAGCTTTAAAACTCTTCACGTAGTCACTCACGTGACTCCGAAGTAAAATAGTAAGATTAAACGAGAACTCACCTGTTCGAAGTTTTGATCGTTATTTTACGAGGAGTTACGATGAGGGATTACGTGCCCTCCACTCCCCACCCTCGTAAAATAAATGATCAAATGGTGGTTCTAAGTTTTTTTTATGAGCCTTACTATGTTACTCCGGCTTTGGTGTTCTGTGTTTTTCATGCCGTTGCTTTGAAGTATGCCGTTACCAGCGTGAGGCGGGCTCTTCTTCACGTAATCCCTCATCGTAACTCCTCGTAAAATAACGATCAAACTTCGAACAGGTGAGTTCTCGTTTAATCTTACTATTATATACACTAAGTCAAATTGTGCGCACAAGGTTGTTGCAAAGAACAGAATGGTAAAGGTGTATAAAATCTTTAATTTCTCAATTGATATCACAATTTATATCTGATGTGTATTTACAAGGCAACTAAATACAAAACATGAAATAATTTGTTATTTTGCATACCTTTCATTTATTTGTTCTTTGTATCTCTTCATATATTTAGTTTCCCTTTCCCCTAACTCTCAGTGGAGAAGGGTTGCGACTCAAAACATCACATATTCTTTTTCTCTAGAGATGCTGCTTGACCTGCTGAGTTACTCCAGCACTTTGTGTCTATCCTTGATGTAAACCAGCACCTGCAGTTATTTCCTACACAAGAAATAGTCTTTGTGCCAGACTTTTGTCGCATTTAGCACATTGCACATGTTTTTGCTGCCCTCACATGGTGAATCAGAGATTCAGAGGAAAGCCAACACTGTATTTCAATGGAGCAACAGGTGTAGGATGGCAGCTGGCCAGTGGGTGGAACACCACAATGACTCAGGAGCAGAAGAAGACTGCAACTGGAAGAGACTCCCAACCATCCATACCTTTGAGCGCAGATCCATCTCTGTCAAGGTACTATAACAACATTTCAAAAACATATGGACATCTACATGGATAGGGCAGCTTTAGAGGGATATGGGCCAAATGCAGGCAGGTGGGACCAGTGTAGATGGGGCATATGGGACAGCATGGGCAAGGGACAGCACTCACACTGCATTGCCAAGTTCTCACATTCATTGGATGTCCTCTTTGCTTCACCGAGGTCTCCCTGGACAAATGCAAACATTGAGGAGGAAATGACCAACTAAGCACACCAAAGCCTCCAGTTCTTTAGAAGGCTCAGGAGGTTCTGCATGTCCCCAACAACTCTCACCAACTTCTACAGTTGTGCAGCAGAATGCATTGTATCGGGATACATCACAGCATGGTTTGGGAACAGCTCCACCCAAGATAGCAAGAAATTGCAGAGAGTTGTAGACGCAGCCCATACCGTCACACAAACCAATCTCCCTTCTATTGATTCCATCTCTACTTCACACTTCCTCGGCAAGGCCATCAACATAATCAAGGACGAGTCTCGCCCCAGTCACTCCCTCTGCTCCCCTCTCTCGACAGGCAAGAGGTACAGAAGTTAGAAAACACAAACCTCTAGATTCAGACACCTTCTACCTCACTGTTATCAGGCAACAGAACCGTCCTCTCACCAACTAGAGAGCAGTCCTGACCTCGCATCTGCCTCATTGGAGACCTCAAACTATCTTTAATCGGACTTTAATCGGACTTTTCTGGACTTTATCTTGCACTAAACATTATATCTGTACACTGTGGATGGCTTGATTGTAATCGGATATGTGTTAAAGAAGGAACTGCAGATGCTGGAGAATCGAGGGAAAATCGTCTGAAGAAGGGTCTCGACCCGAAACGTCGCCTATCTCCTACGCTCCTTAGATGCTGCTGCACCCGCTGAGTTTCTACAGCCTTTTGTGTACCCTTGTAATCGTATATAGTCTTTTCGCTGTCTAGATAGCACGTACCAAAAAGGTTTGCACTGTAACTTAGTACACATAACAATAATAAACTAAACTAAACTAAACAAACCAAACTAAACACCAGTATTTGAAGATCAAGGCAGACACAAAACATATAGACCTACTGAGCTGCAGTAACTCCTCACTTCCTATCTGTTGCTGAGACATAGGCCACCTACAGTATCTCAAGGTATTGAATAAATTCTGCTGTTTCCACAAATTCCAAATTTAGTGCAAGGATAAGCAAATCAAAGACTGTGCCCTCTCTCCAGCCCAAATCCTTAGTATTGAGGCCCTAGTTACACTCAGTTGGATTATTAATCAAGTTATGTTCTGTATTTGCCCAATAGGGCAGCAGTAGAGCTGCTACCTTTTAGTGCCTGAGACCCGGGTTCGATCCTGACTACGGGTGCTGTCTGTTCGGAGTTTGTACATTCTCCCTGTGACCACATCTGTTTTCTACGGGTACTCCGGTTTCACGCTCCAAAGATGCACAGGTTTATAGGTTAATTGGCTTCGGTAAAAATTGTAAATTGTCTCTAGTGGTTTAGGATAGTGTTAGCATGTACAGGGTGATCGCTGGTTGGCGAGGACTCAATGGGCCAAAGTGCTCATTTCCACGCAGTATCTCTAATGTCTAAAAGTAAAGTCTAAACATCAGACTCGTCAATATACTGCATTCTATGATGTCAAATCAAAAGATTATCAGGCAGACAGAGGAGAAGATTTAAGGATGTGACCAAAGCCGCCTTGAAGAAACCTAACATCTCCGGGCTGACTAATTAGAAACCTTACCGCATGACCACTCAGAATGAGGAGCACTCCAGAAGGTGTGGAAACCCTCACAGTCAAGATTCAAGTCAAGTCAAGATTGCTTAATTGTCATATGTATCTAAACAGAATAATGTAATTTTTACTTGCGGCAGCATAACATGTCTGTATATGCAGTACTCGATGGAAATATAGAAAATAGGTGCAGGAGTAGACCAGTTGGCCCTTCAAGCCAGCACCGCCATTCAATATGATCATGGCTGATCATCCAAAATTAGTACCCCGTTCCTGTTTTCTCCCCATAACCCTTGATTCCGTTAGCCCTAAGAGCTAATTGGTAACATAAATAAAAAACTCAATAATTGATAACATAATAAAAGTCCATTAAATTAAAAAAAATCAACATTCATGCAAACCAAAAAAAGCCTGAAGTCCCTAGTGCAACTAAAACAATTCATAGTTCAAACTTTAGTAATTGGGAAGAAGCTGTTCCTGAAGCTGGAGGTCATAGTTTTCAGGCTCCTATTCCTTCTTCTCAATGGCAGGAGTGAAATGAGAGTTTGGCCAGAGTGGTGTGGGTCCTTGATGATGCTGGCTGCCTTTTTGAGGTGGTGGGGCGGTCAGTACCTGTGATGGACTGGGCAGTCAGATGATCGCAGAGGCTCTTGGTACATAGCGTAAGAAGAGGAACACTTCACAAACTCTATTACCTATCTCCTACCCCATCTGTATAGGGTCTACAGATCCCACGTTGGCCTCTTTAGCCACTTATAAACCCAAAAGACTAGAAAGAAAGTAAGTCTTCCTCAATGTAGAGTGTCTAGTTAAGAAGAAATAAATGGAGTAATGCAAATCTCTAGGCTTATTGATGATTGATAGATCACAAAAATCAATTCAGTAGCATTTATCTACTTAATTCAGATGACATAAGCATGAGTGTTTGATGGCACTGGGCCTGTCTTTGCTGGAGTTTAAATAGGTGAGGGGGAACCTCATTGAAACTTACCAAATAGTGAAAGGCCTGGATAGAGTGGATGCGAAGAGGACGTTTCCACTAGTGGGAGAGTCTAGGACCAGAGGGCACAGCCTTCTAATAAAAGGATGTACCTTTAGAAAGGAGGAATTTCTCTAGTCAAAGGGTGGCAGATATGTGGAATTCATCACCACAGACAGCTGTGGAGGCCAACTTAATGTATATTCTTAAGGCAGAGATTGGCAGATTCTTGATTAAAGGTGTCAAGAGAATGTGGTTGCGAGAGAAAGATAGATCAGTCATGATTGAATGGCAGAGTAGACTCAATGGGCTGAATGGCTTAATTCTGTTCCTATGACATGAACATTATCTGAACAATATACCCCTTTACTCTTAACCTACCATCTTAGCCTACCTGATCTCCCGGTGGCTCAGCACTTCAACTCCCCCTCCCATTCCCAATCTGACCTTTCTGGCCTAGGCCTTGTCCATTGTCTGAGTGAGGCCCAGCGCAAATTGGAGGAACAGTACCTCATATTTTTCTTGGGTAGTTTACACCCCAGCGGAATGAACATTGACCTCTAATTTCAGATAGTCCTTGCTTTCTCTCTCCATCCCCTTCCCCTTCCCAGTTCTCCCACTAGTCTTACTGTCTCCGACTACATTCTACATTTGTCCCGCCCCTTCCCCTGACTTCAGACTGAAGAAGGGACTCAATCCGAAACATCGCCCATTCCTTCCCTCTAGAGATGCTACCTCACCCGCTGAATTAGTCCAGCATTTTGTGTCTACCTTCAATTTAAACCAGCATCTGCAGTTCTTTCTTACACATGCCCCTTTACTCTATCTACTGTACTGTAATGAGTTTGAACTGATTGGATGTATGTCTGGTAAATCTGATCTGTTTGCATAGCATGTAAAAACAATGCTTTTCACTGTACAAATGACAATAAAAACCTAAAACCATACATAAACATAAAATAAAACTTCTCTCACAATTCATGACCTTTATCTGAACATTTTAATTGTATTATATTAGAACCTGTTAAACAGAAATCAATGGAACCTCACCAAAAGTATTCAATCATCTGTTTGAAATGTGCTGGAAGATTAGAGACATAGAGTCATAGAGTCATAGAGTGATACAGGGTGGAAACATGCCCTTCAGCCCAACTCGCCCACACTGCCAACAATGTCCAGGCTACACTCGTCCCACTTGCCTGCGCTTGGTCCATATCGGTCCAAACCTGTCTTATCCATGTACCTGTTAAATTGTTCCTTAAACGATGGGATAGACCCAACCTCAACTACCTCCTCTGGCAGCTTGTTCCATACACCCACCACCCTTTGTGTGAAAAAGTTATCCTTTGGATTCCAATTAAATCTTTTCCCCTTCACCTTGAACCTATGTCCTCTGGTCCTTGATTTCCCTACTCTGGCCAAAAGATTCTGTGCATTTACCTGATCTATTCATCTCATGATTTTATACATTCTATAAGATCTCTCCTCATCTTCCTGCACTCTATGGAATAGAGACACAGCCTACTCAACCTCTCCCTATAGCTCACACACTCCTGGCAACATCCTTGTAAATCTTTTCTGAACCCTTTCAAGTTTGACAATATAATTCCTATAACATGGTCCCCAGAACTGAACACAATATCCTAAATGTGGTCTCACCAATGTCTTATACAACTGCAACCTGATCTCCTAACTTCTATACTGAAAACACTGACTGATGAAGGCCAAAGTGCCAAAAGCCTTTTTGATCACCTTATCTACCTGTGACTCGACCTTCAAGAAACCATGCACCTATACATGTAGATCCCTCTGCTCTACAACACTAACCATAGGCCTACCATTTACTGTGTAGGTCTTGCCCTTGTTCGACGTCCCAAAATGCAACACCTCCCACTTTTCTGTAATAAATTCCATCAACCATTCCTCCACCCACCTGGCCAATCGATCCAGATCCTGCTGCTATCTTTCGCAATCATCTTCACTATCTGCAAAACCACTAACTTTTGTATTATCAGCAAACTTGCTAATCTTGCCATGTATGTTCACATCCAAATCATTGATGTAGATGACAAACAGTAACGGGCCCAACACCAAACCCTGAGGCACACCACTAGTCACAGGCCTCCATCCAAGAAGCAACCTTCCACCATCACCATGTGCTTCCTTCCATGGAGCCAATTTGCTATCCATTCAGCTATCTCCCCTTGGATCCCATGCAATCTCACCTTCCAAAGCAGCCTACCATGCAGAACCTTGTTGGGTGCCTTACTGAAGTCCATGTACACAACATATACAGCTCTGCCCTCAACAACCTTTTTTGGGTCTTCAAAAAAATCATTCAGATTTGTGAGACACGACCTTCCACGTACAGAACTATGCTGATTATCCAAATACCTGTATTGTCTATTGTCTATTGTCCATAACCTATCCTTCAGAATACTCTCCAGTAACTTACCAACGACAGATGTTAAGCTCATCGGCCTATAGTTCCCAGCATTTTCCCTGCAGCCCTTCTTGAAAGGAGACACAACATTTGCCACCCTCCAGTCTTCCGGAACCTCTCCTGTATTTCAGGACAAGATTTCAGCCAGAGCTCCTGTAATTCACGACCTTCAAATACGACAGTACCTTCACTACTTCTTCGATGGTAACCCTGACTGTTCTCAAGACACTTCCAGTGACTGCTCCAATTTCTTCTGTCCTACTGTCTTTCTTCTCGGTAGATACAGTACCTTGCCAATCTCCTGTGGCTCCACACAGAGGTGACCGCTTTGATTCCCGAGAGGTCCCCCACTCTCTCTAGTTACCCCTTTCCCTCTTTTGTATTTATAAAATCTTTTGGGATTGTCCTTAATGCTACATGCCAGAGCTATCTCCTGGCCCCATTTTGCCCTTGTGATTTGCTTTTTTGTTTACTCCTTAGTTCCCGAAATTCCTCCAGGGATGCACTTGATCCCAGCGGCCTATACCTGTCCCACGCATCCTTCTTGTTTTTGACTAACATCTCAATTTCCCCCGTCAGCCAAGCTTCCTTACGTTTCCCTGCTTTGCCCTTCACTCTAATGGGGACGTACACATCTTGAGCGTTCTTCCGTACACTTTTAAAAACATTCCACTTGGCCGATGTTCCTTTCCCCTCAAATAACCTGGTCCAGTCAACTTGAGCGAGACCGTCTCTCATACCCTCCAAGTTGGCCTTGCCCCAGTTGAGCATATTAACACGTGGACCCTCTCCGTCCCTATCCATAACTACTGTATCTTAAACCTAATCGAACTGTGGTCACTGGTCCCAAAAGGTTCCTCCACACACACTTCATTAACTTGCCCTTCCCAATTTCCCAATACTAACTCCAGCGTTACCCTCTCACATGCAGCGGCCTCCACAAACTGCTTACAAAAACTCTCCTGAACAATAGACAATAGACAATAGGTGCACGGATAGGCCATACAGCTCTTCGAGCCAGCACCGCCATTCACTGTGATCATGGCTGATTATCCACAATCAGTACCCTGTTCCTGCCTTCTCCCCGTATCCCTTGACTCTGTTATCTTTAAGAGCTCTATCTAACTCTCTCTTTAAAGCCAGAGAATTGGCCTCCACTGCCTTCTGAGGTAGAGAATTCCACAGATTCACAACTCTCTGGGTGAAAACATTTTTCCTCATCTCCATTCTAAATGGCCTACTCCTTATTCTTAAACTGTGGCCCCTGGTTCTGGACTCTCCCAACATCGGGAACGTGTTTCCTGCCTCTAGCTTATCCAATCTTGTGTTTCAATAAGATACCCTCTCATCCTTCTAAATTCCAGTGTACACAAGCCCTGTCGCTCCATTCTATCAACATATGACTGTTCTGCCATCCTGGGAATTAACCTCGTGAACCTACGCTGCATTTCCTCAAAAATAGCAAGAATGTCCTTCCTCAAATTTGGAGACCAAAACTGCACACAATACTTCAGGTGTGGTCTCACTAGGGCCCTGTACAACTGCAGGAAGACCTCTTTGCTCCTATACTCAACTCCTCTTGTTATGAAGGCCAGCATGCCATTCACTTTCTTCACTGCCTGCTGTACCTGCATGCTTACTTTCAGTGACTGATGAACAAGCCCCCCCATCCCCCCAGACCTCATTGTACTTCACCTTTTCCCAACTTGACACCATTCAGATAATAATCTGCCTTTATGTTTTTGCCACCAAAGTGGATAACCTCACATCTATCCACATTAAACTGCATCTGCCATGCATCTGCCCACTCACCCAACCCAACACTTTTGAGGAATTGCACCCCATCTGTCTGCTTCACACTATGATTTTCCCAGTCTATATTGGGAAAGTTAAAATCCCCTACTACAACAACCTTATTTGACCTGCAACTGTCTGCAATCTCCTGGCACATTTGTTTTTCTAATTCTAGGGTCTATTCAGGGGGTCTGTAATCCACCCGCAACAAGGTGATCATCCCTTTCTTCTTCCACCCATATAGCCTCACTATATGAACCAGCCATAATGTCACCTCTGAACACAGCCGTGACATCCTCCTTAACCAACAACACAACCCACCTCCTCTTTTTCCCTCACCCCTGTCTCTCCTGAAGCTCCTGTACCCCGGAACATTGAGCTGCCAGTCCTGCCCCTCCCTTAAACAGGTTTCAGCCATGGCTCCAACATCCCAGTCGCTCATACCTATCCATGCCCTAAGCTCATCTGCCTCACCCGTCAGGCCCCTTGCATTAAAATATGTGCAGTTTAAACTAACCCTCCTTCCTCGCTCTCTGCCTTACACCTGTCTATTCTGTCCACTAACCTTTCCCACACCACCCTCCATACCAATTTGTAGCCTCTTACTTGCCTCTGTTCTGCACGGGATCCCACCCCCCGCTAATTTAGTTTAAACCCTCCCGTGTGGCATTAGCAAATCTTCCCGCTAGGATGTTGGTCCCCCTCCAGTTTAGGTGCAACCCGTCCCTTTTATACAGGTCACCCCTGTCCCGGAAACGATCCAAACGATCCAGAAATCTGAATTGCTGCCCCCTGCACCAACTCCTTAGCCACACATTCATTTCCCTTATCTTCCTATACTTACCTTCACTAGCACGAGGTACTGGAAGCAATCCTGAGATCACTACACTGCAGGTCCTGCTTTTCAGTCTTCTGCCCAATTCCGTAAATTCTTGTTGCAGAACCTCCTTCCTCTTCCGACCTATAACATTTGTGCCAACATGCACAACAACCTCTGGCTACTCCCCGTCACTCATGAGGATGCTGCGCAGCCGCTCAAGGACGTCCTGGACCTTGGCACCAGGGAGGCAACACACCATCCTGGAGTCTCGCCTGCTGCCGCAGATTCTCCTGTCCGCACATCTGACGATGGAGTCTCCCACCACTATGGCTCTGCCTGACTTCACTAGTTTCTTTTACTATAAGTAACAGAATGTCATTTTCCATTTTGACAGTTGTATACATAGCCACTATAATTCATTCTTTGTGTTGGCCCATACATGAATTTCTTAGTTAGCGAACTCAAAGTTAAAAGAAAAACAAATTAAAGTTGATTTATTGAATGTCAAAATCACCTCCGACCCACTACTATAAGAGGGGCAATTTACAATTATACCAAGGCAATTAGCCTAAAACCTGTACATCTTTGGAATGTAGCAGGAAGTAGGAGCTCCTGGGTTAACCCTTGCAGGTCATGATTGATACAGACAGCACCCATCGTCAGGATCGAACCCGGGTCTCTGGCGCTGTAAGGCAGCAACTCTACCACTGCACCACCTTGCTGCCCATGTGTTTATAAATGGTAAATTCAATACTAATGAAAGAATTACTGTAACCTCTAACAAAATAATCGCAATAATGGGCGCAAATTAATTTTTAAATCACACAGATAATATTGTAATTATTTGCCATGTTAGGCAGTACATGTGAAGAAAGTAACTGAGTTAATATTTCAGATCATAAATTAAAGATAAAAAACCTGTGGGCAGTGAATTTCTAATGGATTATAATTCATCAGCAGACATCTGTGTTTTGCTTCCTGATTTCCAGGACATGCTAAATTTTGCTTTTATATTAGAGGCGGTGTATCCTAAATGTTTATTTTATAAACTGAGACACACTTCTAATGGAAGGTTAGTAAGACATTGGTGATTAATTTTTGCATGCTACTAGATTGGTTTATATTAAGTTTATAAGTAATTGGAGCAAAATTAAATTTTGCCCCTCTCTCCTGAAAGCTATGCCCTCTGGTCTTTAATATTTCCAATCTGGGGAAAAAAAACTGGCCTGTATAATTTTATAGACTTCTATCAGGTCTCCCCTCAACCTCTGACACTGCAGAGAAAACAAGTTAAGTCTGTTCACCCTCTCCTGACCTCTAATACCTCCTAGTCCAGGCTAATTTCTGGTTCAACATCCTTATCTCCCTTCGTTATCATCTCTTCCCCACCATCAATGGGCCATTATGTGCTCCACCGTTCCTTGGTCATCTTTTGCCAGTCATGCTACGTTCTAGGCGTTTTCCTACCTGCAGTTCCCTTCCCTCTACTTTCAGTCCGAAGAAGGGTCCCGACCAGAAACTTCACTCATCCTTTCTCTCCAGAGATGCTGCCTGACCCATTGAGCTGCTCCAGCACTTTGTGTCTATCATCAGCATTCTGGTAAACCTCTTCTGATCTCTCCGAGCCTCCTCAGCCATCCTGTACTATGGCATCTCAGGTGGCCAAATCGGTGTCAAGGGTGTTTTGTTTTTGTTTGGAGATAGGTGCGAACATAAGTTCTGGGAGCAGAATTAGGCCATTCAGCCCATCAAGTCTACTCCGCCATTCAATCATGGCTGGTCTATCTCTCCTTCTCAACCCCATTCTCCTGCCTTCTCCCGATCACCTTTCACACCTTTACTAATCAAGAATCTGCTAATCTCCGCCTAAAAATATATTTTTTGACTTGGCCTCCATACCCGTCTGTGGCAACAAATTCCACAGATTCACCACTCTCTGACTAAATGCATTTCTCCTCATCTCCCATCTATAGGTACATCCTTTTCTTCTGAGTCCTAGACTCTCCCACTAGTGGAAACATCCTCTCCACATCCACTGTATCCAGGCTTTGCACTGGGTTACAATGGTTACAATTGGGATCCCCCCAACATCCTTCAAAACTCCAGCACAGGTCCTGTGTCACCAAACGCTCATCATACATTAAGTAGTTTAAAATTACATTTAATAGTTTAAAATTAATGTGCAACAATAAGTTGGAAGGAAAATCAATATTATAAATCTTCATGCCAAAACCTTTCCTCTACCATAAATGCTCTTCTTGCCTCCTTTAACTGTAACCCCTCCTCCCAATAGCCCCACCCACTAAAACACCAGCCTCATGAAGATCCTTCATTACCAAGTTCAGTTGCCTTGTTTTTTTATTTAAGCAAGTTTGCTCTTCTAGAGCTTCTTTGCTAACTGGGATATTGTATGATCTGTAAAGAGTAAACTCTTGCAAATTTTATTATTTTTTAGTTATTAATATTAGGCCACGTGTGTGGTGGATGCTATTATTTGCAGGTGAGTAAATCTTTAACTATATTCATGGTCTCAACTGATCAATATTGGAAATTTTAAAACTATGTTGAAGTATGTAATGAAACACATCTAAGTTTTATTTTGTATTGAAAAGGAACTGCAGATGTTGATTTATACCAAAGATAGATACAAAATGCAAGAGTAACTCAACAGGTTAGACTGCATCTCTGGAGAACATGGATATGTCTGAAGAAGGGTCCCAACCTGAAAAGTCACCTATCAATTTTCTCCACAGATGATGCCTGATCCTTAGAGTTACTCCAGCATTTTGTGTCTAAGTATTATTTTCTTTGGTAACTGCAGACTGCAACAGGTTTAGTTTGTTAGAAAAACTATTGTTTTCATCGTGTAGGTCATGGGTGCATCTAATGTGTTGTAGTACATTGCCTGTATGTTTAAGATCAAAACATGACTATTTTAACAAAACTCTACAGCAGACTGGTTTTATATATTACTAAAGAGCCATTCCATTTTACATTTGTTTTGATATGTGAATCACTTTCCTTAATTGGACTGTAGCTCCAACTAATAGGTATCAGGTGAGATTAGTTGAAAATACTTAAGTTAATTGGCCAATTAGGCTAAAACTTTCAGTGCCTTTGATCTGGAAGCTAAGGCAGCGACTACAACAGATATAGACTCAGAGCGACCATGAAAAAGGAGAATGAATGCATCATTCTTACTGCGAATCACAATGGATAAGCTTCAATTTTCTTTTAAGAATGTGATTTAATGTAATATGTAGGTTAAAGTTTTGAGTTTTCTTCCATCTGTTTGACTGGATAACCTACAAATAACTGATATTGCAATCAGTGCTAGAATTTAAAATGCCTGTAATTGTTGTTTTTTAAATCATCTATTTTCTACAGCTGTAGGAAATTAAGATGTTAAAAGCATTTTGTTATTGTGTGTTGCTGTATTGAATAATGAACTTGGATTGTGTGACTTCAGAGTTTGAGCATTATGTGCAAATATGCAAATTGTTTTTAGTTGTATTCATCTCTTGATATTGTGAATCAAATTTAAATAGTTAGTTTAGTTTATTGTTGCATGTACCGAGATACAGTGAAAAGCTTTTGTTGCATGCTAATCAGTCAGTGGAAAGACAATATATGGTTACAATCATGCCATCCACAATGTACATGTGTGTTTCTTGCACAATGAGAGAATATCTTTGGCCTTTTGGAGAAGTGATTAGGAGTGCCATCATTTTTGCATATTTGTTCACTAAGTGACCAGGGGACAAAATGGGTGGAAAGTGAAACACAATATTTCATTCACCAAGATGAATGTTTGGCTATGTATCAGTGTGTATTGCTGTGCATTGGGGTGGCATGGTGGTGCAGCGGTAGGGTTGCTGCCTTACAGTGCCAGAGACAGGGGTTTGATCCTGACTACGGGTGCTGTCTGTACGGAGTTTGTACGTTCTGGATGCTCTGCTTTTCCTCCCACACTCAAAGACTTGCAGGATTGTAGATTAATTAGTTTCTGTAAATTGCTCCTAGTGTCTAGGTTGGTGCCAGTGAGTGGGGATCGCTGATCGGCAAGTACTCAGTGGACCGAAGGGCATGTTTCAGTGCTATATTTCTAAACTAAAAGACAAGATGACAAGTTAGATGAAATAGAACTTTTTAACCATTCATCATGATGTTATGGAAAAATTAAAAGGGGAAAATTGGCACGAATGGGGTCTTGCATACAATGTTCATGGTCATGTGTACCATGCTTTTATATTGCGTACTATCTAGTCAATGAAAAGATGATACATCAATTATAATCACGTTGTTCACGTGGAGCAAGGACAAAGGGAATAATGTTTAGTGTAAGGTAAAGTCCCATTAAAGAGCAATTGAAGACCTGCAAAGAGGTAGATGGGAGGTCAGGACTGCTGTCAAGTTGGTGAGAGGATGGTTCAGTGGCCTGATAACAGCTGGGAAGAAACTGTCCCTGAATCTTGAGGTTTGGGTTTTCAAACTTCTGCATCTCTTACCTGGTGGGAGAAGGGAGAAGATGGGATGAGACTCATTCTTGATAATGTTGATGGCGTAAATGGAGTCGATGGAAGGGAGGTTGTGAATTCATGAGGGACTGGGTGTATCCACAACTCTCCAATTTCCTACGATCATGGATGGAGCTGTTCCCAAACCATGCTGTGATGTCTTTGTAGGATATTTGAATAGTTTGAGGCTGGATATGTAGTTTGCAGTTATCTTCAACTTTTAGCACATTGTCTTAACAATGACCAAAAATGCCTCTGCTATCAACTGGATTAGAATGTCTGACAGAAATAATCAATTTCTTGACCTGGAATGTCATCTATTCTCCAGCGATGTTGCCTGATCTGCTCCAACACTTTGTCCTTCTGTATAATACCCAGCATCTGCACTTCTTTGTTTCTACATATTGTGTTGCCGTAAAAATGAGTTGCATGGGTAACTAACCATCACATTTTTGGAAGTCTGCCTTATCTGTTTCCAATTTGTTTGTATTTTGGCTTTTGAGGAATTAAATTGTAGAAATCTGTGGAATTGTGAAATCTATTTTCAACTTCTTGTTGTAGTTCAGCTGTACGGTGGCTGCAGATCGTGTATGTGGACACTAGAGGTCTCCTTCGCTATGGCAATTTAATGTCTGAGCAGCCAAACATGCCTTTCCTGATGTATGCACTTTATCTGTGAATAGAACTCTCAAAATATTGTTTATATTTTGAAGATAATTGCTTTATTACTTTTATATTCCAATTTGGAAGAATACAACTTAAAGTTTGGGTAAGAGTGTTTCTGTGGTGAAATTAATATTAACAAAGCTTTGCACATCAAGTGGTTGTACCCAGAATTGGGGGGGGGGGGGGGGGGGGGGGGGGGGGGGGTAAAGTGTGTGTGTGGGGGGGAGGGAATGTGTGTGGGGGGGGAAGGAGGGTGCTTGCGGGGGGGAAAGGAGGTGTGGGTGGGTGGGTGGGGGGGGAGTTTGTGTGTGGGGGGAGAGTGTGTGTGGTGTGTGGGAGGGGAGAGAGAGGGGAGGGGGAGAGAGAGGGGTGAGAGACAGAGGAGGGCAGGGCTGCCAACACTGGGTGAGATTTGGGAGCGAGAAATTGCGAGAGACCAAGACTGAGGGAGCGCAGCTGTACAGAGCTTTTGCATTTTTCAGCTTGAAATTGTGCAATATAGTGCATACTGCAGCAAGTCTTTTAACTTACAATTGGATGCAATATTTATGCTTTAAATTAGATTAGTTATGAATAAGGTTAGAGTAAATTACATTCCTAATTACATTCCACAGTAGAGCCAGGCTCTGATCAACAGGTGCAGCACATGAATGACCTTAGTATATTCATGTATGGAAGTCAGATTATAATCAAGCACCTGGCCCACGTTGACCAACCTGGGTCTCACTGCACACCTGGTACTGCTCCTAACCCTGAATCCAGTTGCATACCTTCTCTCATTCCTGTCCCTGAGTCCAGCCTTACACCGTGCCCCCTATTCTACCCTGATCATAGCTGCTTACCTGCTTAGGTTCCCAGTGCTGAATACTCGCATTGTCCCAGCTTTGACTGCACACCTAGTATTATTCCAGACCTTGACTCTGGATGCACACTTGGCCATGCTCCTAGTCCCTCTGCACTGACAATATATCTGGCCCACACATAAAGCCCCATATCTGACCCCCTGGACTTAACCTATTATGTTCAAGTCCACAGGTGTTTATCTAATGCGGTAATCTTTTATGGAGCACTTCGCAGACCAAATTTTGTATAACAAAATTTGTTACATCCATTGGCTTCCTTGTTATCTAACATGCTAGTTACTTTGTCAAATAAGTCATCAATTGGTTGAACACAATTTCTTATCCATAAAATTATACTCAGCTGAATAAGTATTCTGTTCCTATTTCCTTCATTTTTCTAATAGAAATTCCAAACATTTTTCACCCCCAATATTTTCAGTATTTTGCTGTCTTCCTCTCAGCTGGGACTTTTCCGAAATGCAAAGTCCAAATCTATATATTTAAGCAATATTATTCTATTAAATGTGACCTTGATAGTACATAATATTTGCTGTGGTATTCATAACACAACAATGATAAAAATATATTTGTTTTGATTGTACCCACCAACGTGCATACATTATTATATTACAGTAAATATGTTCCGAGGGCAAATTTTTGTTCCAATGCTCCCCATTCCCAATTACTTTTACATGGAAGTGATTGAAATGCAAGTACATTTTAAATGGCATCAGAAATATAAAACCTCCGGAATGGATGATATTCATTACGTGGTTGGTTGGAGTCAGTATCAGCACAATTAACATATTATACTTTGAATCTTCTGATGTCCTGGTTCAAGCTATAACTAAAAACAAATAATAACCTCACACATTCCCCTGTAAGTATCTGTCACTCCTTTAAAATATGACCCTTCTTTGAACAAGCTCTTAAACATTGCATCTGAATCAGTTTCCGCTCCTTGAGGATGTTCATCTATGTGTTCAATTAATAAAACAACAAGATTTGGGATATTTATATTCAACCTGTCAAAGGAATTTGGGGGGGAGGGGTTTAGAAATAGTCAGTGAGTTAAACAAACATAATAGTTGAGTGACAAATGACAATAATGCTACCTTCCCAATAGTTAACTGAAGGAAATAATGGGTTATTGGAGCTGTATGTTGTGACAGACAGCCTGACAACTTGCATGTTATTTTAATATTACACTTATCCTATCCCCCTGGATATTCCGGATTAATAACTTATGGTTTTGTCAACTAATTACAAATCGGGCTAATTACAAATCAATAACATTAGCTAACTCTGAAACACAAAGCGCTGAGCATTGGGATCCAGACATCATGGGCAACTGGCCTCGGTTGCCCGCTCACATCTGGCAGTGCTCTCCGTCTGAACCAGGGGCCGCGTTTTTAAAAGTGGGGAGACTGAGCGATCACTGGCCTTGGGGATACCCGGTAAAGCAGTGGAGCGACTGAGTGGGGGGAGGGGGTGCCTGCACTCCCACGGTACGGACTTTTTGAAATTTGATGTATTAAAATCAAGTATAATTTCAATGTTTTTTTGTTTGAAGTATTTTTAAGAGGTACATTTTTAAGGGGTAACTTTTTCCACACAAAGGTGGTGGATATATGGAACAATCTGCCATAGGAGGTAGTTGAGGCAGGGATTATCCCAACATTTAAGAAACAGTTAGACTGATACATGGATAGGACAGGTTTGGAGGGATATGGACCAAAAGCAGGTAGTGTAGCTGGGACATTTTGGCGGATGTGGGCAAGTTGCGCCGAAGGGCTGGTTTCACACTGTATCACTCTATGACTACATTATACCTCCACCATGCATGAATGCTTCAAAATCAAGTGGTCGAGTTTTATTGCCATATATTCAAGCATAGAAAATAGCTGCAGGAATAGGCCAATCAGACTGAGCCAGCACTGCCATTCAATATGATCATGGCTGTTCATCTGAAATCAGTACCTCTTTCTGTTTTTCCCCATATCCCTTGATTTCGCTAGCCCCAAGAGTATTTTTTTTTTTTTTTTTGTTAGTAGTAAGTACAGTGATGTGGTACCTAAGTACCTGATACATACATACACATTACCATTCTTGTAAATACATACACATTACCATTCTTGTACAATGTCTTATTTTTAATTTAATAATAAAAGAGCAGTGATAGAAAAAGGAAAATAAAGGGTGAACATGGATGGCTATGAACTGAATTATATAAACAGATGGGAAAAAAAAGTGGAGGAGGTGTGGCGATCTATGTGGATAAAAGACTGAAATATAAGGTGGTGGAAAACATGACAACAGCTGTTGACGATTTGTTGGAATGTATTACAGTAGAGATTTGTATGGAAAAGACCAAAAATGTTATTGTGAGCTGTATATACAGAGCTCCCGGATCCAGTATTGAAATATTTAAAGATTGGGTGGAAAACATGTTTGCAAAATCATTACAAAAGATTGTGTTCATCTGTGGGGGTTACAAAATTTTACCTGTTGAATCCAAAAAAGCATAAAATGACAGAAGAATTCATCAATACCTTGTATAGTATGGGTTTATACGTAAAATAACCAAACCTAGTAGAATTACTTCTCATTGTGCGACATTAATAGACAACATATTCACAAACATTATGGAAAATAATACAGTAAGCGGACTATTATATAGTGACATCAGTGACCATTTACCTAATTTTAATTGTTTATCACTGTAGTTGTAGGAAACCTAAGAACACCAGTCATTTCAAATACAAAAGGGTGAGAGTCGAAGAAAACATAAATGCATTTAAGAATGAATTACTGAAACAGGATTGGAGGGTAGTATATGAGGTTGAAGATGTCGACAAAGCATACAATGGATTTCTAAATATTTTTAAATCACTTTATGACAAAAACTGTCCTGTGAAACAATTTAGTGATAGACAAAAACAAACAAATAGTCCATGGATCACTAAGGGTTTAAAAAATGCCTGCAAAAAGAAAAACACACTATATAGACAATTCATAAAATATCGAACTTCAGAAGCAGAAAATAAATATTAAAAAAATAAGAATAAATTAACCAATATTATGAGGATATGTAAGAAAGAATACTATAATAAAATATTAGAGAATAGTAAAAACATGAAAGGTTTATGGAACGTGCTAAATAGTATTATTAGAAATGGATCCAAAAATACAGGCTACCCTGATTATTTTATTGACGAAGACAAGACAATAAATGATATGGATGATGTGGTTAATGGGTTTAACAAATTCTTTTGTAAATGTGGGACCAGATTTGGCAGAAAAAATTAATGACCCAGGAACAAAAGAAGGGGCGGATACTGATCTCTGGGATAGAAATACCAGCTCTATCTTCCTTAGAGCAGTCGAAGGAAAATAAATCATAGACACTGTAAGAAAATGTAAAAGCAAATCCTCTACTGATTGGAATGATATCGATATGATTATAATAAAAAACATTATTGAAGAAATTGCAGAACCATTAACTCGTATCTGTAACTTGTCTTTTCAATCCGGTAAATTTCCTAACAAAATGAAAATAGCAAAAGTAATACCATTATATAAAACTGGGGATAGACGCCATTTCACAAATTACAGGCCTGTTTCATTACTCTCCCAATTCTCCAAGATCCTTGAAAAACTTTTTACAGAAAGACTTGACAATTTCATCGAAAAACATAAGCTTTTGGTCGACAGTTAATATGGATTCCGGACAGACAGATCATCATCTAATGCACTAATGGAACTAATTGAGGAAATCACAAATTGCATAGATAATAAAAAAAAATTGCAGTGGGAATATTCATAGACTTAAAAAAAGCATTTGATACTGTAAATCACGACATTTTAATCATGAAACTGGATAGGTATGGCAGCAGAGGGGTTGGATTGGGTGAGAAGCTATTTAAGAAATGGGCAACAATTTGTAGAAATAGGTGAACATAAATCAACTTACATGAACATAACTTGTGGAGTACCTCAAGGGTCTGTGTTAGGGCCAAAGCTTTTCATAATATACATTAACGACATATGCAGAGTATCAAATATACTGAAATTTATTATATTTGCCGATGATACAAATATTTTTTGTTCCGTGACAATTTGAAGCAGCTTTTGGAGGTCTTCACATCAGAAATGAATAAATTAAAACAGTGGTTTGATGTCAACAAATTGTCTCTAAATTTAAGCAAAACAAAGATTATGCTATTTGGAAAACATTTTTTTAAAAACCCTCAAGTACAATTGAAAATAGATAACATAAGTATAGAAAGAGTATATGAAAATAAATTTATTGGTTTGATCTTGGATCACAAAATCTGCTGGAAACCACATATAAACCATATAACCATATAACAATTACAGCACGGAACAGGCCCTCTCGGCCCTTCCAGTCCGTGCCGACCATTTGTTTTCCCTAATCTACCTGCATTCAGCCATAACCTATCCACTTTAGTCTTAAATGTTAAAATCGATCCTGCCTCCAGCACTTCTGCTGGAAGCTCATTCCACACAGTCTGAGTAAAGAAGTTCACCCCAAAAACGTCTGTCCCTTAATTCTCATGTCATGCCCTCTTGTTTGAATCATATAAACCACGTCAAAGCAAAACTGGCAAAGTCTATAGCAATATTGGGAAAATCAAGACACATTCTGGACCACAAATCATTACATACTCTGTATAATACTCATATTGCCATATCTGAGTTACTGTGTGGAGATATGGGGTAACACCTACAAAACCAACCTTCAGCCGTTAAGTACATTACAAAAAAGAGCAATAAGAATTATCAATAACGTTGGATACCTTGAACATACCAATTTATTATTCTTAAAGTCACATACACTGAAGTTCACCGATCTGGTTAAATTTAAGACTGCACAACTCATGTACAAAGCAAGAAATAATTTATTTCCAGGAAATACACAAACTGTTTATGGAAAGACAGGGTGGGTATAATTTGAGAGGGGAACATAATTTAAAAAAAACTCAATGTCAGAACAACTCTTAAAAGTATATGCATAGCAATCTGTGGGGTGAATTTGTGGAATGGTCTGGAACGGGAGATAAAACTTAGCAAAAACATAATTCAGTTTAAAAAGATGTACAAAAACACTTTTTTTAAAAAGGATATTGGGATGAGGATAGGTCATTGTGAGTGGGATATTTGTTATACTGATTGTATTGGGAAGGGTGATTATAGGGTGATGGGTTGAATATATGACTAAGAGATACTATAGTGTATGAGGGTTTTTTCTTTTCTTTTTTCTCTTTTTTGTATGGCTTTGTAAATATTTGATTAGTGTATAAATGTAAATAATTTGGTGTACATATAGCTGCTGGTGTACCTATGGTGTACATATGGCTGCTAAATTTGTATAAGATAATTATAAGCAGTTGAATAAGGGGTGGGAATTAATAAGCTTTGGCTTCTTCCTGCTCCTTTTCGGACACATACGATTTCATTTATTTATAGATACTGTTTATGACACTTTATAAATATTCTTGTTTTGTTTTTTTGTATGGCGTTTCACACTTGCTTTTTATTGTTTTATTCTGTTCGAAATAAAGAATTAAATAAAAATAATTAAAGGGTGTCGAGATAGATAGACAAGCGAGTAGAAACAAATAGCGAGAGACAGAGAGCAGAGATAAAAAGCTAAGGAGATTGAGAAAAAAAGAGAAAATAGAATGAAAAGAAATTAGGAGAGATACCCATTTAGTATCTTAACCCATCCGACACCCGGTTCTGAACCATTTAATTTCTAAGGTTATGTTATGTTGCACCATATGCTTGTAAGAAGTCGATAAAAGGAGACCAAATCTTTAAGAATTGGTCTACTTTGCCTAGTAGGAGGAATCTCATTTCTTCAAGATGTAGCGTTTCCGACATATTTGAAATTCACATTTTGAACATTGGCGTGGTTGCGTTTTTTCCAAAATTTAAGTACAAGTTTTTTTGCTGTTATTAAACCATAATTAAAGAGAGCTTCTTGGAACGTAGTTAACTTACGTCCCTCTTCCATTGATCTGAAGATAATCAGTTCTGTATTGGGGTTCAATTTTGTTTTGAATAGTTTTGTAAAGGTTCCAAAGATTTTATTCCAAAATTTATGAAGTTTTGTACAAGAGACAAATGAATGTGCTATAGTGGCATTTTGAGTTAGACATTTGTCACAAATCGGGGAAACATTTGGAAATATTTTATTCAATCTGGTTTTCGAGTAATATAATCTATGTAAAATTTTAAATTGAATTAAGTTTTGCCTTACATTAATCGAACATTTATGTACATATCAGGTTTTTTTTCCCATCTGTCTTTTGGGATTTTTATCAATAACTCTTGTTCCCAGTCCCTTCTAATTGCCTCTGTCGTTGGTGTTTCTATATTTAAAATTATATATTATATAAATATGATATTAAATTGCTTCATTCTGCCTTTCTGTTCATTCCTTCCTCTAATCCATATGAGGTTAGAGTTTGATATCCTTGTATATATTTTTTTCAAATAATCTTGAATTTGAAGGTATTCTAAATATTGATTACTTTTCAGATTATATTTTAGTTGTAATTGTTGGAATGATAGTTTTCCCATTTCATACATATCTCCAATCATTTTAATTCCTATTCTTTCCCAATGGATAAACGTTTTATCAATAATAGATGGTTTAAATGAGGAATAGTTAGCTATTGGGGAAAGAAGCAATAAGTTTCTTAATTTTAAAGTTAATGTTATTGTTTTCCAAATTTGTATTATGCTGTCAATAATTGGATTCTTCTTATTATATTGTTCAGTTTCATCGGGGAAAGAAGAATCGCTCCAATATTATAAGGGGAACAATCCTCTTTCTCCATTCTTATCCAATCTACTTGTTGGGCAGAACTGTCCAACCAATAAATTATATTTTTAATATTCACTGCCCAATAGTAGTACAACAAATTAGGGAGTGTCGGTCCCCCTAATTCTTAAAATTTACACAGATGTTTTCTTTGAATTCTATGTGATTTATAGTCGCATATGAAGTTTGTAATATCAGAGTTTAGATTTTTAAATTGTTTTGGTAAATATATTGGTATTGATTGAAATAGGTACAGTATTTGTGGTAAAAAGATCATTTTTATAGCATTTATTCTGCCTATTAAGGACATTGGCAGTGTTTTCCAGAATTTAATCAACCCATTCAATTCAGTTAATAAAGGCATATCGTTTGCGTTAAGTATTGATTTATATTTCCTGGTAATTTGGATACCCAAATACTTGCATTTTTCAGTTGCAATTCTAAAAGGGAATTTCAACAGATGTGTAGGCTCCTGAGGTTTTATCGTCATAATTTTGCTTTTGTTCCAGTTTATTATATATCCTGAAAAAGAACCAAATTCATCTATTAAATTTAGTATATTTGGTATGCTAATTTGCAAATTTGTAATGTATAATAATGTCATCTGCATATAATGAAATTTTATTATTTGAGTGTTTGATATTATATCCATGAATATTTGGATGACTTATACTTTCTGCTAAAGGCTCTATCACAAGTGCAAATAGCAGGGGTGATAATGTACACCCCTGTCTATTGCCCCTTGATAATTGTAATTTTGGGGATAATATTATTAGTTGGTATTCTAGCCGTCGGCTTATCATATAATAATTTTACCCATGAGATATAATTATCTCCCATATTAAATTTTTGCAATACTTTGAATAGATATTGCCATACTACTTGATCAAAAGCTTTTTCTGCATCCAATGAAATAATTACTAAGTCTTCCTCTTCAGTTTTATGTGAGTACATTATATTAAACAGCCATCTCAAATTGTTGAATGAGTTTCTCTTGGGTATAAACCCTGTTTGATCCGGATTTATTAGTTTGCTAACATATTTACTCAATCTTCTCGCTAGGGTCTTTGCTAATATTTTTTTTATCTGTATTTAGGAGTGCTATGGCTCTATATGAGCTTGGGTCTTCTAGATCTTTATCCTTTTTAGGTATTAGTGTAATAGTTGACTCGGTTAATGTTTCTGGTAATATCTTTTCTTTAAAAGTGTGTGTATATATAAATTTTGTAAGCATGGTGAAATTATCTCGTAGAATCTTTTATAGAATTCATTACTAAAGCCATCTGGTCCTGGCATTTCACCATTCTTCAACAAATTTATTGTTTCTTCTATTTCCTTACGTGTAATCTGAGCTCCTAATTCCTCTTGTTCCAATGTATTAAGTTTTGGAAGATTACAATTGTCTAAGAAGTTTGTAATTTTAATATTGTTTGCAGAAGTTTTAGATGTATATAGATTTTGGTAAAATTGAGCAAATATTTTATTAATGTCTTTTGGTAGTGTTAGTAATTCACCATTTAATTTTAGTAATTGTATTTTTTGTTTCCCATTTTTTTCAGTTGAGGTGCTAAGATTTTATGTGGTTTATCACCAAATTCGAAATTTTCTTGTTTTGTAATTTGAAATCTTCGTATTCTTGCCGATAAAATGTTATTTAATTTGTATTTTAATATTGTTATCTTATTATGTTTATCTATGGTTGGTTCTTTGGCATTTTCTAAATCTAATTGTCTAATTTCTTATTCTAACTGCAATTGTTCAGTGTTCTTTTTATTTTGGAAAACTTGATATGAAATTATAGTTCCTCTAATAACTCCATTAAAAGTTTCCCATAATAAGGAGGGTGAAATATCTGGTGTATCATTTGTCTCAAAGAAGAATATCATCTGCTGTTTTAAATATGTACAACCTTGTGAGTTGTTTAAGATTTGGGGGTTAAACCTCCAGAATGATTGTTTTAATCAGACTTTTCTTCTAATTAAAAAAAAAAAGTTAATGGGGAGTGATCAGAAATAATACTATTATGATATTTAGAGTTGTATGTATAGGGAATTAATTTTGTGTCCACTAAAAAATAATCAATACGTGAATATGTTTTATGTACCATTGAATTAAAATGAGTATTCCCCACCTTCTGGATTAGCGATTCTCCATACATCTGTTATGTTTGTGTTTTTTATGTATGTAGTTAAGAGTTCACTAGTTTTAGATTTTATGTTAATCATTTTTTGTTTTGCTGATTTATCCAGATATGAATCTAGAACACAATTGAAATCTCCCCCTATTATCACATTTTGATAGTTAAATTCTGAAATTATATCCAGAATTTTACTAAAGAATTGGGGGTTATAAAAGTTGGGAGCATAAATATTTATCAAAGTAAGTGGGGTATTTTGGTGGTATAAGGCATGAGGGGGTAAAGATTTCAGCGGGCGTAGAGCTGCAAGGATGGGCAAGGCTATCTTTTAGTCCAGGTTCAAATTCTCTTTTTGTCAGTATTTTCACTGCCCGTGATTGCTGCTGGCCACTGTTTTTTGTATGAGGTATTATTTGCTGGGATCAGTTCCATCTTGAATTTAATTGCATTTATTGGAAATCCGTGTAGCTCTTCCATGTTCCACAAAAGGAAAATAATCGAGTCAAGCCAGATCCAATATGGCATATCTTGCATTCCTCAATATGACCCTTCCTATTGTGTTGGCAACTGCAAATATTATCCAATAAATTTGTTTTATTTTGATTGTGCAGATGAGCTATTTTCTAATTGCCAGGAGTGGGTTGGATCATGGAGTTTTAAAATAGTGCACCTTAATTGAATGGAGGATCCAGAGGAGTTTTACGAGAATGATCCCAGGGACGATTAGGTTAATGTATGATGACCATTTGATGGCTCTGGGCCTGTTCTTGCTGGAATTAAGAGGATGAGGGGTCACCTCATTGAAACTTGCTGAATAGTGAAAGGCCTGCATAGAGTAGGTGTGGAAAGGATGTTTCCACCCGTGGGAGAGTCTAGGTCCAGACAGCACATCCTCAGAATAACAGGGTGTCCCTTTTAGAAAGGAGATGCGAGTAGTTTCTTTAGCCAGGGGATTGTGAATCTGTGGAATTCATTGCTACAAACGGCAGTGGAGTCCAAGTCTTGATTAATATGGCATCAAGGGTTATAGGTAGAAGGCAGGTTGAGAGGGAAAAGATAGAATGGGGTTGAGAGGGAAAGATAGATCTGCCATGATTGAATGGCGGAGTAGATGAGCTGAATCGCCTAATTCTGCTCCTTTTGAATTATTAACTTGTGAACAGATAAATAGTTTGGCTATGAGGTGATATAATGCTTTTCTGCTGCGGGAGAACTTGTAGACAGTTTAAATCCTCCTAAATTTGCTTTCAATTCTAGGATGTCTGACTAAATATAAAATTAGCAAGAAGCATTTGCTGGACAGGTGGAATCTTCCCAGATACTTGTCCACTCTGAGGCCAATTCACTGCCTCACTGAATCGTGGTCAAAGCTGTTTCCCTGCACGTTGTTTTCAATGATGGACAGGTCATAAAGCACGGTCCAAATTAGTTTAGTTCAGAGATACAGCACGGAAACGGGCCCTTCAGCTGAGCCTGTGCCAACCAGCTATCACCCTGTACACCACATTCTATCTTACACACTGGGGACAATGTACAGAAGCCAATTAATGTACGAACCTGCACGTTCTTGGAATGCGGGAGGAAACCAGAGCACCCGGTGAAAACCATCACCATCACAGGGGCAATGTGCAACCTTCGTACGATCAGCACGCGTAGTCAGGATTGAACCTGCGTCTCCGGTAAGGCAGCAACCCTACTGCTGGCCACTGTGGCCCCCCCCCCCCCCCCCCCCCCCCCCCCCCCCCAAAAAAAAAAACTGAATAGAATAGTTCCACTAGGCACATCCTTATATATGCTGAGGAAAAATTGAATCCCGACTATTGTGACTGTCTTTATAGTGCGACCACTTGATACCTTTCCTCTGCCTCCCTCCCCTTTCTCCAGGAGAATTGTGCAATGTATCCCTCTGGGATCAGGGAGGTTCTGTCTGGAGCCCTAGTTTAATTAGAACAGCAGCAGCACATCAGGGTCTATAAAGGGATCCATTGTTTTTTAATTAGTCTGCATGTTTCAGCTGGAATATGCGGATTACAGCTGGGGTTTACAGATGGAGAGGATGATCAGCATTGTAGAATGTCTCACTGTTGGCTGATCTGTCTGTCGCTTGGGGCAGCAGCAGGCATGGAACGAGTCTGCCAAGAATAAGGCATGCAGCAGGCGTTTGTCTCCTGAGGGAGGGCCTGTGCCATGGGTTAGTCATACAACATGGAAACAGGCCCTTTGGCCTAACTTGCCCACATTGACCAACATGCCCCATCTACACTAGCCCCCCTTACCTGCGTTTGGTCCATATCCCTCCAAACCCATCCCATCTATGTACCTGTCTAAATGTTTCTTAAACAATTATTCAATTATACTAGTGACATGTACCTGGGTGCACCAAAATTCTTAGTTTTGCTTACAATACACAAAGTATGCAAAGCGTCACCACATATAGAGCGCTGACAAAGTTACAAAGTATCTTGAACACAGTGGTGTCTTTGTTCTCAGTGCTCTCCCACCTTGCAGGGACCCTCTTTGCTCCCCCCCCCCCCCCCCCCCCCCACCCCCGTGCCGTCGACCGGCCACTGGGACACGCACGGACGTCCTCAGCCCACCGGTGGCACTCACGCAGGCCCGTCCTCGACCGCCCATAGCCGGGACTCTCTTGGACGGCTCTGCGGAGCATGCCGGGAGCATTGCGATAGTGCCCATCTCCTTGGGCAGCGAGTGTAGTTTAGAGATACAGCGTGGAAACAGGCCCTTCGGCCCACTAAAGTTGGCGCTGACCAGCATATTAACACTATGCTACACACACTAGGAATAGTTTTTACATTCACCAAGCCAATTTACCTAACGTCTTTGGAGTGTGAGAGGAAACTGAAGATCTCGGAGAAAACCCACGCAGGTCCTGGGACGAACGTACAAACACTGTACAGACAGCACCCGTAGTCAGGTTCGATCCCGGGTCTCTGGCGCTGAAAGGCAGCAACTCTACCGCTGCGCCACCGTGCCGTCTAAGGTGCTGGAATAAGTGGAGAAAGTGAGGTTACACTGTTTGATATGTAAGACGCAGGCCCTGTCATACATGAACTGAGGCTCGGGCCAATTTCAATTTTAGAGGCCCCCAAACCTGTTCCTGACAGGAAACATGTTCCCGATGTTGGGGGAGTCTAGAACCGGGGCCACAGTTTAAGAATAAGGAGTAAGCCATTTAGAACGGAGACGAGGTAACACTTTTTCTCACAGAGAGCGGTGAGTCTGTGGAATTCTCTGCTTCTGAGGGCGGTGGAGGCAGGTTCTCTGGATGCTTTCAAGAGAGCTAGATCTTAAAAATAGTGGAGTCAGGGGATATGGGGAGAAGGCAGGAACGGGGTACTGATTGGGGATGATCAGCCATGATCACATTGAATGGCGGTGCTGGCTCGAAGGGCCAAATGGCCTACTCCTGCACCTATTGTCTGTTGTCTAAACCAAGATCAAGCAGAGGCCCCTCAATTTTAGAGGCTCCGAAACCAAGATCCCTTTGAAGCAGACGGGCATGAGGCTCTTGCCGAACGGCACTCGTTGCCCCCCCCCCTCTGATAGGGCCTGGTAACACGTGTATATGTAATATGGATGCTGCTTTACACCAAAGGTAGACGCACAATTTTTGTGTCTTTGATTCTTGATTCTCCAAAGACCAAAGTGGTTGGCTTTTTTGAAGATGGTTTATCACAGTCTACTGAATCACTTTTGTAGCTTTTATTGAACAACTAGATGATTATTCAGTACTATTCTTGCAACCAAGTGATTGCAAGTTGCCTCCAAGGCAGAAGTAAAATCATGTCTAATGGTGACAATACTGCCTGTTGTTATCTATTTATCACAAGAGAATTAACAAATAAAAAGCTTCCTCTTATTTTTAAGAGCTCTTTTTTCCCTATTTAGAGGGCTTATAGCTGACTACTTTGAAATACATCTAATAACATTTGTACCAAGGGTGTTGCAGTGGTTGAGTTGCTGTCTTACAGTGCCAAGGACCCGGCTTTGATCCTGACTACAGGTGCTGTCTATACGGATTTTGCACGTTCTCCCATTGACTGATCAATTTTGCTCCATGTGCTCTGGATTCCTCCCACGTTCCAAATACGTGCGGGTTTGTAGGTTAATTGGCTTTGGTAAAATTTGCAAATTGCCCCCAGTGTGTAGGATAGTGCCAATGTGGGGGAATCGCTGGTCGGCAATGGCGAACTGGCCAGGGTGTCAGCTTTGCCGATGGCAAGTGGGCCCCTGATGAAGTAGGCCCCCTTTGTCTCCTGGCAACCAATATATTTAGCCCCAGTCAGCCACTGCTGGTTGGTGCGTACTCGATGGGCCGAAGGGCCTGTTTCTGTACTGTATTGTTAAAGACTAAACATAATGGGCCTAAAATATCTATGTTTGTATTTGCTCCTCCTGAGATTAGCCTCCTTCCTTGATCAAGGAAGATGGTGAATGATGGTGAGTGGTGTGGTGCTGATGTTTTGGCTGCAATTCACAGCTCAAGGAACCATAATTTGTACCTTGAGGAAATAGCAAGTCTCTCATCTCTTTTTGTCCCAAAGGATATTTGGGATGAAAAATGTCTGGATATAGGAAAGCTATTGTTCACATTAACTATAGGAAATACAGGTAAATTCTCCCTGGTGCGACTTCCGGTGGCGCTATGGTGGCTTGGGGCACGCGCCATTCACCTACGCACCGCTAAAACGCTGAAAAACTACTGAAAATCCAAACCGGACAGATTTAAAAATACTCACCTACAGAAGTTCAGCAGTCGCGTAAGTGACGTCATCAGAACGCAACCCCAGTACTTTTAAACTGCCCGGTAGACGCTCGCCAAAACCACGGAGGAAACGTCAACTAGAAGTTATTGAAGGCCCCAAAGAAGCCTTGATTATGGCACACCCCTGAGAGGAAGCAGCAAGGCAACCTCTGGGTTTGGAGGACATCCGTTCACTACTGTGTCAGGAACTTTTGGCTATGAAGGTAGAAATCTGTGGCAAGATTGATGCCCGTATAGAGGAGGTGAATTCCGACCTGAAAGGGGAAATCCATGGGCTTGAAACCGATATCAGCTGTAAGTTGGAACCTATTCTTGCTACTTCAAAAAAACAAAGCGAGGTTATTCGGGAATTGGAAACTACTGCAGCTTCAAATGTCGAGACAACACGCATGCTGACGGCTGAGGTGGAACGTATCTCGGGTTACTTGCTAAAGTAACAGAAAAATGTCTTGATTTGGAAGGGCGCCAGAACCTAAGGATTGTTGGAGTGAAAGAAGGCAAAGAACATGGTGAAAATCTTCGAGATTTTACAGCTCAACTACTTCAAGATGTACTCTCTTTGGATGAAAAACCTAGACTTGACCGGGTTCACAGAGCTCTGAGAGCCCGGTCAGACAGCACAGCTCCACCAAGACATTTGATCCTGAGGGTACATCACTGCACTGTTCTAGAGGACATTCTGCAGAAAGTTGCCAACAACAGAAACCTAACTTTTCAAGGTGAAAACGTACGAATCTTCAGAGTTTCCTGCCGAAGTCGTTAAGAAAGGAGCACTTTTCTCCAAGTCGAGAGCTATTCTGAGGGACATACCAGACCTCCGATTTGGCCTATTATAACCTGCCAAATTGCGAGTTACTTATAAAGGGACTGAATGCTTTTCTACCGATCCTGATTAAGCATTCAAGTTTGCCCAAGATACTGCGGGATCTGTCAAGGGATAAGTAATTGCTCTACTGAGTTTATACTGGGATGATATTCAAGAGGGTTATACTGTGTTTATAATGAATATGTTATAAATTTACTGACTCCAAGTCAGTTTTATATGTCAAAACAGAACTTGAGAGATAGAGAGATATAGAAGTGGATAGGGAGTGAGAGAGAATGAATGTGGGAGAAAGTTTGAGAATGTTTTTGAATGTTTTGGGAGTGAGGGAAGGGAAGAGGAAGAGAGGGGGGGGTGGAAAAAGGGAGAGAGAAGAAGGAGAGAGAACAATTGTGTGAGACAGGTTGGGAAAGTGGAAAGTTTTGGAAAATCTTGGAAAGTTTAGAGAATGTTTTGGAGAGCTTGAGAGAGGGAGAGAGAGGAAGAAAATGAGTGTGTGAAACTGCGTTTGTTATCAATATGTTATAAATTCACTGACTTGGGAGTCGGTTAATACGTCAAAACAGTATTAATAGAAAGTAATAAGTACCGTATATTAGTTAAACTTCTCAATATTTAACTACTTAGAGCACATTAAGATGCTTAATTTATTGGGAATGTTGATTCCCTGACGGATTTAAATACTGTTAAACATTTTTAAGGTTTGTTCTGTTTAGTTTTTATTAACTCCTTAATCATACAATCATAGAATCATAGAAAATATGTGCAGGAGTAGGCCATTCGGCCCTTCGAGCCTGCACCGCCATTCAATATGATCATGGCTGATAATCCAACTCTTTATCCTGTACCTGCCTTCTCTTCATACCCCCTGATCCCTTTAGCCACAAGGGCCACATCTAACTCCTCTTAAATATAGCCAATGAACTGGCCTCAACTACCTTCTGTGGCAGAGAATTCCACAGACTCGCCACTCTCTGTGTGAAAAATGATCTTCTCATCTCGGTCCTAAAAGACTTCCCCCTTATCCTTAGACTGTGACCCCTTGTTCTGGACTTCCCCAACATCGGGAACAATCTTCCTGCATCTAGCCTGTCCAACCCCTTAAGAATTTTGTAAGTGTCTGTAAGATCCCCCCTCAATCTTCTACATTTTAGCGAGTACAAGCCAACTCTATCCAGTCTTTCTTCATATGAAAGTCCTGCCATCCCAGGAATCAGTCTGTTGAACCTTCTCTGTAATCCCTCTATGGCAAGAATGTCTTTCCTCAGATTAGGAGACCAAAACTGCACGCAATACTCCAGGTGTGGCCTCACCAAGACCATGTACAACTGCAGTAGACCTTCCCTGCTCTTGTACTCAAATCCTTTTGCTATGAATGCCAACATACCATTCGCTTTCTTCACAGCCTGCTGCACCTGCATGCCTACTTTCAATGACTGGTGTACCATGACACCCAGGTCTCGTTGCATCTCCCCTTAAGGTGCGGAGTTACTTAATATTATCTATCTTAAGGAAGTTTTCACTAATCCAACCACTGTTGGGTGGTATTCACTAGCGGCATTTCTATATGCTGCAATTTCCATCGTTTTTCTTTTTCACTTTCTATTTTCTTTACTAAATATCTTATCTATCTTTACTAATGCACATTTTTCTTGGAGATACCTATGTGGATAGGGCTCACCTACCCAGCAATTAAAGGAAATATTTCAAATAATGTGTTGGACCATTTAAATCAAAAGAGACCATGTAAGCTTTAAAATGCAAGATGTAGCTAGGAAAACAGGAGGAATTACATTTTGTAGTTGGATTTGTTAGGGGCGTTAATGAGCCAATTAAAAGGGGCAAAGTATTCGCCCACTTAAAATCTATTAATACTGAAATAATATTTCTTCAGGAGACGCATCTCAAAAATGGAGCTCACAACAGGCTGAAAGGTAGCTGGATTGGTCAATTACATAATTCTACATTTTCTTCCAAAGCAAGAGGAACAGCAATTCTAATTTGGAAAGGTATACCATTCAAACACAAGTCCACTATAGCTGATAAGGAAAGCAGGTACATTATACTATCTGCGGAATTGTATTCAACTCCATTGACTATGGTGAATATTTATGCTCCTAATTTTGATAATCCCCAATTTTTAAATAAAATATTTAATAATTTCAGACTCTGGTCAGCAGAATTTGATAATTGGAGGAGATTTAAATTGTGTATGAGATCAATACTTGCATAAATCTTCACGTCAAAGGAAAGGTATCACAACATTATTATTTTGGAACCATTGGCCTCTTACATTTTCAGTAAATTTGGAAGGAATGTATAATAAACAATTGTTTTGGAGATTCAACCCACAAGTACTAGCTTGGGCAAGTTGTTGTGACTATTTGAAGCTACAGATTAAAACATTTTTTGAGACAAACAACACCCCCGGTATTTCTCCATTTTTGCTGTGGGAAACTTTTAAAGCCTGTTAGAGGCTGTATTATTGCATACCAAGCTTTACAAAACAAGAAAAATAAGACTGAACAATTGGAATTAGCAAAACAGATAATTTTCCAATCAATTCCAATATACCTCCCTAAAAATTTCTTTTCAAAAAATGACTCTATTGTAACAAGTTTTATTTGGAATTATAAGAATCACAGAATAAGTAAAAAACACTTATGTAAACCTAAGACAAATGGAGGATTAGTCTTACCAAATTTCTTATTTTATTTCTGGGCAGTCAATGTCAAAAACTTAAATTTCTGGTTGGAAGATATGGATCAACAACCAGACTGGTTAAAGATGGAGAAGGAGGATTGTCTGCCATTTGAAATTGGTCCGATTTTCTTATCCCCTACAAAATTGAACAAAAAGATCTATAGTGAAAATCCAATAATACATAGCGGTATTCGAATTTGGAAACAAATAAAAAAGACATTAAAATTGGATAATTTATCACTTTCGCTCCCTATTGCAAATAACCCTTCATTTATGCCTTCGGTATTGGATAAAGGCTTTACACAATGGAAAAACTATGGAATTAAAAAGATGGGACATCTTTATAGAAAAGGTGCGTTCCTCTCGTTTCTGGAGGTACAACAGAATTATGGATTACATTCAATTTTTTTTAGATATTTACAATTGAAAGTTATGTTAAATCACATACACAAGAATACAGAATTAGAGAGCCAGAGATTCTAGATGAATGTTTGAATAAACATCCCAACACAGTCAAATTAATATCATATATTTATAATATTCTGTTAGATAGCGAGAATCCATCGACGGAATCACATAGACAAGCATGGGAAAATGAATTAGTTCAACCCATAACAAAATATATTTGGGATGAAAGTCTACAACATATACATCAATGTTCGTTAAACGCCAGACATTCTTTAATACAATTTAAAATATTACACAGATTGCATTATTCTAAAACAAAATTAAATAGAATGTTTCCTAATATCTCTCCTATCTGCAATAAATGTCAATACTCTAAGGCTAATTTAACCCATACCTTTGTAAATTGCATAAAAATTAAAACATTCTGGGTGGATATTTTTAAAATTATTTCCGTAGTGGTTAATATTCAACTGGATCCTGATCCTAAATTAATAATATTGGGCATATCTGAACAATACCTAAAACTGACAATAAACCAAAGACATTTTCTGGATTATAGTATAATAACTGGGAAAAAACTGATATTAAAATTTTGGAAAAACCTTGCATCCCCTACAATTAAAATGTGGATTATGGAGATGTCGGAGACCTTAAATCTGGAAAAAAATAGATTTGTCTTAATTGACAAACCTGAATTATTTATTAGAATATGGTCGCCGTTCATAGATTATTTGAAGGGGTAGAATGGGCCAGCGCTGAGGCTTAATGGAAGCTTGAACCCAGGACTAGACGAATAGTTATGTTTTCTTACCTACGGACCTATCTCCTAAATTGTATTATGGATAGTTTATTTTATGTTTTCAAGTGTCTTTTTTTCTTTCTCTTTATTTTTTCTATCTATTAAAAAAATAATAATAATAATTAGAGTCAATGTTAATATGTAATCGATAAATGTAGACTCCTGCTACATTGGTAGTGGAGTCCTTGGAACCGTTTAACAAAGTTTGTAATGGTTTGGACTAGGATATGTACATGCCTCTAATAAAAGTTAACTACAAAAAAAAAGAAAAACAGATAAAACATTTAGACCTAGAAAACACGGCTGAACCAACCATTGCAAAACATAATAAGATAGCTGCATTAAAATTTAAATTAAATCAGATTCTCTCTGCAAAAATTATTAGGGTATGTCATTATACTATGCAAACTATTTTTGAATTTGGTGATAAACCACACGAGCTGCTTGCACGTCAACTCCGCAAATTAGAGAATGACCGTACAATACACAAAATTATATCAGAAAAAGGAGATCTGCTTACTTTGCCTGAAGATTAATGAAAGATTCTTACAATTCTATCAAACATACTCATCAAAAACAGCCGATCCTGCAAAGATGAAAAGTTTTCTTGAGAATTGCATTCCCCCATTCCTTAATGAGGAGGAACGGGATGAATTAGGAGCAGAGATAACAACAAAAGGTGTCGTAGAGACTATTAAATCATTGAAAAGTGGAAAAACTCCTGACCCGGACGGGTTTAATAATGAAGTTTATAAAAAAATAATGACTTAATTTCTCCATGCTTACAAACCCTCTTTATATTCAAGCATTTAAAGAACAGACTTTCCCACAAACTCTTGCTGAATCAACTATTACATTAATTCCAAAAAAAGATGAAAATCTCGAGGAGCCTGGATCCTATAGGGCAATAGCCCTTTTAAATACGGATCAGAAGATACTAGCTAAGACTTTGGCTCGTATATTAAGCTTGGTTATCAGTAAACTAATACGTCAAGATCAAACTGGGTTTATACCTAAGCAACATTTGTTTTATAATTTGAGATGTTTGTTTAACATAATATATTCGCAGAGAATGCCAAGTGAAGATCTAACAAGTATTTCTCTAGATGCAGAAAAAGCTTTTGACCAAGTGGAATGGTCTTATCTTTTCACAGTGTTGGAAACATTTCAATTGTGAGAAAACTTTGCTTTATGGGTGATGCTTTTATACACTAATCCGACAGCTAGAAAACTGACAAATCAAATGCTTTCACCTAAATTTTATTTATCTAGGGGTAACAGACAAGGATGTGCCCTTTCTCCAATGTTATTTGCTTTAGCCATAGAACCTCTTGCCGAGAGTATCAGGTCCCATTCAGGCATTTATGGATATAATACCAAATATACCACCAATAAAATCTCATTATATGCAGATGTACATCTATACATTACTAATCCCCAAGTTAATATTCTAAATGTTCTAAACATTATAGAACAATTTGGTTCTTTCTCTGGATACTGAATAAATTGGAATAAAAGTGAAATTATGCCAATAAATGAACAAGAGCCTTCTCAACTCCAAAAATGTCCTTTCAGAATTGTTACTGAAAAGTTCAGATATCTTGGAATTTACGTAACTAGAAAGTATTCCTCTCTGTTTAAAATAAACTTTCCACCATTAATCACTGAACTATATGCCTACATTCAATTTTGGAAAACACTTCCTATCTTCCTTATTGGTAAATTAAATGCCATAAAGATGATCTTGCCTCTGCAACTTTTACATTTATTTCAATCAATACCGATATATCTTCCTAAAAGTTTCTTTTTAAAAATTGATTCTATTGTCACTAACTTTATTTGGAACTACAAAACCCATAGAATACACAAAAGACATTTGTGCAAATCCAAAGAAAATGGAGCATTAGTGTTTCCTAATTTTTTTTTTTAACTACTGGGCTACTAACATTAAAAATATAATCTTCTGGTTGGACAATACATGTCAGCATGTAAATTGGTTAAAAATGGAGAGGGAAGATTATCTGCCTTTTAATATGGGCTCGATTCTCCTATCTCCAATACATTTGAATAAGTCAACGTATGAGCAAAATCCGATAATACGTAGTACTATCCGTACCTGGAAACAGCTGAAATTCAGTCTTAAATTGAAAAACATGTCTCTCCTTCCTATTGCAAACAATCCCTCATTTAAACTGTCTACTTTAGATATGGTGTTTGTTCAATGGAAGAACCTGGAAATTAATACTGATGGAGACCTCGATAAGAAGGGGACTCTCTCATCTTTTCAAGAACTAGAGGAGAAATATCACTGAACGGCAACAATTTTTTTTTAGATACCTTCAAATAGAAACATGGAAACATAGAAAATAGGTGCAGGAGTAGGCCATTCACCCCTTTGAGCCTGCACTGCCATCAATATGATCATGGCTGATCATCCAACTCAGTATCCTGTACCTGCCTTCTCTCCATACCCCCTGATCCCCTTAGCCACAAGGGCCACATCTTAAATATAGCCAATGAACTGGCCTCAACTACCTTCTGTGGCAGAGAATTCCACAGATTCACCACTCTGTGTGAAAAATGATTTTCTCATCTCGGTCCTAAAAGACTTCCCCCTTATCCTTAAACTGTGACCCCCTTGTTCTAGACTTACCCAACATCGGGAACAATCTTCCTGCATCTAGCCTGTCCAACCCCTTAAGAATGTTGTAAGTGTCTATAAGATCCCCCCTCAATCTTCTATATTTTAGCGAGTACAAGCCGACTCTATCCAGTCTTTCTTCATATGAAAGTCCTGCCATCCCAGGAATCAGTCTGTTGAACCTTCTCTGTACTCCCTCTATGGCAAGAATGTCTTTCCTCAGATTTGGAGACCAAAACTGTACGCAATATTCCAGGTGTGGCCTCACCAGGACCTGTACAACTGCAGTAGAACATCCCTGCTCTTATACTCAAATCCTTTTGCTATGAATGCCAACATACCATTCGCTTTCTTCACTGCCTGCTGCACCTGCATTCGTCAATAACATAATGGTTGAACACACATTCAAAACCGATGCTAGGGTCGGGTGAGCGGGCGTAGGGAAGGGCAGTGGGATCTAGCTCCGCTTTTTTCCCACTTCTTCATTAGTTCAGGGGTCTTCTTTCTTTATCGTATCTTTTTCGAAATTCTTTCTTCTTTTCCTTCCTTTCCCTTTCCTTTTTTCTTTTTTCCGATCCACTTATTAGTTTATAAAATGTTAAAACTGAAGCGGCACGAAAATTGCGTAATTGTTTTGTCGATTACTTTCACTTTGTCCAATTGCTTCTAATAAAATAAATATAAAAAAATAAATTCTCCCTGGTGCTGTCTGTGATTTTAATAGCGGGAACTCCTATATTTCAGTAATTATGTGCGCTAAAATTGGTTCTCATTAACGAGTTTGTATTTGTCTGCCAAAGCTGTGGCAGATTGGTCTCTCCCACTGTGCACCTTTGTGAGCAGCAGTGGTTCCCTTCCCCAATCCCCGGGGCACTTAAATTGTTCGTCGTGTGGCTTGTGCTATGCTAACCAGTATTAATTAACGACATGGATTAAGCACTGACGTTTGATTTTCTACTTTGGGTTTACGTCCCATTTCATTCTAGCTGATTAACTGCTCGTGAAATTCCTTCCCTTTTTCCCCACCAAGGCGCTTTCTCCTTTTTGCCTGATGTCTGAAAAGGGTACAGACATCAGGCAAAATGTCCCACGCTCCAAAGACATACGTTTATAGGTTAATTGGATTTTATAAATTGTCCCTAATATGTAGGATAGCGTAGCGTTGTGGGTGATAGCTGGTCGGCATGGTCTTGGTGGGCCGAAGGGCCTGTTTCTTCGCTGTATCTCTAAAGTATTCTCAACCAGGTATTCCTATAGCCGGTGAAGGTTGGCAAGTTGTTCCACGGGTACATCAAGCAATCATTCACAGCCTCCAGCTTCTAGACAAACGCGTTGCTAGGTTATTCAAGTCTGGATTTCAAGTGCAGAAGCATATGCCATGTTGTGAATTTTAAATCTATTTGCGGCCGCATATTCTTCAGAGAAAGTGTGTGTGAAGAGATGGCAGGCAGGTGGGGTGAAATGTAACAAGGGATAACATTGAAACTACAGCGTGTAATTGTAATTTAGACATTTTAAAATGTCAGAAGAAGCAAAAGAGGGATCTTTTCATTTTTAGAGTTGCTAACTTTAGCTTGTATCAACTGAATTGTATCAGTGCAGACTTGTGCTGCTTGCATTGTGCATAAGCAGGCATGGCCTATCAATAGTGGCTGTTTAAAAGATTCAGACAGGCTCTTTTTCTGTTTTTGAATGAACTCGTACATCACAATCTTGCATTTGTAGTCCTTCCCACCGATGGATACAATGAGCTGCAAAGTCCCAAAGCACGTTCACAAGCAGCATGTCCACAATGAAGCAACCCATCTGTCTCGGCTGGAAGGACTGCTGGGGTCTCTGGATGGAGGCGAGCGAGGAGATGTAGGGATGGGTGTGGCATCTTCTGAGCTGGGGGGAGAAAGTCCCTGGGGATGGGGTGGTTTGGGTGGGAAAGCGTGAGCGAACCAAAGAGTTGCGGAGAAAACTGGAACACCCAGAGAAAACCCACACGGTCACAGGGTGAACACTCCAAATTCTGGAATGAACCCGCATCCCTGGCTCTGCGCCACCATGCCACCCTGTGCTGCCCACCTCCTGTGGCTCATTTTGCATTGAACTATTACTGTAATACACATCTTCTAATGGTTCATATTAAGATTCATATTCGTGAAGTTCCTGCTGTACATTTTTATTTTCCCCACGTTCCCATAGATCATCCTCTGCCAGATAGAGCAATTCAAAGTCACCTATTATCTGGGTAAGTCACATCTTTAGGATGCGTGAGGAAATTGGAGCATCTGGAGGAAGCTTCCTGCAGTACATGGTTGACATCTTGATGCACCAAGCCTTTCCAGATAAGTCAGTGCATTTTCCATTGGGCTGAATTAGTGGAACTTCATTGACTCTATTCCCCCTCCAGATGTATGATACCATCCACGTGACTGGCAACACGCCCTACAGGCCTAAACGTTCATTGCCTGTATTTCCAGGCACCCTGTAGCCCCATTGTGAACCAGCTGCAAGGTGAACTGTGGGTGCTTCCCAATATTACTGTGACGGCACCTTCCGAATGGCCAGCATTCACCACCAAGAACAATAAAAGCAGCAGACCCAAGCTCCCCAAGTAGCTGCATGCCACCCTGATATGAAAATCAATTCCCTTTATGTCCTCATGTGTGTGGCTCAAAGTCCTGCAACTCCTTACCCAACAACAGTGGAAGACCCTACAGAAGATAACTTGCCATCGCCTTCATGGGCAAGTAATGCTGATCTCTCCAGCAGCACTGAATCTCCATCCCCCCCCCCCCCCCCCCCCCACCCCCCAATCCCATATGAATAATGTGAATGAAATTTCTGACACCAAAGTTGGCATAATTTAGTGGCTGTATGTGAACTGGGTTTATCGGTCTCCCCGTCAACACCATCTAATGTAAAGAATGATTTTAGTTTTGTAGATATTCACAGAATGCTGGAGTAACTCAACCGGTCATGCAGCATTTCTGGAGAAAAAAGATGGGTGACATTTTACGTTGGGACCCTTCAGACTGGGGTGAGGTTAAAGTAGGTAAGGGGCGTAGAAATGTTAACATTGTTGATGTCCTGCCAGCAGATAGTAATGAAAACGTCTAAAGAGGGTAGAAGGCTGTCTGGGGGAATCCAAGAGGAGGAGGAGGACTTTGGGGATGGGAGAAGCGGTCGTCACTGGTTGCTAAGGATTCCTTCCGAGAAAAAAAAGGCACGGAGGCAAAGACGACGGAAGTAAAGCTCTACGTATACTCAATGAATAATTTAATAAACTGATGCTTTGCACATTCTCATCACAAACCATGTGTCAGAATAGGTGCTGAAAAGAGCTCCAATTTCCTGTGTGAGAAAATGTTTTGCAGTGTGGAGACATCATTTAGAAAAATCACGACAGTAACAACATACAGGGTCCAAGGAAAGACCAGGTTAATAATTATTTTATTTAGTCAGTAAGTGTGCAACAAATGTCCTCTTAAATAATGTCCACTCGGCCGATAGCACCATCCCTAGCAGTTCACTCATCTGACTCTTTTGCATCTGACCTGCCAAATTGTTACTCTTTGCTGCGTTTCACTGCTTTTCTTCCCTTGTTGCTATTCATAGATGTTTTGAAAGTCCATTCACTTGTAGCACTAGATTGTGGAGTCATACAGTGTGAAAACAGGCCCTTTGGCCCAAATTGGCCACGCCGGCCAACATGTCCCAGCTACACATTCCACCTGCCTGCGTTTGGTCCATATCCCTCCAAACCTGTCCTATCCATGTACTGGTCTAATTGGTTCTTAAATGTTGGGATAGTCCCTACCCCAACTACCTCCTCTGGCAGCTTGTTCCACCCTTATTGTAAAAAAAAAAGTTACCCCTTAAAATCCTATTAGATCTTTTTCCCCTTCACCTTAAACCTATGCCCTCCGCTCCTCGATTCACCTCCTCTGGGCAAGAGATTCTGTGCATCTACCCGTACTATTCCCCTCATGGTTTTAGACATAAGGAACAGCAGAAGCTGGTTTACCAAACAAGACAAAGTGCTGGAGTAACTCAGGCAGCATCTCCAGAGAACATGGATAAGTGACGTTCTGGGTCAGGACCCTTCTTCAGACTCAAAGGTCCTGACCTGAAATCAATGTTTCAATGGTTCTTTATTGACACATGTGCATACGTACTGTGAAATATGTTTTGTATATAGTTCAGTAAAATATTGGCATACCCAAGTACAATAATCAATTAGTACAAAGTGCATTGAAATAGTCCACAATAGACTGCGTATAAGAGTTGCTAGGTTTTGGCGTTGCTTTCAAAGTCGGTCCACACATTCTCCTGGAAAAGCACCCTTGAAGTGCAGCAGTTCTCTCGTATCACTGGTCAGCGTGGACTTAGTGGGCCAAAGGGCTTGTTTCCACTCTATATGTCTAAATAAGACATTGCGAATTGCTTTATAAACTGTCTGATGGACATACATTTTACTGATAAGATTCCCAGAAAAATCTGAAGCTTACTCACAGAAAACTCAGTTGGCAAAAAGGCAGTTTTCATGGCACAATGCAACTATTTTTTGGGGCGTAAGCTTAAGATGTGTGGTAGTGTTATGTTATTGCTGTGCAATGGGTGGTCCACTTGTATTACAGCTTACTGTACTACAGAATCATACTTCATGTTTAATCTCTAAACAACAGGCACTAATCTCCTCTGTGGTTGTCGAGACATTAAGCCTTTCTGGAGCAAGAATTAACAGTTTGTAGAAAATCCATTGTTTCTCAGTGTCTGTGACGGACTCTGATTAGCAGTAGATGCCAGTTAAATACAGGGAAAATGCAAAAGGATAGATAGGTTAGGAAATGAAAGAGGACTGGACTGAGGAACAAAAAGGCTATCACGTTGCTGGGAATCAGCAAATGTGGATAGATTAAGGAAAATACTGAAGTAAAAAAAAACAAACATTTCAACTAAGTTGAATAGTAGAGCCGAAGGTGCTGAAATTAATTGCTGCATGTCCAATTGGATAGGATTTCAGGTCATGGACTGGGACGTGGAAAAGATGGCTGTTGAGTCTTGTTCATATGGATGCAAGCTGTGGTCTAATGTTTCCTCCAGAATGCCCTTCATGAGGCTATATGTTGCTATTCACCGTATGTCAGCAAACCAGATCCTTTAATGAATTCTTCCCTCCACCTTCCATTAGTCATTGAGTGATAGTGATGTGGGATATACTGTGTGGCCCACCTGCTCTGACTACAGTAGAATATTTACTTCAGTCAAGAATCACAAAGTTGAAAGTGTTATCCAGCAGTCAATAGGCAGTTTTGCTCAGCTCTCAGAGTAACTGAGTAGAACGCCTGGAATTTGGAAGTGTTCCTGTGTTTGTGTGGGGGGGGGGGGGATTAGTTTTATGTCGCGGGTAAGGTGGGCTTTTTGTATTGGAAGTGGATACTACACCCGGATGTTTTTTTTCCGCTTTTCTATTTCTCTCATGAATACCTGTATACACTTCTCTAAGGTCGGGACCTTTCTTCAGAATGAGCTCCACAGATACTGCCCCGAGTTCATTCAGCGCTTAATGTTTTGCTCAAGAGTCCAACATCTGCAGTTCCTTGTGGCTCCATAGCATTTATGGATTTGTGGTTCTGGTGCCCCTTCTCCCCTTTCCCCTCTCTCAATAACTGGAGTCGTTATACCCATTACAGCAGCACGCAGTTGCTTCTATATGACGTTCCACATCCAGAACAGTTTTAACTCGTCCATCTGGCATCCTTAATGGATTTTGATTTGAAAGGGTTTTTTTTTTTCAATTGACTTGACTCACTTCCTGCTATATCTTGGCGTATCCCAACACTGAAACCTACTCCACTGCGATATCTCCTCAAGGTATGCCTACTTCGAAGAAGTTCTCCTCCTCCCTACGGAGACAGTTTCCTTATCTCTCCACATCACCGTCTATATCTCTCGTTTCCCTGATCCCTGACCAGTCTGAAGAAGGGTCTCGACCCGAAACGTCGCCTATCTCCTTCGCTCCTTAGATGCTGCTGCACCCGCTGAGTTTCTCCAGCTTTTTGTGTACCCTCGATTCTCCAGCATCTGCAGTTCCTTCTTTAACACTGAAACCGCAAGTCTGTGTCCAATTTCAACGGGAAAGTCTCAAACACACCGGTTGCACAGGTGAAGCATTTGGCCAAGTGTTACCTTTAGGTGTCAATGAAAAAAAAAATCAGCACCAATCACTTGTAGAGATGCTTCCAATGCATTGATTTGTTTTATGTTATTCTGTACGTGGGGAGTGTCTCGACAGTCTGTGTTAATCAGCCCGGGGAATTGTCTATCCTTATGGTGTGCGATCTGTTTCTATGGGAACAAAAGCTACAGACGCATTATAATTTTTTATCCTCTATTTTTAAAACTAATTCTGCTGTGCGCAATTAATCCCATTTTGCTTTTGTTTTTTTTCTCTCTCTCTGTTTCTCTTTCTTTTCAGGCGAGCAGTTGAAGTGTTTCAAAGGTGCAGCTGGTGGAGTTAAAGAGATCCTCCTCCCCTCCCCCGTGGCTTTATTGAACAGATCGGATGGATTGCTACCCTCTGATCAAAAGGAGCGCCGAGCCCTCCATGAAAGCCATTCACACGGTGGAGCGGCTGGCGGATAACATCAGCGAGCGGTGCTTCTTGCCCTGCGTGGAACGGGTGGCCGGGCTGCTGGATGCGAGGCCGTGCAAGAGCGTGATTTGCACTGAGCATGTCCCGCAGGAGAGGACCATATTATGCAAGACGGCTGCAGCAGCAGATGGGAGCAACGCCGGAGCCCAGCTGCATCCCCTCTCTCCCTCTGCATCTCCCTGCCGCCACCACCACCACCACCTCCTGCGCTCACCTGGACATGGCTTGAGGGGCAAAGGCTTCTGGCTGCGGGGCAAGATGGGGAACCAGGAGGGCAAGCAGAAAAAGGCGACGGCGGCGGACGGGCAGGACTGCGCGGACGACTCCAGGCTCAAAGATGCCGAGGTTTCAAAGAAAGGCTCGGCGGGCAAGAAAGCCCACGCGAAGCACGGCAAGGGGACCGAGGGCAGCCGAAAGAAGAAATCCGAGTCTTCCCGCTCTGTTTTCTCCATCAGGAAGAGAAAGCAGGCGTCCCGGGGCAAGAATGGGACGGGGGAGTCCAGAGAGGATGTGTGGGAGAACCGGGCCCTGTACATCGAGGAGCTGGACACCGCGCTGCCGCCCACAAAGACCCCGGACATCAGCGTCTCTGCCGACGAGGGCGGCCTGACCGACACCGAGGCCGAGCAGCTGGACATCACCGGCGACAGCCTCCCCGCCCCCGGGCCGCCCGGCGGCCGCACCCTCAGCTCCGGCTCCGACACCGACATCTACAGCTTCCACTCGGCTGCCGAGCACGAAGACCTGCTCGCCGACATCCAGCACGCCTTCGAGCAGCAGCTGCAGTCCTTCAGCCCGGGGCCAAAGCAGGGGCGCCCGGAGAGGGGATCAGGGCAGCGGGAGGCAGCGTTGCCCCGCGGCTCACCGATGCTCCCGGGGCCGGGGAGGCGGGCAGGGCTGAGCCGCCGTCTGATGTTCCCGGCGCCGGGGAAGCGGGCACCTGCCCCCCGCTGCCAGGTGCCCCCGGGGCCGGGGAAGCGGGCACCTGCCCCCCGCTGCCAGGTGCCCCCGGGGCCGGGGAAGCGGGCACCTGCACCCCGCCCCCGGCGGGTCCCAGAGCCGGGGAGCCCCCCAGCCTCGGTCAGACCGAGTGCCCCTCCTCGGCGGGACCCCTCTCCCTTCCCCGGCCTCCGCCCAAGGACGGCGGGCGGCAGGCTGCTTGCACAGACCCTCGGGTGGAAGGTCCGGCGTTGAACGGGCTCCACCACTCCCTCCCTCCTCCACCGGCCCGGGCAAGGGTCGGGGCGGCCGACTCTCCTCTCACCGAGAGCGACGCCGAGCGGGCGGGCCACGGCTCGGATGTGTTCCCCAAGCCCGACTCGCCGCTGCTCACTCCCCGGACCCACAGGGCGGGGGTCAGGCCCTACCCGCCGGTCAGTGCCATCTTCGTCAGGACCACCACCAGGCAGCTGAGCTCCCCCTCCACCTCTCCCTCTCACAGCCCCCTGTTTCAGAGGAGGCGGCGAGCCCAGGCCGAGCCCCGCGGCAGCCGAGAGCCGGCCAGAGCCGGGAGGTGCCCCGGTGGCAAGGGCACTCTCAGCCGCTCGGCGGACTGGACCGAGGAGCTGGGGCGGCCCAAGGGGGTCGGTTTTAAGAAGGCGGGTTCCCTCGACTCGCTGCACCGCTCCGGACCTCTCCAAACCCCACCTCTGCGACCGAGGAGGAGACCTTCCCTGGCCGAGAGTGGCTACCCCGAGATCTTCACTGGTGAGTGTTAACCCGGGCTGGAACTAATTCGAGTTTCACTGTATCTTAATTGGTACACCTGACCTTTTGAAGGTGGGTCTTCATGCCAGAACTCAAATGGGAGGATGGGGAACCTCATTGAAACTTACCAAAATAGCGAAAGACCTGGATAGAGAGGATGTTTCCACTCGTGGGAGGGTCTTGGACCAGAGGCCATTGCCTCCAGAATAAAAGGATGTACCTTTACAAATGAGGTGAGAAGAAACTTCTGTGGAATTCATTGCCGCAGACGGGTGTGGAAGCCAAGGCAATGGATATTTTCAAGGTGAAGATTGACAGATTCTCGATTAGTAAGGGTGTCGGGTTATGGGGAGAAGGCAGGAAAATGGGGCGGGAGAGGGAAAGATAGATTAGCCATGATTGAATGATAGGTAAGATGATGGGCCGAGTGGCTTAATTCTGCTCCTATAACGTATGAACTCATGTACCAGGCACATACAATTCCATCTCACCCGCCATAGCCTTATTATCATCATTCTTGTGACTTTAGGATAGACTTGTATAGAGTCATGCAGCATGGAAGCGAACCCTCCCAACTTGCCCATGCCAGCCAACATCCCCATCCATACTTGTCTTGCTTGGCCTAAACTTTCCCTATCCATGTAAAGAGAGTGGAGGGTGGGTCAGGACTGCTGTCTAGCTGAGTCTGAAGAAGGGTTTTGGCCCGTAACATTGCCTATTTCCTTCACTCCATAAATGCTGCTGCACCCGCTGAGTTTCTCCAGCATTTTTGTGTACCCGCTGTCTAGTTGTTGGTAGGATGGTTCAGTTGCCTGATAACAACCGGGAAGAAACTGTCCCTGAATCTGTGAGTTTTTGCAACTTCTGTACCTCTTGCCTGATGGGAGAGGGGAGAAGAGCGAATGACCAGCGTGAGACTCATCCTTGATTATGCTGGTTTCCTTGCTGAAGCAGCGTGAGGTGAAGATGGAGTTGATGGAAACAAGGTCAATGCCAGTATGTGGCTCTAGTTAGTTTTCTGCAAAATGCTGCACAGTTTTGGGCATATAATAATGACGTGCCCTGTCCAAGATGAAGTTGGAAGTTCTGAGCTGTAAATATATCTGTTCCACCTTATTATTGTTGCAGGAACTAAATCCAAAAATACTCAGCCCAATGATCGTGTGACAACTTCCACTGGTACAGCTGTTCAGACCATCACCACTTTGAGGGTAGTTGGGAACAAGTGATTAAATGCTGAGAAGAAATATAAAGTACTGGAGTAACTAGTGGGTCAGGCAGCATCTCCAATGAATATGGATCAGCAACATTTCAGATCAGGACCTTTCTTTAGACCAGTCTTGCCATGATGCTATCTTGCCATCCGGAAAAATTAATTCAAATTAAACTCAAACTAATCCTTATTTGGTTTGCTGAAGATGTCTTCTAACAAACAGGATGTTGCCAGGACTTGAGCGGCTGATCGATAGGGAGAGTATGGGCAGCCAGGATTATGTTCCTTGGAGCGCAGGAGGATGAGGGGTGATTTTGAAGAGGTGTATAAGATCGAGGGGAATAGGTAGAGTGAATGCAGTCTTTTACCCAGAGAAGGGGAATGAAAAACAAGAGGACAAATATTTCAGGTGAGAGGGCTAGGTTTAATAGGAACCCAAGTGGCAACTTTTTCACTCGGAGGGTGGTGGGTATGTGGAACGAGCTGCCAGAGGAGGTAGTTGAGACAGGTACTATAACAATATTTAAAAGACATTTGGACAGGTATGTGGTTAGGAAAGATTTAAATGGATATATGGGCCAAATGCAGGAAAAAGTGACAAGTTTGAATTGGGTTATCTTGGTTGGCATGGATGTGTTGTTTCAAAGGGTCTGTTTATGTGCTGTATGATACCTGCTGCTGTATTTGCTCAGAACATCAGACAGCTTGTCACTGAAATAACCAGGTCTCTTTGTGAACGGTTTGGGGTTGTCTGCATCTGCAATACTACTGGGATTCTCTGATCAGGGAAAATGCGTTGCGTTGGGTTTGTCTCCAATGCGAACTGAAGATTTGGAGAATCTTATTTTGGACAGTGATCTGGGTTTGGCTCAGTAAATGTAATCTGCTCCTTGGAGACGCAATGAAGATGCATATGCTGGAGTCTTAAGCAAAACCCTGTGCCGGAGGAACTCAGCGGGTCAGTGGAGGGATTGCATAGACTCCAGTCTGAAGAAAGGTCCTGACATGAAACGCCATGTGTCCATTTCCTCCACAGATGCTGCCTGACTTTAGAGAAAGTGTGGAAAGGGGCCCTTCGACCCACCGAGTCCACGCTGACCAGCGATCATACACTAGCTCTATCCTACACACTAGGGGCATTTTTTACCAAAGCCAATCAACGTATAAACCTATACGTCTTTGGAGTGTGGGAGGAAACCGGTGCGTTTGCAACCCACATGGTCACAGAGAGAACTTACAGACAGCACCCATAGTTGTGATCAAAACCTGGTCTCTGATGCCATAAGGCAACAAATCTGCCACTGCATCACTGTGCTGCCTGAACTGTCTGACCCACTGAGTCCTCCAGCGCTTTGTGTTTTGCTCTGCTCCTTGCAAGCTACAGGTTTTGGCCTCTACTGCTTGAGGAACTGATTTGTGCTATGAGTATGTCCTTGTTCTGAACCTGGGTGTGTTTGAAGTCATAGCAAACGGGTGGCACGGTAGCACCCAGGTGCAAAGGGGCTTGGGAGAGCTGGTGCAGGATTTCCAAAATGTTAATTTGCAAATTGAATCGGTAGTAAGGAAGGTGAATGGAATACTAGCATTTATTTTGAGAAGGGTAGAATACAAAAACAGGGATGTAATGCTGAGGCTTTGCGAGGCACTGGGAAGACTGCATTTGGAGCATTGTGAGCAGTTTAGGGCCCCATAAATGTGGAAGGATGTGCTGGCATTGGAGAGGGTCCAGAGGAGGTTTACGAGAATTATCCAATGAATGATAGGATGAACACATGATGAGCATTTGAAGGCACTGGGCCTTTATTCGCTGGAGTTTAGAAGGATGAGGGGGTACCTCATTGAAACTTACTGAATACTGAAAGACCCAGATAGGGTGGATGTGGAGAGGATTTTTCCACCAGTGGGAGAGTGTAGGACTAGAGGCCGTAGCCTCAGAACAAAAGGACGTACCTTTAGAAAGAAGATGAGGAATTTCTTTTTTGGCAAGTGGGTGGGTAGAAAATTGATTTGTAGCAAGAACTCGTTGATGAAACAAAAACTTCAATGTGTGCAGGGCTAATTGAATACATTTAAAAATCGTACTGAGCATGAATGTGACGCATGAATTGCTAGTTAAACTGCAGCTGTCATTTAAGCAGGAATAAAGGTCTCTACCTTGTTAAAATATCATCGTACAAGGAATGTGAAGTGAAATTGCAATCAACATAGCAAGTAGACAAGGTTTCTGGAGACATTAAGAAATGACCCTTGCTGGAATGTTGAGTAAATGTCAGTGCTGAAGGAACTCAATGGGTTAGGCAGCATCAGTGGAGGATCTCAGAAAGGGTCCAGATACATAACATCGTCTGCCCATTTCCTCCACAGATGCTGCCTGACCCGCTGAGTTTCTCCAGCATGATTAGAACTTGTGATTGTTGTTCCAAATTGAAGGGGGGAAGGAAGGGGTGAATGTTACTAATACATTTTGCGAGGAATTATATTGAAAGATAATTTCTGGAAAGCAGCTGAGGTTTTGAATGCAGTCATTTCACATCTTTGTGCTGGATGCGAACTGCACACCCTTTCTCCCCACCTCCAGTAAAGATGAGATTGGGACCTTGAATATTCACTCCCACCCTGTCTCTCCATTTGTGCAGGACTCCCAAATGATCACCACCCCACCTGTTGTAAACCAATATAGCCCCCCCCCCCCCTTTTTTTCCCTCTACCGGGAGATTGCAACCATCTTCTCACCATATGTGAAAAACTCTTAAACCTTGAAGTATTTTCTCATCTGAAATCAAATTTTCATCTAGTTTTTGTACTCTGTCTGTGCCTCTGTCTTTAGTAATTTTGATTGTGGTAAAATTCTGGTGTTTTTATTTTGTTTTTGCACCTTGTAGCATTTTGCCTGCTCTGTCTATGCTATAATGCCTCAAATAAAGGCTAGGAGTGAATGGGTATCAGCATTGATGGTGAGGAAAGAACATCGGAAGGAAAATATGTTCCTTTTTATATAATGGGAGAATAAATGGGATAGAATGTTATCAAGATTGGCATACAATGCTCTAGGACAGTGGACTAGAAAGGCAGAGGATTACCTTGAAATTAAAACAAAGCTGGAACCACTCAGCAGGTCAGATAGGATCTTTAGAAAGGAAACATTAGCATTTTGGGACAATTATCGTTCAGCAGAATGCATTTCATTTGGGTGAGGACATGAATCGTAACTTCCCCCCCTCTCTCTACATGTACTTCAGTGTTTCCAACATTTTGGTTTTCATTTTGCTTATTCAGCTGCTGTGATTTTTTTTTTACATGGAATTTTACTCACTAGAATTTAAAAGATTGAGGGGGAATCTTATAGAAACATACAAAATTCTTAAGGGGTTGGACAGGCTAGATGCAGGAAGATTGTTCCTGATGTTGGGGAAGTCCAGAACAAGGGGTCACAGCTTAGGGATAAGGGGGAAGTCATTTCAGACCGAGATGAGAAAAACATTTTTCACACAGAGTGGTGAATCTCTGGCATTCTCTGGCATTCAACTGAGTTGAATGATCAGCCTTGTTCATATTGAATGGCGGTGCAGGCTCAAAGGGCTGAATGGCCTACTCCTGCACCTATTTTCAATGTTTCTATGTTTCTGCCACAGAGGGTAGTTGAGGCCAGTTCATTCGCTATATTTAAGAGGGAGTTAGATGTGGCCCTTGTGGCTAAGGGGATCAGGGGGTATGGAGAGAAGGCAGGTACGGGATACTGAGTTGGATGATCAGCCATGATCATATTGAATGGCGGTGCAGACTCGAGGGGCCGAATGGCCTACTCCTGCACCTATTTTCTATGTTTCCTATTTTTCTTTAAAAGCGAAGTGGTGTGAATCATGGTGATTCAGCACCTTGGTCAGGGACAGCTCCTTTTCACAGCTTTTAACCATAATATCAAGTTTAAGTTCAAGTGAGTTTATTGTCATGTGTCCCTGACTCCGGGGCTCCAGCTCCGGCTCCAGCTCCAGCCCGACTCCGGGGCTCCAGCTCCGGCTCCAGCTCCGGCCCGACTCCGGGGCTCCAGCTCCAGCTCCGGCCAGACTCCGAGGCTCCAGCTGCGGCCCAACTTCGGGGCTCCGGCTCCGGCTCCAGCTCCGGCCCGACTCCGGGGCTCCAGCTCCGGCTCCAGCTCCGGCCCGACTCCAGGGCTCCGGCTCCAGCTGCAGGTTGCTGACGGTGGACTGTCGGGATGTCGGGAGCTCGCGGGTCCGGGTGGGAGACCGCTCTCCGGAGCTCCGCAACACAACTTCTCCAGCCCGTGTCGCGGGGTTGGAACGACCCGGAGCGGGGCCGAGCATCGCCCGGCGCGGCTTTAATGGCTGCGGGACATTCCAGCGCCCGCCGGGGGCTCCAACTTTGTGACTTTGGGCCTGGAGCGGGGCTGTACATCGCCCAGCGCGGCCTCAATGGACATGGGACTTAACACCGCCCGCCTGGGGCTTCGACATCGGGAGAGAGATGGTGCGGGGGAGAGAGAAGAACTTTGCCTTCCATCACAGTGAGGAGGAGATCCACTGTGATGGATGTTTGTGTGAATTTAGTTGTTTGCGTGTTTTTTTATGAATTGTTCTGTTTGTTTGTATGGCTTGTAGAAACGGAGTTTCGTTCGAGCCTCTCTGAGGTTCGAATGACAAGTAATAAAAAATCAAATCAAATCAAATCAAAATAAGACAATGAAATTCTTGCTTTGCTTCAGCACAACAGAACATAGTTGGCATTGACTACAAAAACAGATCAGTGTGTTCATATACCATTATATAAATATATACACACATGAATAAATAAACTGATAAAGTGCAAATAACAAATAATGGGTTATTAATGTTCAGAGTTTTGTCCGAGCCAGGTTTAATAGCCTGATGGCTGTGGGGAGGTATCTATTCCTGAACCTGGTCGTTGCAGTCTTCAGGCTCCTGTACCTTCTATCTGAATGTAGCAGGGAGATGAGTGTGTGGCCAGTATGGTGTGGGTCTTTGATGATACTGCCAGCCTTTTTGAGGCAGCGACTGCGGTAAATCCCCTCGATGGAAGGAAGGTCAGAGCCGATGATGGACTGGGCAGTGCTTACTACTTTTTGTAGTCTTTTTCCTCTCCAGGGCGCTCAAGTTGCCGAACCAAGCCACGATGCAACCGGTCAGCAAGCTCTCTACTGTGCACCTGTAGATGTTAGAGAGAGTCCTCCTTGACAAACCGACTCTCTGTAATCTTCTCAGGAAGTAGAGGCGCTGATGAGCTTTCTTGATAATTGCAACTGTGTTCTTGGACCAGGAAAGTTCTTCAGAGACGCGCACGCCCAGGAATTTGAAGCTCTTGACCCTTTCAACCATCGACCCGTTGATATAAACGGGACTGTGGGTCCCCATCCTACTCCTTCCAAAGTCCACAATCAGTTCCTTGGTTTTGCTGGTGTTGAGGGCCAGGTTATTGTGCTGGCACCATATGGACAGTTTCTGGATCTCTCTTCTGTACTCCGACTCATCCCCATCAGTGATACGTCCCACAATAGTGGTGTCGTCAGCGAACTTGATGATGGAGTTCGCACTATGACCGGCTACGCAGTCATGAGTATAGAGTGAGTACAGCAGGGGGCTGAACACGCAGCCTTGATGTGCTCCCGTGCTGATTGTTATCGAGTCTGACACATTTCCACCAATACGAACAGACTGTGGTCTGTGAATGAGGAAGTCGAGGATCCAATTGCCGAGGGATGCGCAGAGACCCAGTTCTGCAAACTTGGTAACCAGCTTGGAGTGGATGATAGTATTAAATGCCGAGCTATAATCGATGAATAACAGCCTGACATATGAGGTTTTGTTGTCCAAGTGGTCCAGAGCGGAGTGGAGAGCCAGCGAGATCGCATCCACCGTTGAACTGTTGTGGCGGTAGGCGAACTGCGGTGGGTCCAGGTTTTTGTCGAGGTAGGAGTTGAATTGTGCCATGATCAACCTCTCGAAGCACTTCATCACCACAGGCGTTAGTGCCACAGGTCGATAATCATTGAGGCACGTCACCTTGCTCTTCTTGGGCACTAGTATAATTGATGCCCTTTTGAGGCAGGTGGGAACCTCAGGTTGAAAATATCCGTAAAAACTCCAGCCAGTTGGCCCGCACAGTTTTTTAGAACACGACCAGGTATACCATCAGGTCCAGGCACTTTTTGAGGGTTCACCCCTCTGAAGGATTTCCTGACGTTGGCCTCTGTGACTGAGACTGAAATACCATCACAGCGAATGGGGGCTCGGGAAGGCACATCGGTGTTCTCCCTATCAAAGCGTATGGAGTGAAACTTTAATTGCCAATATAAGCTAGTTATATTGCTGATACTGCATGCTCTACTTGATTTCAATTTTCATGGGAAAGAAGATCCTAATAAAATATTATATAATGTGTTTATGTATAGTATTATCTAATTAGATAGCATAGATAGTGCTAGTTGTTCCTAGTTTGGAGGATAGGACACTAGGATTATCCCTAGTGTGTAGAATGCCAATTGCAGGTTGGCATGGACACAATGGGCCGACCGGCCTGTTTCCATGCTGTATCTCTAAACCAAACTAAAGCAATGTACCAGATTCAAATCGAGAACCTAAAGCTCTAAATGCAAAATAAAATTGCCAAGTGAAGAAGCCCTGTATTATTTAAACGTTTTAATACTGCTGCCAACCAAAGGCTCCAAGTGAATTTGTTTTTCTATTTTGTTTCAAAAGCCACAGAGGACCTTATCAGTGGTGCTTTGTTACACAACAGGTCCTTCCATTCTTCAGCGGATCATGTCAACAACGCGTCATCTGCAATACATTTGTTGGAAAGGTGCCCAAATCCTTTGCAAAACAGTGCTAGAGGAACTCGGTGGGTCAGGCAGCATTTGGGAAGTGAATGGACAGGCGATGATTCAGATTGGGAGCTGTCTTCACACCAATTGTTTTCTGTCTGAAGAAGGGTACTGAACAAAAGCATAATTTGTCCATTCCCCCTACAGATGCTGTCTGACCCACCGAGTTACTCCAGCACTTTGTGTTTTGCTCAAGATTGCAGAATCTGCAGTTCCTTATCTCTGCATGCCCAAGTCGGCTGTTATTTGAAAACTAGCTTCAAGACTTCGACCATGAATACTATGGAAGGACGGGGTTGGGTGGAGTGGGTATGATGATAAGTAACTTCCAGATGAAAACAAAAAGTGTTTTTGAAACATTGGTAAAAGCAAGGAGTAAATTCATGGGCTGGTTGGGAGGGCACAGAATTGGAAAATGCAATTTAATTCTGAAGAACAAGGTAAGACATTTGGAGGGGTGACCAGACACAAAGCCCAACAAATGGACTGAGTCTAAAGGAATAGATGCTGGCATGAATGCAAACCTACAGATTCCAAGAGGAAGCCGGATTGGGTGGATAAGATGCTTCCAGTGGCAGAAGAGACTTGGATTTTCCAGTTAAGGAAAATAATGCAGGAACAGAGGTCTTGTAAATCAATTTGTAATAAAGTGTGGCGGTCCCTGGGGGGTATGCCACTCCTTGGATCATCCCCCTCGCCGATTGAGTGATGGGGGCATTGGTCTGCCACGGTGTTTCCAGACCACCCCTGGGTGTGTGTGCTCTTGGTGTGTGTGGTGTGCTCTCGCTGTAGGGATTAAAGGACTACTGTTTAAACCTGCCTAGCGTCTGGCCTTTTCCTGACCTCGTCCAGGCCTTTTCACTGGTGACCCCCCCCCCCCCCCGGGCAGGACGATGTCTCCACTGGAGTTCCGTGACCCATCGTCCCCATCGCCTGGCGGCGCAGGGTGTTTGAGGTGCTCTACGGGCTTGCGCATCCCTCCATCAGGGCGACAACGGCCCTGGTAGCCTCCCGCTTCATGTGGCACGGGCTGCGGAAGGAGGTTGGATATCGGGTGCGCACTTGCATCCCGTGCCAGACCGCCAAGGTGCTATGACACGTGCGCGCGCCGTTGCAGGAGTTCACCATCCCTAGGCAGCGGTTTGACCACATTCACGTGGACATCGTGGGGCCGCTGCCACCATCCCGGGGCTTGACCTATCTACTCACTGTTGTCGAACGCTTCACGCGGTGGCCTGAAGCCATTCCGCTACCAGATTCTTCAACGGCCACTTGTGCTCGGGCCTTGGCGGGGCACTGGATCGCCCGGTTCGGGGCGCCACTGGACGTAACATCCGACCGGGGGCCTCAGTTCACGTCGGAACTGTGATCGGCAATGGCACGCCTTCTGGGTGTTCGGCTACACCACACGACAGCGTATCATCCGCAGGCGAACGGCCTGGTGGAGCGGTTTCACCGTCAGCTCAAGGACGCCCTGAAGGCACGGGCTCGATGATCTGGACTGGGTGGACGCCTTGCCGTGGGTTTTGCTGCGGATCCGCTCTGCACCGAAAGAAGACTTGGCCTCCTCCTGCGCCGAGTTGGTGTATGGCTCTCCGTTGACGGTCCCCGGGGAGTTCATCCCGCCGGCACAGGGCCAGGTGGAGCAGCCTTCGGACGCTCTGCGACGTCTTCGGGAGATGGTGGGCAAGCTGGCGCTGGTGCCCACGTCTCGTTATGGGTCCTTCCGTCCGCACGTTCCCTCTGCTCTGGAGGACTGCCAGTTCGTCTTCCTGCGTGGGGATGCGCATCGGTCACCTCTCCAGCGGCCGTAGCAGGTCCCTTCCGGGTCCTGGAACATGGCTCGTCCACTTTCGTCCTGGACATGGGGGGTCAGCGTGAGACTGTTTCAGTTGCACGGCTGAAGCCAGCACATATTGATATTGATCAGCCGGTGCTGGTAGCGCGACCCCGTAAGCGAGGGCGCCCTCTGTCTAGGGTCCCTCCCCCTCTGCCTACTCCGTCTCCTGCCCCGTGTTTCAATATATTTAGGACAAAATATATTCTGGCATTTGTTTAAACTAGTGAATTGCATTTGAGCTGAACTTTTTAAAGCATAATAAGAGGGGGGAGGGGGGGGGGGGGGTAGAGACACTTCATTGAAACGTACTGAATTGTGAAAGGCCTGGATAGTGTATGTGGGGAGGATGTTTCCACAGTGGGAGAGTCTAGGACTAGAAGCCAGGGCCTCAGAACAAAAAGGTGTACGTATAGAAAGGTGGTAAGGAGGAATATCTTTAGTCATAGGGTGGTGAATGTGTGGAATTCATTGTCACAGACTACTGTGGAGGCCAAGTCAATGGGTATATGTAAGGTGGAGATTGACAGATTCTTGATTAGTAAGGGTGTCTGGGGTTATGGGATGAAGGCAGGAGAATGGGGTTGAGGGAAAGATAGATCAGCCATGAGTGAATGGCAGTGTAGACTTGATGGGCCGAATGACCTAATTCTGCTCTTAGACCTTATGAACGTCAGAAGATATGAAAATGAACTGCAGGTATTTTTAGTCGTCACTCTCCAGCTGCATGAATAAATGTGCAGTGATGAGGTGGTGTTGGTGGCTCTCATTAATTTTAATAACAGCAGGCATTATTAATGACTTTTTACAAAGGCAGAGCTTCGAAATGTATCAAGCATTTCATTGCTAATGTTCATGTACAATCGAGGAACAGCACTCTATGGTTGGCAGAATGTGACTTGCGGTTTGATAGCGGGTTCTGCCTTGAGCTGATAATTGCAGCTCTTTATTGTACTGCTGGCTTTCACCAATAACTTTTGCAAAACAAAGAATCATCCATGACGTGGCCAGAGATCACTTAGCCCATTGAGTTTGTGCCAGACTCAAATGTTTAGTTTTGCCACCTCTCAGCTCTTGGTCTGTAGCTGCGTAGGTTACAATTCACCAAGTTTGCAACCAGGTATCTTTTAATTACTATTGAGGATCTACACCCATGCTGTTGAATAGCTTGTTCCGAAGCATCAATTATCTTTGGGTGACAGAAGTCTCACTGTGGAGAGGATGGTTCCACTAGTGGGAGAGTCTAGGACCAGAAGCCATTGCCTCTGAATAAAAGGACATAGCTTCAGAAAGGAGATGAGGAGGAATTTCTGTGGGATTCATTGCCACAGATGGCTGTGGAGACCAAGTCAATGGGTATTTTTAAAACGTAGATTGACAGATTCTTAATGAGTAAAGGTATCAAGGGTTATGGGAAATGGCAGGAGAATGGGGTTGAGGGGAAAGATAGATCAGCCATGATTGAATGGTGGAATAGACGATGGGCCAAATGGTCTAATGCAGCTCCTAAAACCTTTGACCATATGAGCCTGGGCAGTTGAGCGACAGCGTGGAAACAGGCCCTCCAACCTACCGGGTCTATGCCAACCAATGATCACACCTTCACAATAGTTCTGTATTATCCCACTTTTGCATCCTACACACTAGGACAATTTAGAGGCCAATTAACCTACAAAACTGCACGTCTTTGGAATGTTTGAGGACATTGGAGCAGCTGGTGAAATCCCACACAGTCACAGGGAGGACGTACAAAACTCCACACACAAAGTACCCATAGTCAGGATTGAACCCTGGGCTCTGACGTTTTGAGATGGCAACTCTACTCTTATACCACTGCGTCTTTATTTGTAAACATTGGCTCCTAGTACTAGATTCTCCCACAAGAGTACACGATCTCTGCCTTACTTCCTTCTGAAAGTCAACTGGAATACTTTCTTTTTTTTCCCCCCAGAGGTTGACTACCAGAGAGAACATTGAGCTGCCACGACAGATTTTGGTGTTTCCTGGTTCAGCAGTTCTGGGGCCCCAAGGGAACTGTGCACACTTCCATGTATAGTGACAAGCTAGAGAAGTCACTCAAGTCAAGTCACTTTTATTTCTATAGCACATTTATAAAACAACTCTCGTTGACCAAAGTGCTTTAGATTGGTGGGGGTACTTACGTTATACAACAGTGGTTCATCGATTAAGTACATAAATAAATATATACATATAGCCCTCGCTCAGAGGACGTCAAGAAAAGCTTGAGGGTAAAGATGAGGTTACGTCTCGACTTAAAAGAGTCGATGGAGGGGGCAGTTCTGATGGGAAGAGGGATGTTGTTCCACAGTCTAGGAGCTGCAACCGCAAAGGCACGGTCGCCCTTGAGCTTAGGCCTAGACTGTGGGATGTTCAGTAACCCCAAGTCGGCCGATCTGAGGGACCTGGAGGTGGTGTGGAGGGTAAGCAGACTTTTGATGTAAGTGGGGGCAAGCCCATTAAGGGCTTTGTAAACATAAAGAAGGACCTTGAAATGTATTCGGAACCGCACAGGGAGCCAATGGAGAGAGGGCAGAATTGGGGTGATGTGGTCCCTTTTTCAGGTGCCCGCCAGGTGTCTCGCTGCGGTGCTTTGGACCAGTTGCAGGCGGGACAGGGAAGATTGGCTGATGCCAGTGTAGGGGGAGTTGCAGTAATCTAGGCGGGAGGGGATAAATGTGTGGATGATCTTTTCGAGGTTGTCAGACAGGAGGAATTGTTTTATTTTAGCTATCATCCGAAGCTGAAAGGAGCTAGCTTTTACCACGGCATTGGCTTGTTTGTCATATTTCAATCCTGAGTCAAATATCACGCCAAGGTTTTTGACGTGAGGTTTGAGTAGTGGGGTAAGGCTTCCAAGGCTGCCTGCTATCATTTTGATTGAGTCCGAGGGGCCGAGAAGGATGACCTCAGAATTGCTCTCATTTAGTTGGCGGAAGTTTTGGGCCATCCAACACTTGATATCCTCGAGGCAGTGGATTAGGTTAGGTAGATTTTAGAGAAGGACAAAGATCCACTATCATCATATTCCTTCTCAAGTGATGCACCAATGTGCTTGGTCTGGCAAAACTTCTCCCCAATCTCCTTTGAGCTCCATCTACACCCTGCTGCCACGGTATGGCCACCCACATAATCAAGGACGAGTCTTTCCCCCGGTCACTCCCTCTTCTCCTCTCTCCCATTAGGCAAGTGGTACAGAAGTTTGAAAGTGCACACCTCCAGATTCAGGGACAGTTTCTTCCCAGTTGCTATCAGGCAACTGGACCATCCTATCCACAACTAGGGAGCAGTCCTGAGCTTTTCTCTCTACCTCATTCAGTTTAGTTTATTGTCACGTGTACCGAGGTACAGTGAAAAGCTTTTTGTTGCGTGCTAACCACTCAGCAGAAAGATAATACATGATTACAATCAATCGATTTACAGTGTATAGATACATGATAAGGGAGTAACCTTTAGTGCAAGGTAAAGCCAGTAAAGTCCATCAAGGATAATCTGAGGGACACCAGAGATAGTTAGTAGTTTAGCATTGCTCTCTGGTTGTGAGATGATGATTCAGTTGCCTGATAACAGCTGGGATGAAACTGTCTCTGAATCTGGTGTTGTGCGTTTTCACACTTCTATACCTTTTGCTTGATTGTCGAGGAGAGAAGAGGGAGTGGGTAGGGTGCGACTCATCCTTGATTATGCTGCTGGCCTAGCCGAGGCAGCACGAGGCATAAATGGAATCAATAGAAGGGAGGTTGGTTTGTGTGCTGGCCTGGGCTGCGTCCACAATTCGCTGCAGTTTCTTAGTCCTTGATGGAGCTGTTCCCAAAGCAAGCAGTGATGCATCCTGATAAAATGCTTACTATGGTGCATCTGTAGAAGTTGGTGAGAGTTGTAGGGCTCATGCCAAATATCTTAAACCTTCTAAGGAAGTAGAGGTGTTGGTGTGCCTTCTTGGTCACTGCTTCAATGTTGGAGATCCTTAGACTATCTTTACTTGACTCCATCATGCTCTAAACATGAAGAAGGGTCTCGACCCGAAACGTCGCCTATCTCCTTCGCTCCTTAGATGCTGCTGCACCCGCTGAGTTTCTCCAGCTTTTTGTGTACCCATGCTCTAAACATTATTCTCTTTCTCATGTACTTGGTGGATGGCTCGATTGTAATCATGTACAGTCTTTCTGCTGACAGGTTAGCATGCAACAAAAGCTTTTCACAGTTCCTCTGTGCACATGACAATAAACTAAACTTGAAAAGAAGACGGGGGACACAAGGCTGGAGAAACTCAGCGGGTGCAGCAGCATCTAAGGAGCGAAGGAGATAGGCAGCGTTTCGGGTCGAGACCCTTCTTCAGACCCTTCTTTGTGAAAAGAAGATGCTAAGGTTAGGGGCGGCATAGCAGAGTTGCCAGAGACCAGTGTTCATTCATGACTACGGGTGATGTCTGTACGGAGTTTGTACGTTCTCTCTGTGACCTGAATAGATTTTCTCCGGGTGTTCCCACACTCCAAAGACATACAGGTTTGTAGGTTCATTGGCTTTGGATAAATTGCAAATTGTCCCAAGTGTGTGTAGCATAATGTTTGTGTGTGGGGCGGACTCGGTAGGTCGATGAGCTGGTCGGTGCGGACTCGATAGGTCGAAGGGCCTGTTTCTGCTCTGTATCGCTAGACTAAGTAAACCAAGTTCTAACTTTGGTCATGCAAGAAGTCCTTCGTCCTATTTGAATGAAATGTTTTTTTGCAAAAATGGATTAGTCGTCCATTTGCTTGAATGTGATCAATTAAAGATTGCTGCTCCTATTAAAGAGCGCCTTTTATAAGACTTTTTGGAGCTGAAGGAGTTGTATTCAACTTGTATAATTGGTAGTTGCAGGATGGATGTGTCGGTCTGAAGATGTTCTCAATTTTTCTTTTCACAGGGCGAACGTTGCTGGAAAAATTATTTGGCCAGCAGGAAAAAGTGCAGCTTTCGGGTGAACATGAAGCCGAGATGCTTTGCTCCCGTATTCTGGCAATGGGTTTGCTGCTCCCATTTGGCAACTGTTTCAGAGAACAGTTTAATGGAGAAGCACCACAAACCACCACTAGATTTGACGTGAGTTTTATTTTTCATCCTGTGTAAGATCTTTACATTACTGATTTGAAGTTGCTTGGATGTTTATCTTCTGATCCTATTCTTTGCATTTGTAAGCTGATGCTCTGGTTTAAAAACAGCCAGATGCATTTTGGCAATCTCACGCTGTTAGAATGATTATTGAACATCCATTTCTGAATGCGCAGACACCTCATCCAACTGAATGTGGAATTGTGTACCCATTAATGTGTACCCATTGCCCTCATCACCAATATTGTTTCTTGGCCTTTGACTCCAGCCTTCTCCTGTGGCAATGATTTGACCTTTTTGTATGCTTGGTGGTTCTTTGGGACTTGTGTATTGAAAGTGCCTTTCATGCCTTTGCTACCTCTGGACGTAATTCATGCCAAAACCATTTTAACCTCTTGACCGCCTGCGCCCCCTCACCTCTGACCCCAGTGTCATTTTGCTCCCTGTAAATCTGCAACAAATCGAAACTTTGCTCTGCTTTTCCATCTCTTGCCAGTCTTATCCACCAGTCACCTCTGTCTGCCGGCAAGAGGTCCTGGTTTAACACAAGCGTGATGTTTTAAAGACTAATTTCTAAATCCCTCCGTGGCCTTGCCCTCCACTGTCTCTGTATACTCCTTCAGTGCTGTAACATTTCAAGCTTTCTGTGTACCTTTTTATCTCTGGGATCATGATCATACTCAATGTCTCTTCATTGGGCTTTTGACGGCCAAGGCCCCAAATCTGGAATAGTCTCTCCTAGACTGCACTTCCTCCATTGAGATGCTTTATAAAAGCTCATCATTACTAAACTATGGCTCGTCTGGTGAAAAGTCCGCGGTTATTTGGCGTTTAATTTAGCTGATGCCCCATGAAACGTTGAGTTTAGGTTAGTTGATTTATTGTCACGTGTACCAAGGTACAGTGAAAAGCTTTTTTGTGTTGTGATATCGAAGAGTCAAAAGAGTCAAAGAGTCAAGAGTTTATTGTCATGTGTCCCTGACAGGACAATGAAATTCTTTCTTTGCATAGCACAACAGAACATAGTAGGCATTGACTACAATTATATACTTAAATACACACATTCATTAATAAATTAATAAAGTGCAAATAACAGATGGAGGGTATTAATGTTCAGAGTTTTGTCCGAGCCAGGTTTAATAGCCTGATGGCTGTGGGGAAGTAGCTATTCCTGAACCGGGTCCTTGCAGTTCTCAGGCTCCTGTACCTTCTACCCGAAGGTAGCAGGGAGATGAGTGTGTGGCCAGGGTGGTGTGGGCCCTTGATGATGCTGCCAGCCTTTTTGAGGCAGCGACTGTGGTAGATCCCCTCGATGGAAGGAAGGTCAGAGCCGATGATGGACTGGGCAGTATTTACTACTTTTTGTAGTCTTTTCCTCTCCAGGGCACTCAAGTTGCCAAACCAACTGATCAGCAAGCTCTCTACTGTGCACCTGTAGAAGTTAGTCCTCCTTGACAGACCGACTCTCCGTAATCTTCTCAGGAAGTAGAGGCGCTGATGAGCTTTCTTAATAATTGCATCTGCTTTCTCAGACCAGGAAAGATCTTCACAGATGTGCACGCCCAGGAATTTGAAGCTCTTGACCCTTTCAACCATCGACCTGTTGATATAAACAGGACTGTGGGTCCCCATCCTACTCCTTCCAAAGTCCACAATCAGTTCCTTGGTTTTGCTGGTGTTGAGGGCCAGGTTATTGTGCTGGCACCATATGGACAGTTGCTCGATCTCTCTTCTGTACTCCGACTCATCCCCATCAGTGATACGTCCCACAACAGTGGTGTCGTCAGCGAACTTGATGATGGAGTTCGCACTGTGATCGGCCAAGCAGTCATGAGTATAGAGTGAGTACAGCAGGGGACTGAGCATGCAGCCTTGAGGTGCTCCCGTGCTGATTGTTATCGAGTCTGACACATTTCCACCAATACGAACAGACTGTGGTCTGTGAATGAGGAAGTCGAGGATCCACTTGCAGAGGGATGCGCAGAGACCCAGTTCTGTGAGTTTGGTAACCAGCTTGAAGGGGATGATTGTGTTAAATGCCGAGCTGTAGTCAATGAATAACAGCCTGACGTATGAGTATTTGTTGTCCAAGTGGTCCAGAGCGGAGTGGACGGCCAGCGAGATCGCGTCCACCGTTGATCTGTTGTGGCGGTAAGCGAACTGCAGTGGGTCCAGGTTTTTGTCGAGGTAGGAGTTGATTTGCGCCATGATCAACCTCTCGAAGCACTTCATCACCACAGGTGTTAGTGCCACAGGTCGATAGTCATTGAGGCACGTCACCTTGCTCTTCTTGGGCACCGGTATTATTGATGCCCTTTTGAGGCAGGTGGGAACCTCAGACCTCAGAAGTGACAGGTTGAAAATGTCCGTAAAAACTCCAGCCAGTTGGTCCGCACAGGTTTTTAAAACACGACCAGGTATGCCATCCAGTCAGCGAAAAGATTATACATATTACAATTGAGCCGTCCTCGGTGTACTGATACTTCCTAGTGTTTTATGTTGTTTTGAATGTCGCGTCTGTGCCTTGATGTGCCAGTGGGTGGGCAGATGAAAGGCTGTCAGGTTTTATAAATTACTGTGTAACCAGATTGAAGAGTACATGTTATGATTATGTCGCTGCTTGTGTCTGAGTATACATGCTGTCAAGCCTCTAGGGTTCTCCATTAATGGAAGATTATTTTTCTGGACAATGGTGACAATCCTGTGAGCAAAATTGTACGGGCATTTTTTTTTTTAATCCCCATTTGCTTTTAAACCTTTTTCTGTTTTGGAACCATCAAGTAGTAGGGTAGAGATGTAGGGGCAGCAAATAGAAGATAGAGCTGTTGGAGATAGAAGTGCAGTCCAATCTGGCTAGTTTAGTTTATTGTCATATGTACCATGGTACAGTGAAAAACTTTTGTTGCGTGCAAACCAGTCAGTGGAATGATTATACATGATTACAATTAGGCTGTGCACAGATGAAGAATAAAGGCTGTAAAGGTAAGTGCTAGATTAAGTCCTATTAAAGATAGTCCAAGGGTCTCCAATGAGGTAGATAGTAACTAACGCCCCTGTCCCACTTAGGCAACCTGAACGGAAACCTCTGGAGACTTTGCACCCCAACCAAGGGTTCCGTGCGGTTCCCGGAGGTTTTTGTCAGTCTCCCTAATGGTCGAAAGTGGTTTCCATTTTAAAAATCGGTAATTTTTTAGTCGAAGCCGGTTGCGATGCTTGTTGAAGGTGGTTGCCGGAGGACAAGAACCTCCGGGAATCGGACGGAAACCTTGGGTGGAGCGGAAAGTCTCCAGAGGTTTCCTAAGTGGGACAGGGGCATATGAAAGGCTCTCTAGTTGTTGATAGGGTGATTCTTTTGCCTGATAACAACTGGGAAGAAACTGTCGCTGAATCTGGAGATGAGCGTTTTCACACTTCTATGCCTCTTGCCTGATGGTGGAGGGGAGAAGAGAAGTGGGAGTAACCAGGGTGAGACTCATCCTTGATTTATGTTGGTGGCCTTGCTGAGGTAGAGTGAAGTGCAGATGAAGTTAATTGAAGGGAGTCAATCTCTGTCCCGCCCACTCCCCTGACAGTCTGAAGAAGGGTCTCATCCTGAAACGTCACCCATTCCTTCTCTCCAGAGATGTTGCCTGCCCCGCTGAGTTACTCCAGCATTTTGTGTCCACCTTCAATTGAAGGGTGGTTGGTTTTTGTGATGGTCTGGGCTATGTCCACAGTTCTCTGCTATTTCTTGTGGTCTTGGATGTAGCTGTTCCCAAACCATGCTGTGCATCCTGCAAACACCTTCTATGATCTGCAGAAGTTGGTGAGAGTTCTTGTGGACATGTCAAACTTCATAAGCCTTCTCGGGAAGAGCCTTTTGTCTGCTTTGTTGGCCATTCCTTCGATATGGGTGGTTCAGGACAAGTTTCTAGTGATATTTACTGCTAGGAACTGCATCTGTGTCTAGAATCTGTGGTGAACCAGTCGTGATAAAGTTCAAAAAAATAATACAATGATTAACATTTTGTTAACTTACCACATGGAAAATTACATAGAATGGTGGCTGAAGAGAGCAAGGTTTCCATCCATTTTTAAAAAGAGAGAAATTATTTGTGATAAGTGATGTCTAAATTCTGTGCAATCTGTTCCTAATGGGTTTATTGATGTAACAAAATAATTTGGATAGTACTTGGGAAAGAGACAAAATGCTGGAATAACTCAGTGGGTCAAGCAGCACCCTTGGAGAGTGAATAGGTGACGTTTTGGGTCGGGACCCTTATTTGGACTAGTACTTGGGTTTGAAGTGGAAGGTAAGCAATTGATGCACAAGTCTCCCTCATAGTAGTTATGAAATAGAAAATTGAAGTTTGTGTACTTCTGTTTGCCCCAATGATTTGTCAGGCAAATGGACAATGCAGACAATTCCTTGAAACTGGCTCGTAGGTAAGGATAGATTGACAGTAATCAAAAAACCATTGTCACAGGTCACATCTCGATGGGATCAGTCTTCAGTGGGAACCACATTACTCATGTGAGTAATTATCAGCCACCAAAAAGTTCATTCAATGAATGATAGCATTAGATGTAGATGGACACAAAATGCTGGAGTAACTCAGTGGGTTAGGCAGCATTTCTGGACAAATTGATAGGTGACATTTCAGGTTGAAACCCTTCTTCAGACTGCTTTATTAAATTAAATGTTCTGGTATGAGGAAAAAGTACAGTACAGTTTAAAAAAAAAAGCTGAGTTTAAGGATGGGGACGAAATAGACTTTGGACAAGAAGTTTAGTTTATTTTTGTCACGTGTACTGAGGCACTGTGAAAAGCTTTTGTTTGCTTGCTATCCAGTCAAAGAAAAGACTGTAGATGAATGCAATCAAGCTGTTCACAGTGCACAGATCAAGGGTACAACATTTAGTGCAAAATAAAGGGAAAGGTAGTTCTCATAACTTTGAAAAAACAAGGAATTGCAGATGTTGGTTTATGCAAAAGGATACAGTGTTGCTCAGTTACTCCAGCACTTTGTCCTTTTTCCAATAACTTTGAGTTGCACAGTAAAACCAGTAGATGGCAGCCTGGTGCATACTCAGGGGTTCATTATGTTGACTTGGTATGTTATGCTGGGCAGCCTGTGACAAGCTCTCTAGCACAGTTCAGGACTCTGCAGCTGTAACTTTGCAGCAGGGCAGATGAACAGAGCGAGAAGGGGCTTTGCATTCTGAGAAAATACAAGTTCAGTTTAAGGAGTCAGCCAGACTAATGAGGCAGGGCTGCCAACTCTCACGCATTGAGCGTGAGACTCACACCATTTGACAAAATGTTCGCGCTCTCACGCTGATGACAGAAGTTCTAACGCTCAAATAAATTAAAATATATATATAAATAAAAATAAAGTCACACTCCTCCTCACTCACCAATGAGAATAGTTTTCTGTCGGCGGGTTTCCCGTAAAGAACGAGCAATTTAATTGGCTTAAGCCCATCGCACACTATTTAAAATGGTAATGTAGACAAAAGTGCTGGAGAAACTCAGCAGGGGCAAGGCAGCATCTATGTCTGAGTTTGAGCCTTCTTCGGACTCAAGCATTTGTCTACCGCTCTATAGATGCTGCCTCACCCACTTTCACATTCCCGTGCAGATGGTGTGATAGGTGAGACTGGGCGTTGGTCCCATCACCGTCCCAGCTCCGACGCCCCACTCCACCCACCCGAGGGACCGGGTGAGAGGGGGCGTTGGTGCTTCCTCCAGAGCCGCAGGGATGAATCTCGGGCTGAGGCTCCACTCCGATGCCCGACCCCCGGGCCACTGACCCTCACGTCCCCCGGACCCCAGCTGGACACAGAGCACCTAGGCTGGCCCGCATTCCCGGGGGGGGGGGGGGAAGGAAATGCTCCCCGGACATCGCCAAGTCTCCACTCACACAGAGTGTTGTCATGGCTTCACTAACGCCAGATGCGGATAAATGGGACTAGTTTAGATGGCGCAGCTTGGTCTGCATGGACAACTTGGGATGAAGGATGAAGAAAAAATAATGTAATTTGGTGTCACGGTGGCGCAGCGGTCGAGTTACTGCCTTGCAGCACCACAGACCCAGGTTGGATCCTGACTACGGGTGCTGTCTGTACAGTATTTGTACATTCTCCTTATGACCACATGGTTTTCTCTGGATATTCCGGTTTCTCCCACATCTGAAAGAAGTGCAGGTTTGTAGGTTAATTGGCTTCTGTAAATTGTCCCTGGCCTGTAGGATACAGCTGGTGTATGATAGATTGCTGGTCGGTGTGGACTTGGTGGGCCAAAGGCCTGTTTCCATATATATGTTTTACATATATATCTTGATTTTATTGAACCATATACGGTTGAATATGTGGCATTATTTTTGTCTAATTTCCATGGCCAAAGGATAAGGTTGATTAATTTATTTGTCTCTCTCTCGCTCTCTCGCTCGCGTACTAAGGTCATTCATGTGCTGCATCTGTTGATCAGAGCCTGGCTCTACTGTGGAATGTAATTAGGAATGTAATTTAGCCTAACCTTATTCATGCCTAATCCAATTTAGAAACATAGAAATTAGGTGCAGGAGCAGGCCATTCGGCCCTTCGAGCCTGCACCGCCATTCAATATGATCATGGCTGATCATATTGAAGCATAAATGTTGCATCCAAGTGTAAGTTAAAAGACTCGCGATAGTATGCACCAGATTGCACAATTTCAAGCTGAGAAATGCAAAAGCTTCCTACCTTGGGAGGGTGACAGCCCCCTCCCACACCCTCCCCCCCCCCCCCTGGCCTCCCTCAGTCACAATGCTCCCTCGCAATTTCTCACTCTCAATTCTCGTCCAATGTTGGCAGCCCTGCATAACTTACCATTCAGCTTGTGAAGCTTTATTGTACTAAATCATGAGAGGAATAGATTAGGTGGACGCAGAGTCTCTTGTCCAGAGGACATAGGGTTAAGGTGAGGGGGGGGGGGGGGGGGGGGGGGGGGGGGGAAGATTTAATAGGAACCTGAGGGGTAACTTTTTCCTCACACAGGGTGGTGGGTGCATAGAACAAGCTGTTGGAGGAGGTAATTGAGGCAGGTAGTATAGCGACCTTTAAGAAACATTTAGAAAGGTACACGGGTACATCATGGGATTAAGGGATATGGGCCAAAAGCAGGTAGGTGGGGCCGAAGGGCCTGTTTCCACACTGTATGTCTCTGACTCTATTCATGTAAAGATAAGTTAGCTGCGCTTTTTAAAAAGGTCTACATGGTAAAGCAAGTAAAAATAAAAATCAAAAGAATTGCTACTTCAAAATCTGAATTAAAATTAAAAAAATCATACTGGAAGCATGTGGCAGACCGGGCAATATTTGTGAATAGATACGGAGTAAATGTTTCAGATCCAGGACTGCTGGCAGCTGCGGATGCCAAGTCATTCGTGTTTTAAAAACTGAGATTAACAGATACTTTTTTTTGTAAGAGTCGAAGGTTGTGGGGAGAGGCAGGAAAATGGGGTTGAGAGAGAGAGAGAGAGAGAGATAGATCAGTCATGAATGAATGTTGGTGTAGACCCAGTGGGCCTAATTCTGCTCGCATGACTTATGAACTTATAACCATTTCTCAGAACCGAAGTCAACTCATTTTCTCTGACTACATTAAGTTAACAACTTTTTCACTTACAGGATCATAATTTCATTTAATCAGTGCAGTAAACTTACCGTAACTATAAATTTTGGTCCAGTGCCGGACACCCGGATTCGATCCCGATCTCTGGTGCTGTCTGGGTGAGTTTGCATGTCCTCCCGGTGAATGCCTGGATTTCATTCAGGTGCTCTAGTTTCCTCCCACATCCCGAAGACATGCGGGTTTGTAGGTTCATTGACTTCTGGAAATTGCCCTTAATGTATAGGGAGTGGATGCGAATGAGATTATATGGTACTAGTGTGAACAGGTGATCAATGGACTCGGTGAACTGAAGAGCCCGTTTCTATGCCATATCAATCAATTCAAAAATGAATGGTTTAACCTGACTTGTACAGCCATTTTGCTATATTTAGTGTGAATATCAGTGATATAGGCTTATTTTGACATGAGACTTTCATATGGAGCAAAATTTACGCATTTGCTCTTCTGTAATTATTGGAAACCTCTTTGCTTGTGCTCTAGGGGGAATATTCCTTAGAGTAAACTATTGTGAACAACCCTTGACTGTCAATTGTTTCGAGCAAGCCCAGATGGGCCTAGTTTCTAATAGGTCTTAATGCCTCTGACATCTCAAATATTGCTGATGGCTTATCATATTGGTGATAGTCATACAGCACGGAAACAGTCGCTTTGGCCCAACTTGCCCACGCTGACCAACATGCCTCATCTATACGTGTCCCACCTGTCTGCTTTTGGCCCATATCCCTCTAAACCTATCCTATCTTACAACAATAATCCAATTATATACAGTACAATTAGAATTTGGAAACAAATAAAACACAATTTAAAATTAACAAATTTATCTCTTATCTCCCATCGGTAAAAACCCCTCATTTAAACCTTCAACTATTGATAAATTATTTATACAATGGGAAATTTTTTTAGCTGGATATATAATAATATATCGGATATATATATATATATATATATATATATATATATATATAAACAAATACAATAAAATATTAGGTTTGCTGAATTCATTACTTCTTCCAGTAAGTCTGGAGGCATTGTGTTAATCTTGTGCGTAATCAGTATTTTGGAAATATTTAAAATACCCCAAATTGTATTTTAGTTGTATTTGTTTAAATGATAATAGTTTTCCCAATTCATACACATCTCCGAAGATATAAATATTCTAATATGCAGAAATACTCAACAGACTTGTATCAGGAGAGACTGGGAAAAAGAATTAATGTATAAAAATTCCCAAAGAAAGCTGGGAATCAGTGCATAACAATTAATGTAAGCACACCTTAATACAATTAAAAATCTTACACAGATTATACTATTCAAAAACTAAAGTAAACTTTTTCCCAACATGTCACCTATATGTGATAAATGTCAATGTCAAGAAGCTAATATAGCATACTCATTCGTCTTTTGTACAAAATTCAAACATTTTGGACTAAAATTTTTGAAATTTTCACAAAAATATTTAAAATAAAACTGATTCCAAAAGCAGACTGGATTATCTTCGGGATATCGGAAGATTGCGTTTCAAAAGACTCTATTTGAATATGGCTTAATAACTGGAAAAAAGCTAATCTTAAAATTCTGGAAAAATTCTCCTATACCAATATGTGGATTTCAACTATGTTCGAAACACTAAACTTGGAAGATATGAGACTCCGACTAGCAGGAAAATCAGACTGTTTCTATAAGACGTGGTCTGCATTTACAAATCTATTACAAGGATAAGGTGCAACAATACCTCAAAAAAGTACCGGTGTCGGGTCTTGGTAAAGGAGGAAGAATAACTGTAGAGTTGGTAGATTCCTTTTGCGAGATGTTTATAATAAAGTAACTGGTTTTTCTTCTTTCTTTCTCTCTTTCCCTTTTTTCCCTCTCCAGGGTCTATCTCTTAATTTCCGGTCTCTAACTCTTCAAGGGTTTCCTTTCCCTCTGTCACGCTTTTGCACTTCCACGTCTTGTTTTCACTTTCTACTTTCTATGCTGGTATTTCTCTCTCTCTTCTCTCTTTTCTAAAGCCTTAAAAAAATTAAGGGGTACAATGACTAATACAATATAAAGGATGTACACTGATGTAACTTACGGTACCTCTAATAAATAAAGATATTAAAAAAATCATAAACCTATCCTATCCATGTACCTGTCAAAATGTTTCTGAACCATTGTGATCCTACCTGCCTCAATTACTGCCTCTGGCAGTTTGGTCCATTCACCCACAACCCTTTGTAAAAAATGTTATCCTTCAGGTCCCTATTAAATCTGCTGCCTATTCGTTATATACAGTACAATTAGAATTTGGAAACAAATAAAACACAATTTAAAATTAAGAAATTTATCTCTCTTATCTCCTATCGGTAAAAACCCCTCATTTCAACCTTCAACCAATCTAACAGTTCTCGGCTAGTTAATCAAGCAACTGTTGTAGAAGTGGAAATACAAATTATGGATCAAAATCGAGGTGCAAGCTGCCAATCTAATGGGAGACATTTTGCATTTGTGATGCTTATGGGCATGTTTTTAATAATGTCCCCATCTGCCAAAACTAAGAATTAAATGGTAATTTATACTGCACAAATAGATGTTTAGTCAATCTGGGGTTTGTGGTGTCTTGTGTCAACATGGGGAATTGCATAAATCTACATGCATTTAATCATTTTTCATGCAAATGTGTCAATGCAGGCGCTAAAGTCGCATTAGACCATTCATATTCGTGGATGTTTCTGATGTTTATGTGATCAAACCTAGCGTCCATCTGTTCAGACATGGAATTTTGTGCAACAGAACATAAGCTCATAAGTTATGGGAGCAGAATTAGACCATTAGGCCCATCAAGTTTACGCCTCCATTTAATCATGGTTGATTTGTCTTTCCCTCTCAACCCCATTCTCCTGTCTCCTCCCCATAACCCGCGACACCCCTACTAATCAAGAATCTATCAATCTCTGCCTTAAAAATATCCATTAACTTGGTCTCCACAGCTGTTTGGGGCAATTAATTCCTCAGATTCCCCACCCTTGAGGCAGTGGATATTACAAAGCAAAATCCTTTTTTAATGGCAGAAGTAAATGTAGGTGGAAAGGCCAAATATATCCTATCTGCTCCAGTTGCCCTTTAAGATGATATTCAATATTCAGGAGGGATAGAGAGAAAGGAAAAGGAGGTGGGGTAGCGTTGCTGGTTAGAGAGGAGATTAACGCAATGGAAAGGAAGGACATTAGCTTGGAGGATGTGGAATCGGTATGGGTAGAGCTACAAAACACTAAGGGGCAGAAAACGCTGGTGGGTGTTGTGTACAGGCCACCTAACAGTAGCAGTGAAGTTGGGGATGGTATCAAACACGAAATTAGAAATGCGTGCGACAAAGGCAAAACAGTTATAATGGGTGACTTCAATCTACATATAGATTGGGTGAATCAAATTGGCAGGGGGTGCTGAGGAAGAGGATTTTTTGGAATGTATGCAGGATAGTTATCTAAATCAACATGTAGAAGAACCAACGAGAGAGCAGGCTATTTTAGACTGGGTTTTGAGTAATGAGGAAGGGGTAGTTAGCCGTCTTGTTGTACGTGCCCCCTTGGGCAAGAGTGACCATAATATGGTTGAGTTCTTCATTAGGATGGAGAGTGACATTGTTAATTCAGAAACAATGGTTCTGAACTTAAAGAAAGGTAACTTTGAGGGTATGAGACGTGAATTGGCCAAGATTGACTGGCAATTAATTCTAAAAGGGTTGACGGTGGATATACAATGCAGGACATTTAAAGACTGCATGGATGAACTACAAAAATTGTTCATCCCAGTTTGGCAAAAGAATAAATCGGGGAAGGTAGTGCATCCGTGGATAACAAGGGAAATCAGGGATAGTATCAAAGCAAAGGATGATGCGTACAAAGTAGCCAGAAAAAGCAGCATACCAGAGGACTGGGAGAAATTCAGAGACCAGCAGAGGAGGACAAAGGGCTTAATTAGGAAAGGAAAAATAGATTATGAAAGAAAAACTGGCAGGGAACATAAAAACTGACTGCAAAAGTTTTTATAGATATGTGAAGAGAAAGAGGTTAGTTAAAACAAATGTAGGTCCCTTGCAGTCAGAAACAGGTGAGTTGATCATGGGGAACAAGGATATGGCGGACCAATTGAATAACTACTTTGGTTGCGTCTTCACTAAGGAAGGCATAAATAATCTGCCGGAAATAGCAGGGGACTGTGGGTCAAAGGAGGAATTGAGTGAAATCCAGGTCAGTCGGGAAGTGGTGTTGGGTAAATTGAATAGATTAAAGGCCGATAAATCCCCAGGGCCAGATAGGCTGCATCCCAGAGTACTTAAGGAATTAGCTCAGGAAATAGTGGATGCATTAGTGATAATCTTTCAAAACTCTTTAGATTCTGGAGTAGTTCCTGAGGATTGGCGGGTAGCAAATGTAACCCCTCTTTTTAAGAAGGGAGGGAGAGAGAAAACGGGGAATTACAGACCAGTTAGTCTAACATCGGTAGTGGGGAAACTGCTAGAGTCAGTTATTAAAGATGGGATAGCAGCACATTTGGAAAGTGGTGAAATCATTGGACAAAGTCAGCATGGATTTACGAAAGGTAAATCATGTCTGACGAATCTTGTGGAATTTTTCGAGGATGTAACTAGTAGCGTGGATAAGGGAGAACCAGTGGATGTGGTATATCTGGACTTCCAGAAGGCTTTCGACAAGGTCCCACATAAGAGATTAGTATACAAACTTAAAGCATACGGTATTAGGGGTTCAGTATTGATGTGGATAGAGAACTGGCTGGCAAACAGGAAGCAAAGAGTAGGAGTAAATGGGTCCTTTTCACAATGGCAGGCAGTGACTAGTGGGGTACCGCAGGGCTCAGTGCTGGGACCCCAGCTATTTACAGTATATATTAATGATCTGGATGAGGGAATTGAAGGCAATATCTCCAAGTTTGTGGATGACACTAAGCTGTGGGGCAGTGTTAGCTGTGAGGAGGATGCTAGGAGACTGCAAGGTGACTTGGATAGGCTGGGTGAGTGGGCAAATGTTTGGCAGATGCAGTATAATGTGGATAAATGTGAGGTTATCCACTTTGGTGGCAAATACAGGAAAGCAGACTATTATTTAAATGGTGGCCGATTAGGAAAAGGGGAGATGCAGCGAGACCTGGGTGTCATGGTACACCAGTCATTGAAAGTAGGCATGCAGGTGCAGCAGGCAGTGAAAAAAGCGAATGGTATGTTAGCTTTCATAGCAAAAGGATTTGAGTACAGGAGCAGGAAGGTTCTACTTCAGTTGTACAGGGTCTTGGTGAGACCACACCTGGAGTATTGCGTACAGTTTTGGTCTCCAAATCTGAGGAAGGACATTATTGCCTTAGAGGGAGTGCAGAGAAGGTTCACCAGACTGATTCCTGGGATGTCAGGACTGTCTTATGAAGAAAGACTGGATAGACTCGGTTTATACTCTCTGGAATTTAGGAGATTGAGAGGGGATCTTATAGAAACTTACAAAATTCTTAAGGGGTTGGACAGGCTAGATGCAGGAAGATTGTTCCCGATGTTGGGGAAGTCCAGGACAAGGGGTCACAGCTTAAGGATAAGGGGGAAATCCTTTAAGACCGAGATGAGAAAGACTTTTTTCACACAGAGAGTGGTGAGTCTCTGGAACTCTCTGCCACAGAGGGTAGTTGAGGCCAGTTCATTGGCTATATTTAAGAGTGAGTTGGATGTGGCCCTTGTGGCTAAGGGGATCAGAGGGTATGGAGAGAAGGCAGGTACGGGATACTGAGTTGGATGATCAGCCATGATCATATTGAATGGCGGTGCAGGCTCTTAGGGCTGAATGGCCTACTCCTGCACCTAATTTCTATGTTTCTATGCCCTTTTCTATGATGAAGACATGCCACCTGGTATAGCAATGTTACAAAATTTTGAGATTTAAAAAATCAAGTCTGCAATTTATCCTATCAGATAAAGCATAAAAAAGAAGTTTAATCTGACACCTAATTCACTTTCATATCTTCAGTATTAAAAAAGTTATGGCCATTTTCATACTCGTAAATTAGCATCTTGTTTCCCGTTGCCTTTCCATTGACTTAACACAAAAGCTGTGATCTAGGACAGTCAAAAGCCCATAACTTTCTTAAAAATTAAGAGAACTCAATGATTCTGAACCAAATATGAAACAGTCTTACTTGGATGACCTGAAATTAAAGCATATAATTAGTTAGTTACCTAATTGTAGCTAATTACAAAATTAAATTACTAGATCTAAATCCATTTCTTAAGAAAAGAAAAACTTTTTTTAATTGCCTAAGTGTCCAAATGACATTTACACAATAATTCACAATATAACATGATTTTTAAATCTCATTTTCATGAATTTATAGGCCAAATGGAAGGAATTTAGTGTTTAATTCCCGTAAATTAATGGCCATTTAAATCAACTTGCGAGTGGGTTTTAGTGGAACGCGGTGGATTAGGACGTTGCGGTTTGCGGTGAATTTAACCCACAGTCGGCGGGAAAAACACTGCCAGTTCGTATATGTTTTTTTTGTCCCCTTTTCGCAACATGAAAATTTGATTAAAGACTTCCTAAGAACCACGTTTTTGTGTAAAAATAAACTGTGTAACTATTATCCCCTGCGTAAAATCCTTCCCGTTGTCGGCGTTCACAGGTTTAGAAGATGATTTTTAAATTACTCTAGCTAATAAATGATCTAGCGTAGTTTAAAAATACCTTTATAAAACAAATGTCAGAGCGATTTCTCTTTAGCAACAAAATCCCCTGAGATGGATCGATTTAAACTGTCTGGAGAAAAATGGCATTTTAAACCCGCCCCCTCTGAAAGGCGCCAAAGTCACGCAGTGGCAGAACTGCAGCGCCGCTCAAGGTAAGTTTTGTAACATACCTTAGTTTGTATTTCTGCAGTGTCTGGCATGAAAGAACTTTGACACAATTGTTGATATAGTTCTAAAAGTTGTTTTAGTTTGTTATGTGTGCTGGGGTACAGTGGAAAGGTTTTTTGATACTTCCTATCCAGTCTGCATGGTGTCACAGTGGCACAGTAGAGCTGCTGTCTTGGTGCCGGAGACCCGGGTTTATCCTGACTACAGGTACTGCATGTACGGAGTCTGTTTCCATGCTGTATAAGCTAAGCTAAACATAGAATGTCACTTGCAAATGGTTAGGGACTCTTAGTTATATTAAGTAAACTGAAGTTGCTTTCAAGAATAAAGCAACAGGGTCATTATAAAATTATTGGAATTCATAATCGAGGAAGAAATAGCTCGACATTTAGTGAGACTTAACGTAGTCAAAGTAGATCAACATGGTTTCATGAAGAGTAAATTTGTTTTAACAAATTTGTTATAGTTCTTTGAGAATGTAACAAGCAATGTTGACAGTGGGGTACCTGTATTTGGGTATTTTGGGTGACCTTTGTAAAGGTGCTACATAGGTGGGAGTACAAGAGGTCATGGCAATCGGGGGAATGTGTTGGTGTGCATTGGTGGTTGATTATAGCATTGAAGGTAGAGTTGGTTAAACTGGTCCCCTTCAGACTGAAAGGATGCAACTCATGGAATGTCATTAAGATATCCAAGGAAATAATTTGTCATCTTTCCACGCTGTAAGGCTCTGACTATAACCAATCAGCATGGCCTCCAATTTACACCTGTAGAAGTTTGAGTATTTTGCAACTTGCTTCTGGTAATAGAGTGTGTAGTACAAATATGTAGATACAAAGAACTGCAGACACTGGTTTATACTAAAGATAGATTGCATAGTTCTTTTGAAAGAACCAGCACAACGCAATGAGCTTGTGGCTTCCTGTTATTTAATATTCAACTATGCAAATTGGCAATGGGTGGGTGGGTCACTGCACAAGGAAGACTTCAGCAAAGTAACAATATAAATGTTGGAAGTCACGAATAAAAGCCACATCCTCGCACTAAGTGGCGGGTATATCAGTGACTGGTATATCGTCTGCCCTCAGTTTCTGGTGTAGTCTGATTTTAATTTGAAATGGCAGTAATAGCTCTCTCACTGGCGATGTGTTTACAAGCTTGGTTACACATAATAATTGTGGCATTTGGTGCTAATGCACTGTATAGCCAACAGGAAAGCAACGAGGCATGCCAAAGTTCTTGAAATGATACAAGCCAAAGCAAATTCCTGTGGTCAGGTTGAAATGAGTTATTTAAAAACGTTGAACAGACTTTGTCGTAGATTTGGTTATTTGTTTATGCATTGGAATGTTAGGAAAATCTTGAAATGATTCTAAGTCTAGTGGGAGAGTCTAGGACCAGAGGCTCTAACTTCTGAATAAAAGGATGTACCTTTAGAAAGATGAGGAGGAATTTCTTTAGTCAGAGGGTCGTGAACCTGTGAAATTCATTGCTGCAGTCGGCTGTGGAGGCCAATTCAATGGATATTATTAAGGTGGAAATGTGTTATGAGGGAAAGATAGATCAGCCTTGATTGAATGGCGGAGTAGACTTGATGGCCGAATGGCCTAATTCTGCTCCTGGAACTTATGAACATGAAAGGAAGGATCTTTTGTGCTTTGCCTTAAATAGCTCACTTTAATTGTTAGAATATGATATATTTGTACTTCACACCAGAATCAAATCAAAGCTTGTAAAATTCTTGCTGTAATATTTTGTTTGATAGCTTCCATTATCACACGTCAGCAAGCTTTACAGAACTTTGGTTCGGCTGCATTTCCAATCACCCCATGACAGGAAGGATTGGGAGGCTTGAAGAGGCTGCAGAAGCGGTTCATCAGGATGATGTTTTGATTAGTGCATTATCTCCAAGTTTGTAGATGACAAAGCTGAGCAGCGATGAGGATGTTGAGGCTGCAGGGTGACTTGGATAGGTTGGGTAAGTGGGCAGATGCATGACAGATGCAGTATAATGTGGATACATGTGTGCTTATCCACTTTCGTGGCAAGAACAGGAAAGCAGATTATTATCTAAATGGTAGACACAAAATGCTGGAGTAACTCAGCGGAACAGGCAGCATCTCTGGAGAGAAGGAATGGGTGATGTTTTGGGTCGAGACCCTTCAGGCTGATTATCTGAATGGTGTCGGATTAGAAAAAGGGGAGGTACAACGAGATCTCCGTGTACTTCTACATCAGCCACTGAAAGTAAGCAGGCAGTGAAGAAAGCTAATGACATGTTGGCCTTCATTGCGAGAGGATTTGAGTTTAGGAGCAAGGAGATCCTACTGCGGTGCTACAAGGCCCTTGGTGAGACAACACCTGGAATATTGTATGCAATTTTGGTCTCTTAATTTGAGGAAAGACATTATTGCTATTGAGGGAGTGCAGTGTAGGTTCACCAGGTTAATTCCCAGGATGGCGGGACTGATATATGATGAAAGAATGGGTTGACTGGAATTCAGAAGGATTACAGGGGATCTTTTGAAATGTATAATATTCTTAAACAGGCTAGATGTTTCTGATGATAGAGTCCAGAACAAGGGGTCACAGTTTAAGAATAAGGGGTAGGCCATTTAAGACTGAGATGAGGAAAAATTTGTTCACCCAGAGTTGTGAATCTGTGGAATTTTCTGCCACAGAAGGCAGTGGAGGCCAATTCACTGGATGTTTCCAAAAGAGAGTTAGATTTAGTTCTTAGGGTTAAAGGAATCAAGGGAAATGGGGAAAAAGCAGGAGCGTGATATTGCTCGTAGGGCCAAATGGCCTACTCCTGCAACTATTTTTCCATGTTTCTATAAAGGAAAGCTTCAACAAACTTGGACTGAATTCTCTGGAGCATGTCTGCTTGCCTTCATTACCACATGCCTTCTCTACCACTGTCTGGTTATGTTACTTATTCTGGGGAGATATATACTTGGACTCGAGAACCCTCTGTACAACACTTTTGAGGATCATGCCATTCACTATGTATTTCTCCTTGCATTTAACCTTTCAAAGCCTAACCGGGCTGGCATAGCAGTAGAGCTGCTGCTTCACTGTGACAGAGACCCAGGTTCGATCCTGACCTCGGGAGCTGTATGTCTTGTGTTGATACATTCTCACTGTGACTGCGTGGGTTTTCTCCAGGAGGTTTGTAGGTTAATTGGCCTCTAAATTACCCTTGTAGGATGCAAAAGTGGGATAACACAGAATTTGTGTACAGGCATGGACTCAATGCGCCAAAAGTCCTGTTTCCATGCTGTATCTTTAAACTAAACCTTGCATTTGACTGTATTAAACTCCATCTGCCAGTTCTGTACCCATATCTGTAATATCTCTATTCTGTTGTATCCATGTATGACCAGGCATTAATGCTGCTCCACCTGAATTGTGGACTTTTGATGCAATGTGAGGTTAGTGACTAAACCATCTAATATTTAGCCTTGGGTCGTTGCATTATTGAATGCATTGAAAATTAAATCAAAGTAAATTTTCAGTTTGATGCTATGCTGATAAATTAAACACTATTTTACAAATGACAGTTATCCAACTTGTAGCATGCTGTACGTGGGTTATGGAAATCAATGCAAACATCACTAATTAACATTGAGCTTTACGATCAATCTCTGCCCATTAAAGTACTGCATTCATTATCAACAATTTTTCAGTGACTTTCATACATTCTTTGTCTTGGAGGTTAGAATAAACAACTCTCACTTTTTTTGTTCTGTCACTCTTGCAACAAGAATTTAGACTGGTTTAATTAAAACCCTTAAGAATATGAAGCAATGCCCCCTCTCAGTTGCTGTTTTGCACAATAAATAATTGCTTAAGGCAGGCTTAAAATAGTTTTTCCTGGAGGCAATCTGGAAATTTTGCTTCAATTTGCGCAACAGGCCCCTCGACCCAACTTGCCCACACCGACCAAAACATGTCCTACCTGCACTAGTCCCATCTGCCTGCATTTGGCCCAAGCCCCTCTAAACCTGTCCTATCAACAATTTTTCAGTGACTTTCATACAGACTAGGATTGGTAGTCACTGCTCTGCTGACCTGGAATACCTGATGATAAAGTGCAGGCCCTTCTATCTGCCCAGGGAATTTACATCGATTGTTATCACTGCAGTCTATGTACCCCCGGGCGCTAATGCCAGGCTAGCAATGGAAGAGCTGCAAGGTGCTATCATCAAACAACTAACTGCACACCCAGAGGGGGCTTTTATTATTGTGGGTGATTTTAACCACTTCAACCTTAAAACTGTACTCCCCAGATTCTACTAACATGTCTCCTGCCCAACCAGAGGAAACAATATTCTATATTCTGGACCTAGTATATACCAATATTACTGAAGCATACAATGTCCTCCCCCTCCCCCACCTGGGATAGTCTGACCACCTCTCTCTGTTCCTGCTCCCCAAATACACACCTCTGATCAGACGTGTGAAACCTACCAGGAGGACTGTGAAGGTCTGGTCTGAGGGGGCTGTCTCTTTTTTACAGGAACAGTTTCAGCAAACAGACTGGAGTCTGTTTGCCTCTCAGGCCACCTTCAACTCCCAAGTGGACATCAACTCATACACCCCAACCGTTCAGGACTATATAAAATTCTGCACGGACAACGTCACTACCCACAAAGAGATAAAGACCTTCCCTAAACCAGAAGCCGTGGATGAGGTCAGACTCCTGCTGAAGGCTCGCGACGCCGCTTTTAAATCTGGCGACGCTGAGGGATACAGCTCATCCAGGGCCCATCTGAAAAAGGGAATTAGGAATGCTAAACTCAATCACAAACGGCGGATCGAGGAGCATTTCCGAAACAACTCTGACCCCAGGCGCATGTGGCAAGGAATCAAATCCATTGCCGATTACCATAAAGTCAACACCACCCCCCCCCCCCCGCCCCCTAGACAACGCCTCCCTTCCTGACGAGCAAAACCATTTCTATGCTCGCTTTGACCGGGACAACAAAACTCCAGCCATCAAAGTTGCTCCACCCCCGAATGAACAACCCCTCAGTCTCTCCACCTCTGCTGTACAAGATGCACTGAGCAAGGTGAATGAGCACAAAGCTGCTGGCCCCGATGGCATCCCCGGGCGGGTGCTCAGGGCATGTGCTGGACAACTATCCCTGGTCCTCACTGACATTTTCAATCTGTCACTGGCCCAGGATGTCGTCCCCACTTGCCTCAAGACATCTACCATTGTGCCAGTGCCCAAACAATCAGCAACAGTGAGTCTCAATGATTTCCGGCCAGTGGCACCCACCCGTCATCGCCAAGTGCTTCGAGCGGCTGATCTTGGCTCACCTCAAAGCCAGCCTCCTCCCCACACTGGACCCCCATTAGTTTGCCTACCGGACCAACAGGTCTACAGAGGACGCCATATCGGCGGCCCTACACTCTGCCCTGACCCACCTGGACAGCAATAACACCTACATCAGGTTGCTGTTCATTGACTTCAGCTCCGCCTTTAACACTGTCATACCCGCTAGCTTGATCACCAAACTCAGCGATCTTGGCATCTCCACTTCCCTCTGCAATTAGACACTGGATTTCCTCACTAACAGACCACAGTCTGTTAGGGTCAACAACCTCACCTCCTCCACTATAACACTGAACACTGGCGTGCCACGGGGCTGTGTGCTCAGCCCTCTCCTCTACTCCCTCTTCACCCATGACTGCATCCCTAAGCATGGCTCCAACGCCATCATAAAATTTGCCGACGACACCACGGTGGTAGGACTGATCAGTGACAACGACGAGTCAGCCTACAGGGAGGAGGTCCAGCACCTGACAACCTGGTGTGCCGAATAATAACCTCGTCCTCAACTCCCAGAAGACGAAGGAAATCATTGTTGACTTTAGAAAGAACAGAGGGGGCAGACACACCCCCATCCATATAAGCGGGACTGAGGTGGAGCGGGTCTCCAACTACAAATTCCTCGGGGTACACATCTCGGAGGATCTGTCCTGGTCCCTCAACACCTCCAAGCTGATCAAAAAGGCGCAGCAGCTCCTTTACTTCCTGAGGAGGCTCAAAAAAGCCCACCTGTCCCCCCAGATCCTGACCAACCTTTACCGCTGTACCATCAAAAGCATCCTGACCACCTGCTTTACGGTATGGTACAGCAGTTGCACCGTAGCAGACAGGAAGGCACTACAACGGGTGGTGAAAACCGCCCAGTACATCCTCGGTGCCCCGCTCCCTGCCTTGGATGCCCTCCACCGAAAACGGTGTCTGAGACGGGCCGGGAAGATCATCAAAGACCCCTCCCACCCTAACCATGGACTGTTTGCCCTCCTACCATCAGGGAGGCGGTACAGGAGCCTCAGGTCCCGCACTAGTAGGATGAGGAACAGCTTCTATAACAACACCATCACACTGCTGAACTCGGAGTCCCGCCGATAGATTTCTCCAGTCTCTCCGTCCACATTGTCTGCATTCTGTATCTATTTATATATTGCTATTACTACGAACTGACGCTAAACTGCATTTCGTTGTACCCATACTTGTATCTGTGCAATGACATTAAAATTGAATTGAATGCATGTAACTTTTCAAATGTTTCTTAAATGTAGTGATAGTGCCTGCCTCAACTACCTCCTCCAACAGCTTGTTCCATACAGCTACTCCCCTTTGTGTAAGAAATTACCCCTCAGATTCCTATTAAATCTTCCCCTTCCCCAAAGTGTTGTTGAATTCAAAATCTGTGTAAATGTATGTTTGTTGCGTAGTCTACTTTTAAAAGTAAATTTGCCTTGTAAAGTATTGTTACTGTTGGCTGTCAAATCACTGGATTGGTGGAATCTCAAACTATCTTTAATTGGACTTTACTGTAGTTTACCTTGCACTATACGTTCTACCTTTTATCCAGTTTCTTTACCCTGTAAACAACTTGATTGTGATCATGTATAGTCTTTCCGCTGACTGAAAGCTTTTGAATATAGCTCAGTATATGTCACAAGAAACTAAACTAAAGGTTTTAGTCATTGGGTGCATTGTGACCTCTTTTGGGGAAGGCATGATCTGTACAAAAAGGACGGGTTGCACTTGAAACCGAGGGGGTCCAATATCCTGGCAGGGAGATTTACAAAGGCTACTGGGGAGACTTTAAACTAGAAAGGCTGGGGTGGGGGGGGAGGGTCTCGGGTAGAGGGGGCTAGGGGACAGGGTGTGGGACAAGAGGCAGAGAAGGGAAACACTCGGACACAAAATGTAGGCGAGAAAGAGGAAAAAGATTATAGACAGAGAATAAGGGATGGTGGGTTTCTAAAATGTGTATATTTTAATGCTAGGAGCATTGTAAGAAAGGTGGATGAACTTAGAGCCTGGATTGACACCTGGAAATATGATGTTGTGGCAATCAGTGAAACATGGTTGCAGGAGGGCTGTGATTGGAAACTAAATATTCCAGGATTTTGTTGCTTCAGGTATGATTGGAGGGACCAGAGGTGGAGGTGTTGCATTGTTTCTCAGAGAAGATATTACAGCAGTGCTTTGGCAGGATAGATTAGGAGGGCTCGTCTAGGGAGGCTATTTGGGTGGGACTGAGAAGTGGGAACGGTGTAGCAACACTTTTAGGGGTGTATTATAGACCGCCAAATGGGGAGCGAGAATTGGAAGAGCAAATATGTAAGGAGATAGCAGATATTAGTAGTAAGCACAAGGTAGTGATTGTGGGAGATTTCAATTTTCCAAAAATAGACTGGGAAACACATTCTGTAAATGGGCTGGATGGTTTGGTGTTTGTAAAATGTGTGCAGGATAGTTTTTGCAGCAGTACATAGAGGTATCGTCCAGAGAAGGGGCAGTGCTGGACCTCCTGTTATGAAATGAAGCAGGTCAGATAACGGAGGTATGCGTTGGTGAGCACTTCGGGACCAGTGATCACAATACCATTAGTTTCAATATAATTATGGAGAGAGTCAGAACTAGACCTAGGGTTGAGATTTTTGATTGGAGAAAGGCTAACTTTGAGGGAATGCGTAAGGATTTAAAAGGAGTGAATTGGGACATTTTGTGTTATGGGAAGGATGTAGAAGAGAAATGGAGGATATTTAAAGAGGAAATTGTAAGTGTACAGAATCTTTATGTCCCTGTTCGGTTGAAAGGAAATAGTAAAAATTGGAAAGAGCCATGGTTTTCAAGGGAAATTGGACACTTGTTTCGAAAAAAGAGAGATATCTACAATAATTATAGGAGGCATGGAGTAAATGAGGTACTAGAGGAATATAAAGAATGTAAGAATATATGGAATATAAAGAATCTTAAGAAAGAAATTAGAAAGGCTAAAAGAAGATATGAGGTTGCTTTGGCAAGAAAGGTGAAAGTAAATCCAAAGGGTTTCTACAGCTATATTAATAGCAAAAGGATAACGAGGGATAAAATTGGACCATTAAAGAGCCATCTGCAGAGCCAAAAGAGATGGGGGAGATATTGAACAATTTCTTTTCTTCGGTATTCACCAAGGAGAAGGATATTGAACTCTGTGAGGTAAGGGGAAAAAAGTAGAGTAGCTATGGAAACAACGAGATTCAAAGAGGAGGAAGTACTGACACTTTTGAAAAATATAAAAGTGGATAAGTCTCCAGGTCCTGACAGGATACTCCCTAGGACATTGAGGGAAGTTAGCAGATAAAGCAGGAGTTATGACAGAAATATTTCAAATGTCATTAGAAACGGGAATAGTGCCGGAGGATTGGCGTACTGCGCATGTTGTTCCATTGTTTAAAAAGGGTTCAAAGAATAAACCTAGCAATTATAGACCTGTTAGTTTGACGTCAGTGGTGGGCAAATTAATGGAAAGGATACTTAGAGATATATATAAGCATCTGGAGAAACAGGGTCTGATCAGGAACCGTCAACATGGATTTGTGCCTGGTCATGTGTCATGTTTGACAAACATTCTTGAAATTTTTGAAGTGGTTACTAGGGAAATTGAGGGTAAAGCAGTGGATGTTTTCTATATGGATTTCAGTAAGGCCTTTGACAAGGTTCCCCATGGAAGGTTGGTTAAGAAGGTTCAATCTTTGGGTGTTAATGGCGGAGTAGCAAGATGGATTCAACAGTGGCTGAATGGGAGATGTCAGAGAGTAATGGTGGATGGCTGTTTGTCAGGTTGGAAGCCGGTGACCAGTGGGGTGCCTCAGGGATCTGTGTTGGGTCCACTGTTGTTTGCCATGTACATCAATGAGCTGGATGATGGGGTGAAAAATTGGATAAGTAAGTGCATGCAGATGATACTAAGATAGGTGGTGTTGTGGATAATGAAGTAGATTTTCAAAGTCGACAGAGAGATTTGGGCCATTTGGAAAAGTGGACTGAAAGATGGCAGATGGAGTTTAATGCTGATAAGTGTGAAGTGCTACATCTTGGCAGGATAAATCAAAAATGGATGTACATGGTAAATGGTAGGGAATTGAGGAATGCTGTGGAACAGAGGGATCTAGGAATAACTGTGCATAGTTCCCTGAAGGTGGAATCTCATGTAGATAGGGTGGTAAAGAAGGCTTTTGGTGTGCTGGCCTTTATAAATCAGAGCATTGAATATAGGAGTAGGGAAGCAATGTTAAAATTGTACAAGGCATTGGTAAGACCAATTCTGGAGGATGGTGTACAATTTTGGTCGCCTAGTTATAGGAAGGATGTCAACAAAATAAAGAGAGTACAGAGGAGCTTTACTAGAATGTTGCCTGGGTTCCAGCAACTAACTTACAGAGAAAGGTTGAACAAGTTAGGTCTTTATTCTTTGGAGCGCAGAAGGTTAAGGGGGGACTTGATTGAGGTCTTTAAAATGATGAAAGGGATAGACAGAGTTGACGTGGATAAGCTTTTCCCATTGAGGGTAGGGAAGATTCAAACAAGAGGGCATGACATGAGAATTAAGGGACAGAAGTTTAGGGGTAACATGAGGGGGAACTTCTTTACTCGGAGAGTGGTGGCTGTGTGGAATGAGCTTCCAGCAGAAGTGGTGGAGGCAGGATCGATTTTAACATTTAAAAGTAAAGTGGATAAGGTATATGGACGGGAAGGGAATGGAGGGGTATGGTCTGAGTGCAGGTAGATGGGACATGGGGAAAATAAATGGTCGGCACGGACTGGAAGGGCCGAGAGGGCCTGTTTCCGGGCTGTAATTGTTATATGGTTATTGTGTTATGTTATAAAAATGTATGTGTAGTATCTTCATGTGGTAAGCATGTCGGTTAACTTGCTTCTTTAAAATGCCCCTAATGTGTAGGATGCAAAAGTGGGATGAAACAGTACTAGTGTACAGGTCTGAAGAAAGGTCCTGACCCAAAACTTCACCTATCCATTTTCTCCAAGATGCTGCCTGACCCGTTTAGTTATTCCATCATTGTTTATATATCCACAATGGTTGGTGTGGACTCGGTGGGTGGAAGGGCCCATTTCCAAGCTGTATCTCTCCACTCGAAACTTTAAACTCTAAGCTTATAATATCCTTATCTTGCTCTATGATGTATCTTTACAACCGGGTTCGATCCTGACCTTGGGTGCTATCTGTATGGAGTTTGTACGTTCTCCATGTGACTGCATGGATTTACTCCGGGTGCTCTGGTTTCCTCCCACACTCTAAAGACATGCAAGTTTCTAAGTTAATTGGCCTCTGTAAATTGTCCTTGTGTGTAGTGTATGGGTGATCATTGGTGGGCTGAAGGGCGTGTTTCCACGCCGTATCTCTAAACTAAATTTTTCACATTTAAGTACGTGCTTTAAATTATTTTGCTTTACAAATAGTCTGGTATTAAGGTGCCTAGGAGCCATTTAACTTGCCCACATTCAGGTGATTTGGAGGCAGACAAGGGTACAAGAAAAGTCATTCAGACACACGTGCCCGCCCCACCATTCAATTTTATTATGGCAGCAATTCCCTAGGTCTGGACTCCTATTGTCCGTTCTTCATTTTTAATTAATCCACTTATGTGCAATTATCCTACTACTCCAAATCATCCACGGTAGAAAATGCCAAAGATTCACTAACACCTGCAAAAAGAAATTTGAACCCATCTGTACAATGACTGTCCCCCTATGACCCTGTAAATAGCCTTCGACCAATAATCACCCGTTCACGCTAGTTTTATGTTATCCAACATTGGCATCTTAAACGCTAGGGGAAATTTTCAGAAGCCATCTAACCTACAAATCTGTACGTCTTTGGAAGGTTGGAGGAAACTGGAGCACCTGGAGAAAATCCATAGGGCCATGGGGTCTGTATAGACATCGCCTGTAGTCAAGATCGAACCCGGGTCTGTGGCGCTGTAAGGCAGCAACTCTGCAACTGCGCCACTGTGATGCCCAAATGTCAGGCACTCTGTCTTCTGATCGTTCCAAAGGGAACGTAGCAGAGGACCTGCTTTATAACTCACTGAGTAAACAGTGAGAATTCTGCTAATGTAGAAGCTTTGAGATTGAGCAAGGCACTTAATCCTAAACAAGTATATGCAGATTGATTTTTATAACTGGCCTGCTGTCTGGTTTGACCAGTGAGCATTCATCTCCCTGTGACCCTGCAGAGTCCTTCATTTTATTGCCGTGGGTGTGTGCCTGGCACTGATGACGGGTTTGCATGTGGGTGGTTCTGCAGCGAGTGGCGATGCTGGTTTTAAGTACACAGACTGAGAATTTGTTACAGCGGAGGCCCAGCATGTTGATGCAACTTGCTGGCTTTAATCATTTAGTGCAACCTTGCTTTTCTGTGCTGCGATGCTGGATCGATTACACTGGAAGCTGATCCCTTCGGTCTGTCTGCAGCACATCCCGGAGTCTTGCAGTAACCAGATGCTCTGTAATGCAGCAAGATGCGAGCGGCATCTTCTCTCAATGTAAAGTACGAAAGTACAAGAAAATAATTTAAAGCTTGGAAAGGATTGTCCTGTCATCAACGTGGATAGTGGTGGCATGAGACAGCAGAATATTTGGACTAAAGATGACTAGCATGTTTTAAAAGTTCCCATTTCAGAGGAAATATCATAGGCGTGCTTGCGATGAGAGAGGCAAGTGGTTGTGTTTTATAATGCTGGGCCAGAGTGAGTGGTCCTTCTGGTGGGTTGGACGATAGTGGCCTGGGTTTGGCTGATGTCCTGAACAACACCTTGGTGGCGGCAGGCAATACTACTACCTGCTGCTCTCGTTTGCCCAGGCGGGAGGAGAAATCCACTTCATGGCCTGCTGAGCTTCAGCAGAGGGTTATTCAAGCTATGGAACAAACCGCCTTGCAACATGTGTCCCCAGCTGGGAGGTCAGACAGAACAAAGCCAGAGCTGAACAACAATCAAGGTGCCTTCTATGACGGGATGAGTGATGTGAACGCAGGTGATGGCCGTAAAGTAAATGGACTGATTGTTCAGAGGAATGACGATGAGGAAAACCAAATGAGCCAGCCACCGTCCAGTCCAAAGCACGGAATTGATGCTGATGGTAACTTCGGTTTGACGGTAATCAATCGTTGTGATCGGGTTGTATCTGACACAGAGGAAATTACCATCAGGACCGAACATCTGGATAACTGCAATAACAATAATCGGTCCTCTGCTCCCTTCCCTTTGACTGGCTCAGAACGAGTGCCTGACATTTTCTCAAGTGTGTTGGTTGTGAGGAAGGATCCAGAGCACTCAGAGACTTGGAGTGAAGTGAAGCAGACCGGTACTGATCTTGCTCTGCTGAGATTGATGAAACCCATCCATCAAGAACTCAACGAGGTTGTGAGCGTCCCGGCCAGTGGTCTGCAGACGACGGACAGACCACTGTCCTCCTGTGCAGCTAGCAGTCTCGGGCAGGTAAAACTTCTTAACGCTGAGGAAATGTGTACATTTGTATATCATCATTGGGGAGGTGCTGCACTGCACATGTTTTCAAGAGGGGGTTAGATTTAGCTCTTAGGGCTAAGGAATCAAGGGATATGAGGAAAAAGCAGGAATGGGGTACTGATTTTGGATGATCAGCCATGATCATATTGAATGGCAGTGCGGACTCGAAGGGCCAAATGGCCTACTCCTGCGCCTATTTTCTATGTTTCTTGCAATTAATGAAGTAGGTTTGAAGTTGTCATATAGGAAATGCAGCAAGTAATTTTCACAAGTTCTTGTGCACGAGGATGTTGCCAGGACTCTGGCCTGAGCTATCGGGAGAGGTTGAGCAGCCCAGGACTATTCCTCAGAGCAAACAAGGATGAGGGATGATCTTATAGAGGTTTACAGAATCATGAAGGGTATAAATGGGGTAAATGTGGAGAATTTTTATCCAGAATGGAGGAATCCAAAACCAGTGGGCATGCGATTAAGTATGGGGGATGGGGGGAGAGATTTAATAGGAACGAGGGGCAACATTGTGTACACAAAGAGTGTTGGTTATATGGAGCTTGCTGCCAGAGGGAGTTGAGCCAAGTTCTATCGATGTTTTTAAAAAAATATTTAGCCTGGTCGGTACATGGATAGGATAGGTTTAAAAGGATTGGGGCCAAATGCAGGCAGGTGGGACGAGTGTAGATGGGACATGTTGATCTGCATGGGCAAGTTGGGTCGAACGGCCTGTTGCCACTGCCATCATTCTGGCATCATTGTGTTCATTCCTGACTGTACAAAGATTGGATTACATTCCATAAACTATTAGGGGACTGTATGATTTGCCCCTTACCCCATTGCAGATTTTTAGAACTGGTTGCACTTCAATGCTGAGAACTATATTCTGCACTCTGTATCTTCTTCCCCTTTGCTCTACTTAATATTACTTCCGTTTGACTGGGTTGTGTATGTTAAATATTTGATCTGATTGGATAGCGTGTAAAACAAAACTCTTCACTGTGCTTTGATGACAATAATAAACCTAACCATTTGTCTATGGAATTGATGTGCTATAATGCTGAGAACTATATTCTGCACATTATCTTTCCCATTGCTCGACCTATTATACTTGAATTTGACATGATTGCGTTAATTTAAAATTTTATTTGATGCAATTGGATAGCAGGCAAAGCTAAGCTTTTCTCTGTACCTCAGTACACATGACAATAAATCTAAACATTAAGGAGAAATCATAGAAACATAGAAAATAGGTGCAGGAGTAGGCCATTCGGCCCTTCGAGCCTGCACCGCCATTCAATATGATTATGGCTGATCATCCAACTCAGTATCCCGTACCTGCCTTCTCTCCATACCCCATGATCCCTCGAGCCACAAGGGCCACATATAACTCCCTCTTCAATATAGCCAATGAACTGGCCTCAACTACCTTCTGTGGCAGAGAATTCCAGAGTCTCGCCAATCTCTGTGTGAAAAATGTTTTTCTCATCTCGGTCCTAAAAGGATTTCCCCTTATCCTTAAATTGTGACCCCTTGTTCTGGACTTCCCCAACATCGGGAGCAATCTTCCTGCATCTAGCCTGTCCAACCCCTTAAGAATGTTGTAAGTTTCTATAAGATCCCCCCTCAATCTTCTAAATTCTAGCGAGTACAAGCCGAGTCTATCCAGTCTTTCTTCATATGGAAGTCGTGCCATCCCAGGAATCAGTCTGGTGAACGTCCTCTATACTCCCTCTATGGCAAAAATGTCTTTCCTCAGATTTGGAGACCAAAACTGTACGCAATACTCCAGGTGTGGCCTCACCAAGACCCTGTACAACTGCAGTAGAACCTCCCTGCTCTTGTACTCAAATCCTTTTGCTATGAATGCGAACATACCATTCGCTTTCTTCACAGCCTGCTGCACCTGCATGCCTACGTTCAATGTCTGGTGTACCATGACACCCAGGTCTCGTTGCAACTCCCCTTTTCCTAGTCGGCCACCATTCAGATAATAGTCTACTTTCCTGTTTTTGCCACCAAAGTGGATAGCCTCACATTTATCCACATTATACTGCATCTGCCTTCCATTTGCCCACTCACCCTGCCTATCCAAGTCACCTTGCAGCCTCCTAGCATCCTCCTCACAGCTAACACTGCCCCCCAGCTTCGTGTCATCCGCAAACTCGGAGATGTTGCATTCAATTCCCTCATCCAAATGATTAATATATATTGTAAATAGCTGGGGTCCTAGCACTGAGCCTTGCGGTACCCCACTAGTCACTGCCTGCCATTCTGAAAAGGACCCGTTTACTCCTACTCTTTGCTTCCTGTCTGCCAGCCAGTTCTCTATCCACATCAATACTGAACCCCCAATTCCGTGCGCTTTACGTTTGTATACTAATCTCTTATGTGGGACCTTGTCGAAAGCCTTCTGAAAGTCCAGATATAACACATCCACTGGTGCTCCCTTATCCACTCTACTAGTGACATCCTCAAAAAATTCTATAAGATTCGTCAGACATGCTCTACTTTCACCTCTTTTATATCAGGGTTGTTGCTAGTACATTAGCATGAGTGTGAGTATTGCTTGAAGAAAAAGTATGAGTATTGTTTGAATAAAATCATCTCGCTGTTGCTATTGACTGTTGGAAATGGTGTAAACTATTTCCCAGTGCATTGTCGCTCTGGAGAGCAGACGGTTGCTCACCTCTTCGCAGAGTGTGGATTTGCGAAGAAAGCTTGGAAAATGACACAAGGGTCCTTGTCACTGTTTATCCCCGAATAGCTCCGTAACAGAGGACTCCCTGATTTATGCACTGTTCCCAGGGACACATTCGGAGATCGACGTCGTGCTGCTGGAAGGTCATCAACTCGGTGAAAGACGCTCTTTGTTCCGCCCGAGCCTTGTTGACCTCTCAGCAGAGCGAGATGTCTGTCAGGGAATGTTGCCTTCTGACCTATTCCAGACTGCAGGAGTGCAGTATGTGCTGAGGAACGCACTGAAGCTTGGTGCAGCCAAAGCCACAGCTCTGTGGGGGAGGACCACAGTCGAGGGTCCTTCCGCTGCTGGACATTGGAGGGGAAGGGTCTTGTGGAGACTTCACTCAAACAATGGAAGGGATATCATCCCAGAGGTCTACATGGGTGTCAAGGGTGCCTGGTAAAATGTTGTGAACACTACCAAATACAGGGTTAATTAACGTATGTATTGCCGTTGAGAATGTCAGAGGTTTTGCTCAGTTCTTGTTTTGGATATTTTTTTGTTTCGAGATACGGCACAAAAACTGGCCCATCGGCCGCCAAGTCCTTGCCAACAAGCGATTTCACCAGACACTAATACTATCCAACACACTAAGGACAATTTGTATACAATTTTAATGAAGGCAATTAACCAACAAACTTGTGGGAGGAAACCCTAACATCCGGAAAAAAAACCCATACGATCACAGGGAGATCATACAAAACCGGGTCGCTGGTGTGCCAACATGCTGCCCATTAATTCATCCTGAATTAAGTTTATTTTTGGAAAAAAGGTTTTTCTCAGCGCCTTGCCCACTTGTTTTATCTACTGGAGAGATGAGCTGTTTGCACCGTCAAATGCTTCAGGGAGCTGATGCTTATGTTTTGTTCTCAACTGCAGCAGGACAAGTTGTACACGTGGGCCACAGTCAGCCAGCCCACTCAGTCTTGTGACCACGTGGAAGGTCGAATCCCAGGGAGAATCCAGACAGCGTGGCCGCCTGCAAAGCCCTGGGCGGAAGAAACGCTGAAGTATGTGGAGTCAGGTGAGAAAATGGTGTAGACGTGTTTTGTTTCCAGGCAATGTGGAATAGCGACACATTTGGAGACTTGCATTCATGAGAAGTGGGCCAGTTTCCCCAGCATTTCTGTTGTTGGTGTCCACAGCAGGTCACCATTTCGTATGAACTCCAGCATCTGTAGTACCTTCTGTCTCCTTGTCTGTTATGTTGTTCATCGGGTCAAACAGCATGGAATCAGGCTCTTCAGACCAACTTGCCCACACCAGCCAACATGTCCCATCTAGACTAGTCCCACCTGCCTGGCCCATATTCCTCTACTCCTGTCCCATGCATGTACTTGTATATATGTTTTTTTAAATGTTGCAATAGCACCTACCTCAACTACATCCTCTGGCAGCTCGCTTCGTACACCCACCACCCTTTATGTGACAACGTTACCCCTCGGGTTCCTATTAACTCTTTTCCCCCCTCGCTTTTAACCTATGTCCTCTGGTTCTCAACTTCACCTACTCTGGGCAAGAGAATCTGTGCGTTCACCCGATCTATTACTCTCATGATTTTGTGCACCTCTAAGATCATCCCTCATCCTCCTGCACTCCAAGAAATCGAGTCCGAGCCTGCTCGACCTCTCCCTACAGCTCAGGCCCTCGAGTCCTGGCAACATCCTTGTAAATTGTCTACCCTTTCCAGCTTGACAACGTCTTTCCTATAGCATGATGCCCAAAACTGAACACAATACTTAATGCAGCTTCACCATTGTCTTGTATACAACTGCAACATGGCCTCCCAACTACCATACTCACCTATAGATCTTCTATAGATCATGGTGCATCATTCGTGACATTTTAACTGTGTTATACGCCCTGACCCTTGATTTCCCCTAATAAAGAGAGGTATTGATCTCAGAACAGTCACAAAGTTCTGGAGTAACTCAGTGGATGGCAACATTCCTGGCAAACATAGATAGATGACTTTTGGGTTGGAACCATTCCTCAAACCCTATTATTTGTCTTTGGATTTTGAATGAACTCGTGAGACTCCATCGCTCTGTGGTAGATTCCAAAGATCCACCACCCTTTGCATGGAGCAGTCTCCTGATTTCTGTCTAGATTGGTAAAACCCCTTCTGAGACTGTGAGCCCCCCCCCCCCAGTCAGTCAAGTGAAACATTTTGCTGAGCCCAGTAAGAGTTTTTGGAAGATACAAAGTGCTGGAGTAACTCAGTGGGTCAGGTAACATCTCTGGTGCACATGGTGTCGAAGAAGGGTTCCGACCCAATACGTCAACAAATCGTGTTCTCCAGAGATGCTGCCTGACTTGCTGAGTCACTCTAGCACTTTGCCTTTTTGCTTTATAGACCAGCATTTGCATTTCCTTGTTTGTTTCCTCTTGTTTTTTTGAACAGAGAGACTTGGAGTCTATCTCTACTCAAACAGCAAACCCACCATTCCCGTAAAGTCTAAGAGATCTACACTATGCTCCATCAGTAGGGAATACATTGTCTCTTGGGTAAGAACTATTTACAATGCTCCAGGTGCATTCTCTGCAGAGCTCTACGTCATTGCAGCAAGACCTTGTTACTCCTGGGTTCAAATCCCCTCGCAATAAAAAGCCAATGTGCCATTTGCCTTCCTAACTGATTATTCATCTGGCAACTATTGTGCTGAGTAATTCAGACTGACTCAGCAAATATTCCTCCATGTGCAACTCTGGTGCTTCCGAAAATGAATATTCATCTTGTAGCATTGAGTCATACAGCGCAGAAAGGGCCCTTCGGCCCAACTTGCCCACACTAATCAACATGTCCTATCTACACTAGTCCCACCTGCCTGAGTAGAGTTTAGTTTATTGTCACATGTACAGAAGAACAGTGAAAAGCTTTTGTTGTCTGCAGACCAGTCAGCCAACAGAAAGTCATAAGGAATATGAGTAGAATTGGGCTATTTGGCCCATCACGTCTACTCTGCTATTCAATCATGGCTGATCTATCTCTCCCTCCTAACCCCATTCTCCTGCCTTCTTCCTGTAACCTCTGACACCTGTACATGATTAGAATCTAACTGTCCACAGTGTACAGATACGTGATAAAGGGAATAACATGAATAACATTTAGTGCTATATAAAGTCCTGTTTGGCCCATATCCCTAGAAACCTTTCCTATCCATGTACCTATCTGAATACCTTGCGATAGTACCTGCCTCAAATGCCTCCTCCGGCAACTCGTTCCACACACGCATTACCCTTTGTCTAAAAAGAAAGTTACACCGTAGTTAAATCTTTCACCCCTCACAATAAACCTATGTCCTCTGGTTCTGGACTTCCCCAACTCTGGGCAAAAGACTCTGTACTTTTACCCGATCTATTCCTCATGATTTTGAAACCTCTATAAGATCATCCCTCATCCTCCTGCATTTCAAGAAATAAAGTCTTAGCCTGCAACATCCTTGTAGTAGTTCTACATCATAAAAAGTGAGCTGTTGATAATTTTCTGTATTGTCATGACTTCCAAATCATCAGTCAAACTACAAGTTGAATATTGACCATTAAAATGCTATTGATTAACTGTCTGCACTCCATTTACGAGCTGGCCATTGTTGGATGGAAGATGACATTTAATTAATTCTCAAAAATATGATTCATTTTCACAACCCAGCGGTATGAATATTGCTATTGCTTTCTCTAACTTTAAGTAACCCATGCATTCTCTCTCGCGCTCTCTCTCTCGCGCGCTCTCTCTCGCGCGCTCTCTCTCGCGCGCTCTCTCTCTCGCGCTCTCTCTCTCGCGCGCTCTCTCCTTAAAAGGGCCTGTTTCCACACTGTATGGCTAAACAAATTATCTTATTGTAAAAATATTATACTATAGTTTATCAATCACCAGAGAATAGGGCATCAAACAACACAAAGATCCAAAAATGAAATTATTTCCTATGTTACTTCATCCTAACTTATTGAAGTGGTCTGTATGGAAATAGCCAATACACACTTTTACAACTTCGGAATAAAAGGGGAATACATCTTGTGAGTTTTGTTTTTAATCGTGAATCGATATTTGTGGTTCACTACTTGACAATTGAAACTTACCAGGTAAAACAGTATAACATCGGAACAGGTCCTCCGGACCACAATGTCCATGCAAACCCGATGCCAGGTTAAACTAATCTCTCCTGCCTGTACACGATCCATATCCCTGGATATCCATGAGCTTAACTAAAAGCCTCTGAAAATGCTACTTTTGTATCTGCTTCCCCCACCACTCATGGTAGAATGTTCTAGACGCCCACCACTTTAATAAAACATACTTGCCCCTCACATCTCCTCTAAACATTTCCCCTTTAACTTTAAAGCTATACCCGCTATTTGCATTTCCACCCAGGGTGATCAAGATTCTAACTGTTTACCCAATCTATACCTTTTTACTTTTTTTATACTTCTATCAGGTTTCCCTTCAACTTCCACCACGCCAAGGAAAATATTTCAAGTTTGTCCAACTTCTCCTTGTAGATAATACCATCCAATCCAGGCAGCATTCTGGTAATCCTCTTCTCCACTCCAAAACTCCCACATCCTTCTCTCAATGGGAGCGACCAGAACTGTATAGAATATTCCAAATGCAGTCTAACCTGAATGTTATAAAGCTGCATTGATTCGTACTCTCTCAAGCACTCAATGTCCCGACTGATAAAGGCAAGGATATCATGCACTACTTTTACCAGTCTATCTACTTGCTACCACTTTCGGGGAACTATGTACTTGGACACATTTCCCCCTGTACATCAATGCGGTTACCCCATAAGTCACAAGTGATTGGAACAGAATTGGGTCATCAGGGCCATCAAGTCTACTCTGTCATTCCATCATGGCTGATCTATCTCTTCCTCCTAACCCCATTCTCCTGACATCTCCCCATAACCCCTGACACCCACACTAATCATGGGTCCTGCCATTGATGGTATACCTTCCTTGACCTCCCAAAGTGCAATAACATACACTGCTTGAATTAAACTCCATCTGCCATTTTCTTTACTCGTATTCCTGACATTTGTGGGGAAAAAATTGTTCTAAGATATGGACGTCTTGTTCCTGATGTGTTCTAAGTGTTGAGCCATTGTTCTCTACTTGAATTTCAGGATTGTTTTTATTTTTGAAGACTATTCTCATATCTGAAATTTTTGTTTTTTTTCTTGTTTCATGCATTCATGCCTGCAGAGAAAATAGAGGGTAGGTACTGAAAACACTTTGCAAGTTCTTTCCATGCACATATTTGCCCATCTCACTGCCAGATGGAAAAGATAGAACAAAACTAGTTGTTGTGAATAAGTGTAAGAGTAGTAATGGCAGTAGCCCAATTGCAATTGTATACTATCCAATTACGTAGCTTGCTATATGTGTCCCAGTCACAGGTTAAACAGTCAGAAGAAATACAATGGGATCACATGATTTTATTGTGCATAAAGCCTAATTGACTCTTTTTTATGGTGTAAGGGAATATGAAATGTGATCAAGAGTCATTCATAGGCATAGCGTGGAAACGGGACCTTCCACCCAACTTGCCCACATCGATCAACATGTCTCATCTACACTTGTCCCACCAGTCTGTGTTTGGCAATATTGTTTGTACAATTTTTTTTTTTTAAACACTGCCATTGTACCAGCCTCAACTATCTCCTCTGGCAGCTCATTCCATATACCTACCACCTGTAGTGGCCATTTGGCTTGTTTCGTGTGTCATTAATAATGGCATGTATCTTTAAAGTTTAGACTGCCCGTTATATTGTGGATGGGATTTATGACATTTTTGGGTGTGTTTGGAGCTACATTTCTTGCACAGAAGCTTAGTTTTTAGTTTAGTTTTGGACCAGCGTAGAAGATTTACTCTTTGGCCATGCGAAGTGTAACGGGGAGACGAGGAGTTTTCTAATGGGAAGAAGGGTCTCGACCCGAAACGTCGCCTATCTCCTTCGCTCCTTAGATGCTGCTGCACCCGCTGAGTTTCTCCAGCTTTTTGTGTACCCAGGAGTTTTCTAATGTTTAACGCGATAAGCTGGAGTTCGATGAAGATTATAGTAACGAGTCTGAAGAAGTTTGGATGCATCTTGTTTTTCATTGACAATAATGAATTTATTCATCGAAGACTGTGTTTTTGAAGACTTATCTGTGATGAAGGTCTCTGACGGTGAACTCGCATGCATATAATGACATTCCCTTTCACCATGCAGTCCATTTAGCGGCTAGAGGGAGTGATCTCTTGAACGATATAAAAATCTGCCACTACACCACCCTTTTGTGTGTATTATAAATTAATAAAAAGCTGCCCCTCGGGTTCTTGTCAAATGATATGCATCAGAGTTTAGTTTGCTTCTTCAGTGGTCCCTGTTGAACCACTGAGTTGTCAGTACTCCAATTATTTTCACTCAAAATTGGATGATTTACATTCCTATCATGATTTTAGTTTTTGCATTGTTAGAAAGTATCTGAAAGATGGAGAGGAGAAACAATAAACTGCAGATACTGACTTAAAAGAACACAAAGTGCTGGAGTAACTTGGTGGGTCAGGCAGCAGCTCTGGAGAACATGGATCGGTGACGTTTTACGTCAGGATCCTTCAGAATGATTGTTGAGTTGGGTGGGGGAGGGGGTGTTGAGGGAGGAAAACGGAGGAGAAGCAGGACAAAGCACGTCAGGTAATAGGTGGGGGGGGGGGGTGATTGATAGGTCGATAGTTGGAACAAAGGCCAGAGATTAAAGCAGAATCTACGCTTGGTCTCATCGATGTACAGGAGGCCACATCGGGAACACCAGATTCATCGAAGAGGGGGTGCACCTGAAACCTTGCCTCACCTGGATGGACTTTCTTTGTCCCTGGATGGAGGTGAGGAAGGAGGTAGAAGGACAGGTTAGAAGACTGAAATAATTTGCCCAAAGTTGCCCTTGGGTTTCAAACTCCTCTTCTGCAGAAAGCTGTCAGCTTTTACCAAATGCAAATTGGAGGAACTGCACCTCTTATTTTGTTTGGGCAGCTTACAATCCAGTGGTATGAATATTGATTTATCTAATTTCAAGTAACCCTTGCACTCCCTTTGTCCCCATCCCACCGTAGTCGTCCTACTAGTTTCACTGTTTGTATACACTCGTTATTTCCTTTTCTAAGCCAACTATGGACCATTGTCGGCTCCACCTTTCCTTGATCTCTTTTGCTCACTTTAATTTGTTTTTTCATATCTTTCATTAATTTGTTCTTTGTACCTTTTCATATCTCCAGATTCCCTCTGCCCTAACACTCAGTCTGAAGAGTCTCAACCCAAAACATCACCTATTCTTTTTCTCCAGAGATGCTGCCTGACCCGCTGAGTTACTCCAGCATTTTGTGTCTATCTTCAGTGTAAACTAGCACCTACAGTTCCTTCCTATGCAGCTTTTGGCATGTTTTGCTTTGAATGAGTCACACTGCAGGGGACTAGTATCTGCATTTGAATTAGATGCCTGCAGAGAACCCTTCAACATTCATATTTGGTTTGGAAGGACGTGGGCCAAACACAGGCATGTGGCGTTAGTGTAGATAGGGCTTGTTGGTCAGTGTGGGCAAGTTGGGCCAAAGGGCCTGTTTTCACACTGTATGGCTCTGACTCTAATCCACAGTAATTTAAATCTCCTGTGAAACGTGTAGCAGATCCCAGGCAGAGTGCCAATTGCAGTGTTTCAAAGGCTGAACAAAACTCCTGAGCCGTCTGCCAGTTGGCTGCTATGGTTACATCAGTTTATTAACGGACAAGAGAAAATGCCAAACCAAATTCTTCAGAAGGGAGCCCACAGATCTGAGAGACCCCTCCATTCTGCGATTTGATGGAGTGAACGATCCTGTATTGTGTTAGAACAAAGGTGGGAAAGGAAGAATGTTTTAGCAAAGCAAGATCAAAGGCAAGTTGTGACCATACTTCATAATAACCTGAAGCATATCTGTGCTTTCTGGTTGGGTTCTAGCTATTTACATGTTATTGATTTGGTTGAAATGTGTCAAAACTGCATCATATTTTATCATGTGAATGACCATGGCTTTTAGATCAAGATACTTTATTATTGCATTAACACATTTAAGGTACCATGAGCTAGATGATTTTGTATAGCTTTTAGTGACACTCTGAATTGCAAATATCGTCATGATATTTAAAAGAAAATCAATAAGAACAGTTAAGTCATCTACAAAACAAACCACCTTCAAACAACTTCTTGGGATTAGAAAATACTGCAAACACTCAGCATGTCAATATTGGAGTCTTTGGCTTCAAACATTAACTCTTTCCTCAGATGCTGTCTGACCTGGTGTGTTTTCTATTTTTACCTTTAATTGCAGGTTCTGCATTTTTTCCCAAAGTGTTTCAACGCCCAAGGTTCATGTAACGGTTGAGTGAAAGCAAATCCATGATCTAATTTTCCTAATATATGCTGTTATTTTGAAGTAACATCATTTAAAAAAGACTACTGGATGTTTGTCGTAGTCAAGTTTAATCAGCCAGTAACTTGCCCCCTGCCAGTTTTCTTTTTGACGTTTCCGCTCTTTGGAGGAGTGCTGGAGCGTAACTTTTGATGTATTTGCCGAAAGCAATTGAGCGTTTGTTCCTCTGGATGTCTTGCCATGTTTACCATGTTTGTTGTTGGTGAAGGGAACTTTTATTGGAACAGAGGAAAGGAAACCGTGAACGAATACACTGAATGAAAATCAATGCTTTGATTGTAGTGACTTGGGCCTGCTGTTTTTTTGTTGCAGAGAATCGTGATGCTATTCTCAGTCTGAAAAGGATACAGAAAGAAGAACTGCACACACTGCAAGTAAGCTACAGCTTTTAATTTAATTTCACTGAATTTAGTTACTTTAGTTTGCACTAATCGTTATACCCTTATTTGGAAAGCCCTAAAGATCTCTTTGTTTTAAATGTAATGTGAATACGCTTAACAGGCTTTCATATTATTACAAAGATAGACACAAAATGCTTGCGGTTCAGGCAGCATCTCTGGAGAAAAAGGAATTGTGTCATTTCGGGTCAAGAACCTTCTTCAGACAGCCGGGGGAGAGGGAACTGAAAGATATGAAAAGGTATATTGAACAAATGAATGAAAGCTATGCAAAAAGACAGATCAAAGCCAGCAATGATGATCAAGGAAAGGTGGATCCATTATTACATTTGAAAGACAGGCTTAAGTCTCTCTAAAAGCTCAGTTCTTGCCCACTATCAAGTCAGTGAAAAGACTATATACTGTACTTGATTACAACCAAGCCATCCCTTAACATGTATCCATACACCATGGATGGATTGGTTATAATCATGTATAGTCTTTTTGCTGACTCGATCGCTGACTCATTCACTGCACCTCGGTATGTGTGACAATAATAAACCAGGGCTGCCAACATTGGGTGAGAGTTGGGAGTGAGAAATTGTGAGAGACCAAGCCCGAGGGAGCATAGCAACCAGGGGTGGGGGGAGGAGGAGGGTGTCCCCCTCCCATTATTACGGAACTTTTGCATTTTTCAGCTTGAAATTGTGCAATATGGTGCATACTGTAGCGAGTCTTTTAACTTACACTTGAATGCAATATATATGCTTTAAATTGGATTGGCTATGAATAAGGTTAGAGTAAATTACATTCCTAATTACATTCCACAATGGAGCCCAGGCTCTGATCAACAGGTGCAGCACATGAATGATTTAGTGTATTCATGTATGGAAATCAGATTATAATCAAGCACTTGGCCCATGTTGACCAACCTGGGTCTGACTGCACACCTGGTATTACTCCTGGCCCTGACTCCAGTTGCATATCTTCACTCATTCCTGACCCCGAGTCCAGCCTTACACCTGGCCCCCTATTCTACCCTGATCATAGCTGCTTACTTGCTTAGGTTCCCAGTGCTGAACACACCCCTGGTCCCAGCTTTGACTGCACACCTAGTACTATTCCAGACCTTGACTCTGGATGCAAACTTGGCCTTGCTCCCAGCCCCTTTGCACTGACAATATATCTGGCCCACACATAAAGCCCCATATCTGACCCCCTGGACTTAACCTATTACGTTCAAGTCCACAGGTGCTCCTCTAATGCAGTAACCTTTTATGGGGCACTTCACAGACCAAATTATGGAGAACAAAATTTGCTACATTAATTGGCTTCCTTGTTATCTAACATGCTAGTTACTTTGTCTAAGAAGTCTTCAGTTGGTTGAACACAATTCCCATCCATAAAATTATACTCACTCAGCAGTATAAGTATTCTGATACCATTTCTTTAATTTTTGTAACAAACTGTCCCGAAGTCATTTTCACCTCCAATATTTTCAGTATTTTGCTGTCTTCCTCTCAGCTGGGACTTTTCCAAAATGCAAAGTTCAATAACTATATATTTAAGTAATATTATTCTATTAAATGTGATCTTGCGAGTACATAATATTTTCTGTGGTATTCATAACACAACAGTGATAAAAAGATCTTTGTTTTGTCTTTGAACAAGCTCTTAAACATCGTATCTGAATCAGTATCCATCTGATTACACTCCTTGAGGATATTCATCTACGTGTTCAATTAATAAAACAACGAGATTGGGGACATTTCTATTCAACCTGTCAAAGGAATTGGGGGTGGGGTTAGAAGTAGTCAGTGAGGTAAACAAATGACAATAGTGCTACCTTCCTAATATTTAATTGAAGGAAATAAGGAAAAAAAAAAATGTTGATCTCAGAATTTCTCACCGCAGAGTGTGAGAAATTTCTTTGTAATAATATTTTTATTAGAAGTAATCCATCATAACAACGGTATAACAATTTTTCAAATACACAATCAACTTATTTCAATAAGTGTACGAATGTTACAAGTAATTCTTATAAACTTCTATTTTTTTGGAAAGTAGAAAAAGAAAAGAATAGATTTTAATCAATAAGAGTAGTGATTAAATAATAATTTTGATTATGTAGAAGGAGAAGAGAGTGAAGAAAAAAATATGTATATATTCTTGTTATATGTATTTAATTAAAACAAAGTATTTTATATATATATATATATATATATATATATATATATATATATATATATATATATATATATATATGAGAGATTATAGTATACATCTTAATAGTGAATAACACAATTTCAAATAGCGATATCAATAGAGACATGTATACAAATCAAAAAGAAAAACAGAAAGTTATTTTCATCTGATCCTGCCGCGTACCCATTGAGTTGTGATGCCAAGAACAGTTACCCCTTCAAATATTCTATATATGGAGACCATATCTGTTCAAAGAGTTTGTATTTGTCCATTAGGAAAAATCTGATTCTTTCCAAATGCAGCGTCTCCAACATTTCCACTGTCCACATTTTAATTGTGGGGTATAATGTTCCCTTCCAAAATTTCAATATTAATTTTTTCCCTATTATCAAACAGTAATCCAAGAAATTTCTTTGGTTTACTGTTTATATTAGATTTGAATCTGGAACTCCTAATATTATTAATTTTGGATCTGGGTCCAGATTAATTTTAAGAAATTCAGAGATAACTCTAAAGATTTCTGTCCAATAATAATTAAATTTATACATGTTGCAAAACTATGCGTTAAATTAGCTTCCAAGTTCTGACATTTATCACAAATAGGAGAAATGTTAGAATAAATTCTATTTAATTTCGTTTTTGAATAATGTAATCTGTGTAATACCTTAAATTGTATCAATATATGTCTAGCATTTAATGAGAAGCGATGTATACATTGTAGGCTTTCTTTCCAAGTTTCCTTCATTATAGATAAACCTATTTCATTTTCCCATGTTTGTCGATATATTTCCGAAGTTGGGATTTCCATATCCAAAATAGTATTATATATATATTGACTGCAATCCATAGATATCCTGTAACTCTTGAAATGAAAGAAATTTTCCTTTCTTGTAAAGGTGTTCTATCCTTTTAATTCCTAAATCATTCCAGTGTTTAAACCCCTTGTCCAATACAGAGGGCCTAAACAAGGGATTATTCATAATTGGCAAACAAAGTGACAAATTATCCATATGTGGGGTCTTAACTATTTGTTTCCAAATACGTCTATTGCTATGAATTATAGGGTTGTCCCCATACATTTTTTTTAGGTAGTGTTTTCCAATATAATTTTTTTTTTAGTTTATTTAATAATTGAGGGTAATTATATTTAAATAGACAGTTATACGATTTAGGTACATTAATTCCTAAATATTTGAGTTTATCCGTGACTATTTTAAGTGGGAATTGTTCTAATATATTTAATTTTATTCCAGTTATAGGCATAATTTCACTTTTATTCCAATTAATTCTATACCCAGAAAATGTACTAAACTTAGTTATAACATTAAATAGATTGGGAATACTAATCTCCGGTTTTGTAATATAAATTAAGATGTCATCTGCGTATAGAGATATTTTATTCGTTGTAGTTTTGGTATTATATCCATATATTTCTGGTTCTGATCTAATCATTTCAGCTAATGGTTCTATTACCAGAGCAAATAGTAATGGTGATAACGGACATCCCTGTTTACAACCCCTAAAGACATTAAATTTTGCTGATAGTATTTGATTTGTTAATATTCTTGCAGTTGGATTCGAGTATATGATTTTTACCCATTTGGAAAATCTATCCCCCATTTGAAATTTCTGCATTATTTTAAATAAATATGGCCATTCAACCTGATCAAATGCTTTTTCAGCATCTAAGGATATGACAGCTAGTTCAATATCATTCACTCTTTTTGAGTACATGACATTGAATAGACGTCTCAGATTATAGGATGAATAGCATTTTGGAATAAAACCTGTTTGGTCATGATGTATTAATTTATTAATCACTAAACTTAGCCTCCGAGATAAAATTTTAGTTAGTATTTTTTGATCAGTATTTAAAAGAGCTATTGCTCTGTATGATCCCGGATCTTCCAAATCTTTATCAGCTTTAGGGATAAGTGTGATTGTAGACTCATTTAATGATTCTGGTAACTTTCCTTGTTCAGAAGCATATTTATATATTGTATGTAAACGTGGAGAGATCAGATCATGAAACTTCTTATAAAATTCAGCACCTAAGCCATCAGGGCCTGCCGCTTTTCCGTTATTTAATGATCCAATTGATTCTTCAATATCTTTTACTGATATACCAGCATTTAACAAGTCTCTACCTTCCTGATCTAAACTGTTAATATGACATTCTTGTAGGAATGTCTCCATTCCATCTGATTGTCCTGCTAATTTAGATGAGTAAAGATTTTGATAATATTGTAAAAATGTATCATTGATATCTTTTGGTAAAGTCAATATTTCTCCTTGTTCAGATCTAATTTTATGTATCATTTTCTCCTCATCTAATTTTCTAAGTTGATGTGCCAGTAATTTTGGTGGTTTATCCCCAAATTCAAAGTGCACTTGTTTAGTCTGTTGAAAAGGTTTAATAATCTGATTTGAGTATATTTTATTTAGCTTATATTTTAATGATGACATTTTATTACTTAGCCCCTTAGAAGGGGGTATTGCATTTTCAATATCTAATTGTTTTATTTCATTTTCCAACTTTTGAGTCTTTCGATTTTCCTTATTAAAGTATGCGTGTGCTGATATTATCGCACCACGCATAAATGCTTTAAATGTATCCCAGAGCAGTGATGGTGAAATTCCAGGTTTGTCATTAGTTTCAAAAAATAATTTAATCTGTTTTACCAAGTAATCATAACAAGCCCTATCCTTTAATATTTGGGGGTTGAGTCTCCAGTTAGGGGTTTTAATAGTTATGTCTTTTAATTTTATCTTAAATGTTAATGGAGCGTGATCCGAGATAATAATATTATGATATTTTGAGTCATATGTAAATGGGATTAGTTTTGAATCTATTAAAAAAATAGTCTATCCTTGAGTAGGTTCCAAATACAGGGGAAAAGAATGAATATTCTCGACAAGATGGGTTATCTGTTCTCCAGATATCCTTAACATTTGCTGTGTTAATAAAATAATTTATAAATGTACTTGACTTAGAAGTGGTTTTCCTTTTCATTGATGATCTATCTAAATAATTATCTAAGGTACAATTAAAATCGCCTCCAATTATTAGATTATGTTGAGTGGATATAGGGATATTGTTAATTATTACCCATATCACACATCTGAGGTATGCTTTTACAAAATTGTATTCCCTTCGTTTTTACTGCCAGCAGGGGTAACAGGAGAATATTTTCTTATATTCCCCTTTCTTGCGAACGCCTATGGACTTTACCTGTTAAAACAGCGGGGAATATAGTCTTATATTCCCCTGGTCTCACATCCGGGAACTTGGCAACGTGACGGCAACGTGACGCTGCGTGGGAAATTTAGAATATTCAAACGGCAGACAGGAAGACTGCCGCGTCCATTTTGGTTAAATTTTACGTGGAAGTCCGCCGAGCTGAGATGTTAAAATTTTCCTCTAGATGTCTGATAATGGGTAATAATAACAATATTGACTGTCCTCTTTCGGGAGATACGACATATATTGCCCTCACTAGATCCATATTGCCCTCGTCTTCGACTCGGGCAATATGAATCTACTTCAGGCAATATATGTCGTATCCCCCTCAAGGCCAGTCAATATTCTATTAATATTTTCTTGAAGAATAATGGATTATCAAAATTAGGGCCATATATATTTATAAGGATTACTTTTTTAGAATATAATTCACCTGTAATTATTATATATCTACCCTCAACATCTATTATTGAGCTTTGTTTAAAAGGTATGCCTTTACGAATAATTATTGCTACCCCTCTAGACTTATGTGTAAATGAAGAGTGATATACTTTGGAAATCCATTTTGCTTTTAATCTATACTGCGCATCTTTTTTAAGAGTGTGAGAAATTTCTGGTCAGCGTGAGGGCGTGAGAGTTCCTTCAAATGCGTGATTCTCACGCTCAAAGCATGAGTGTTGGCAGCCCTGAATAAACTGAACTAAAGGAATGATTATAGTATGGTTTCAAAAATTGGAGAAAACAAATGCTTATGTGTCAACTCGAAAGAGATCAAGTGTTACTTTGTTAGGTATAATGAAAATGAGTATGCAAACAATATTGAGACAAGCCTGTCTTTCAATTGTGATAAGTGTGTATTTATTCAGATTACGTTTAAAACATTGAACTAGGCTTTTCTAATTATCAAAATGTAAAGTGGCTATAGTTTATAAAGTTTTGAGAAAGGTAGTAATTTTGAAGAATAATGAGTTTCTGTTTTGTATTTAATTTCTACCGCCTGCAGGAGGGAAAGTGATAAAATAATTCTTGGCAGTAACTTTGAGGGAGGGGGATGGTTTGTATTTCATGCTACGGTGTTGTGCAGCAGTGTCACAAGGCCATCATGGTTTGTGCTTGGCTGAGTTAAAATGTAATAATTAACTAGCAGTAAAAAGTACACCTGCCTCTTAACTACTTCCTTAACTATAGGGGGCTGAGAACTGATTACTCTGACAACATTGCTTAAAGGAGATATCTATGTCATTGTATATACAAGACCATAAGATGAGACAGAATGAGGCGATTAAGCTCATCGAGTCTGCTCCGCCACTTAGAGTCATACAGTGTGGAAACAGGCCCTTCGGCCCAAGTTGCTGACCAACATGTGCTATCTACACTCGTCTCACCTGCATATCCCATTAAACCTGCCCTATCCATGTACCTGTCTAATTGTTTCTTGATTGTTGTGGTAGTCCCTGCCTCAACTACCTCCTCCAGCAGCTCGTTCCATGCACCCACTACCCATTGTATGAAAAATGTACCCCTCAGATTCATATTTAATCTTTTCCCCTTAACCTTAAACCTATGTCCTTTGGTACACAATTCCCCTACTCTGGGCAAGAAACTCTGTGTGCCTACCCGATCTGTTCTTCTCTTGATTTTATACACTTGGTCATGGCTGATCTATTTTTCTTTCTCAACTCCAACTCCCCATAATCTTTGACGTCCTTACCAGTGAATAACCTATTATCACCTTTGCTTTAAAAATGCCCAATGACTCTGTATCCACAGGGAGAGCCAGAGGTATTGTCACAGAAGTTACAGAATATAAATGATAGCAAAACATTGAGCTCTCTTTGGAGATGGCCAGTACTATGTATCTTGCATGAGTGATGCTAGTAAGCAATTATTTTATATAAAAAAATAAGTCGTAGCTCATCAAATTTGAGCAACGATGCTTAAAACGAAGCCATTAGGTGTGAGGGGAAATGGAAACAATAAAGCATCAAAGTTGAGTTTAGAGACAGCATGGAAACTCTGTCCAGCGAGCCCAATTCATCACTTGTTTGTGCTCGTTCCATGTTATCCCACTTCTTCATCCACTTCCTGCATACGCGGGTCAATTTACAGCGGGCCAATTAACGTACAGACTTGCACGTCTCTGGGAGGTGGGAGGAAACTAGAGCACCTGGACGAAACCCACGTGGTCACAGGGAGAACGTGCAAACTCCATACAGACACCACCCAAGATCTGGATGAAACCCGGGTCTCTGACGCTGTGAGGCAGGGGCTCTGCCAGCTGCGCCACTGTGCTCCCCCAAATTATTGACAAGGGGAATCTTTCAGAATGGAGCTTAATGGCTTGGGGATGGTTTTCAAATTTAAAAAAAATTGAAAATGAATCAATGATTTGTGGCAAATCAGTTTTAATAGAGCAGTGGGTTCAAGGTATTGTTTGTTTGGAAGATCATTTGAACATGTGGTTTGAAAACTTGGCGGTGGGTGGGAGAATTCAAAGGACTTGATGTGGATATTGTTCAGGTAATGATTGTGAAGTCGAAGTGTTGAGCCAATGAAAGATATATAGCTGGAGGAGAAAATAAATTAAGTTTGCGACAGCTGTTGAGATGAATGGGCAACTTGGGGAACCTGCTTAAAATATAGAAGCAAAGATCTGCAGATGCTGCTTGTAAGGTCTCAACTCAATGTCACCTATCTTTAGACTTTAGAGATAACTAGGAGAAACAGGCCCTTCAGCACCGACCAGTGATCTCCTCGTACACTAACACACCTCCTACACACATGGGGTAATATATAATTTTACTGAAGTCAATTAACCTGCAGACTTGTATGACTTTGGAGTGTGGGAGGAAACCAGAGTACCCGTAGAAAACTCATGTGGTCACAGGGAGAACGTACTAAGGACAGCACTCATCGTCAGTGTCTGCCACTAAGGCAACAGGTCTACCGTTGTACCACTGTGCAGCCCCATCTATGTTCTCCAGAGATGCTGCCTGACCTGCTGAGTTAATCCAGCACTTAGTGTTCTTTTCCTGCTTAAAACAGACTGAATAAGCAAAGCAATTTTTTTGATGATGTACGAGTCTGGACAAATAACTCTAGGACAGCTAATTCTAGGATAAGAGTCGAAGGGTGTGAAGGGGAAACATTGCAGAGGTTCTGAATTTAGTGCCAAATCCTTTGTCTAAAAAAAACAAAACTGTAACATAGCATAAAGTTTGGCCTCAAAGATACCCAGTTCAGGAACAGAGCTGAAAATCTTAAATCAAGATAAATTTATACCATTCTTGTAATCATCCCTCCTTGCATTGAAATTTGGCTAACTTGGCAGGTGGTGTTCATAATCTTCAGACAAGGAACTCAAAATGCTGGTTTACTAAAACAAAACCCACAAGTGCTGGAGAAACCTGACAGGTCAGGCAGCATCTCTGGAGAACATAGATAGTAGCAATGTTACAAAATTTTGAGATTTAAAAAATCAAGTCTGCAATTTATCCCACCAGATAAAGCATAAAAAGAAGTTTAATTGACACCTAATTCGCTTTCATATCTTCAGTATTAAAAAAGTTGTCCATTTTCATACTCAGAAATTAGCATCTTGTTCCCTATTGCTTTTCCATTTACTTAACACAAAAGCCATGATCAAGGACAGTCAAAAGCCCATAACTTTCTTAAAAATTAAGAGAACTGAATGAAATTTTCAGTTATTATAGATTGAAGCATTCTGAAACAAATACGAAACAATCTTACTTGGATGACCTGAAATTAAAGCATATACTTCGTTAGTTACCTAATTGTAGCTAATTACAAAGTTCAATTACTAGATCTAAACATCTATCCATTTCTTAAGAAAAGATTAGTATTTTTTAAAAGCCTAAGTGTCCAAATAACATTCACACAATAATTTACAATATAACATGATTTTTAAATCTCATTGTCATTCATTTATAGGCCAAATAGATGGAATTTAGTGTTTAATTCCCGTAAATTAATGAGCATTTTAATTATCTTGCGAGTGGGTTTTTGTGGAACACGATCAATTGAAACGTTGTGGTTGCGGTGAATTTAAACCCCATATCGGTAGGAAAAATACTGTTGGTTTGTGTGGGTCCTAAGTCACCTTTTGCAACATGAAATTTTGATTAAAGGCATCCTAAGAAGCAAGTTTATATGAAAAAATAAACGGTGTACCTTGCCTTGTCCCCTACGTGAGATCCGTCCCGTTGACGGCATTAGAAGATGATTTTAATTTACTACGGCTATTAAATTATCCAGCGCTAATTTTAATAAACTTAATAAAATGGCGGTCAAAGCGATTTTTCTTCAGCAACTAAACAGTCTGTTCAAATTCGATTTGAATAGTCTGAAGACAAAACGCATTTTAAACCCGCCCCCCCCTCTCAAAGGCACCAAAGTCGTGCACACGGCCAGTGGCAGAACTGCAGCACCGCTGAAGGTAAGTATTGTAACATACCTACAGATAGGAGTTGTTTTCGGTCGGGATCCAGAAGACGACCCTGGACCTGAAAAATGGCCTATCCATGTTCTCCAAAGATTCTGTCTGACATGCTGCGTTACTCCAGCACTCTATATCTGTGTACATAATCTGGACACTTTATGACCACAGTGACTGAAAATCTGAAGTCTATGTACTGTCTGATTTCACAGCATCTTATTGTCAGACCGATGCCGTCATGTGATGACATGTAAAAGTTATGTGATCACATTTCCAAGCATATGTTGGCTAGATATTGACATTATAAACCCTACATTTATGATCTTGATTACAGGGCAGGTTTAAAAATTGATTGCATTGGTAGGTTTGGAATCCGTGTCTGAGACTAGCAGGAATTTAAGGTCTTGCCAGTGGATCAATAGATCCTATTCTGAAGTATCCCAACCTAAAATGTCAACCATCCTCTTTCGCCAGAGATGCTGCCTGACCCGCTAAGTTACTTCGGTGTCAACCTCTGTTGGTCCAGTCGGTGAACCCTTATGCTACTGAACCCCTGGTTAAAAGGAATGTCTCTGTTATAAATTGCTATATTTGTTATAGTTTGAAAGTACAGTCTTAAATCATCATCTCCTCCCAAATCTGCCCTGAACAAGTGATATGGCTCTTTTTTCGCCCAAAACAAAATGGACAGGAAAACCAATAGGTGGCAGTGAAGGTCCAAAATAAATTTGAGTTCTTGTGAAGCTACTGTGTAGAGAAATTTGGGGCAAGGAATCTCTATCTTTGTTGGGGGAATTACTTTTTATGTGCAGTAGCACTCGGTACTGGCAGGAAACAGAAATGTTTACAAGCCTTTGGTTCGAAAGCTGAATATGCTTTTAATTAGATTCCCCTCGACCTTTGCATTTAAGGTTAATTCATAGAAAATTGAGCAAAACCGTCATGGTGGTAATAATTAAATAAGGGCAGCACTGTGGCACGGCGAGTTGCTGCTTGACAACTCTAAAGACAAAGGTTCCATCCTGACTATACCGGGGGGGGGGTGCTGTCTGTACGGAGTTTGTACGTTCTCCCCATGACTTATGTGGGTTTTCTCTGGGTGCTCCGGTTTCCTCCCACTTTCCAAGGACATGCATGTTTGTCGATTAATTGGCTTCAGTAAAATTGTAAATTGTGTGTAGGACGGTGCTAGTATACGTGGACCGCTGGTCGACGTGGACTGAAGGTCCTATTTCCGTGCTGGATCTCTAAACTAAACTTAAAGTCACTTGGCTATGCCTCTCCTCCCTGCCACCCGTAATGCACCTTTCCTGCACCTTTCCAAAAGCTGGTAGCCTTTTGAATTTCAACAATTATTTGCAAGGAAGTGATTTACCTGGAGCAAATTTGCTCTTTGCCAACCTGTTTGAATTCGCCTGGACTTGTTTGAAATTTATCCGGTCACAAGCAATAAAATGTGAGTGTCAATGCTTAGGCTAATATGTAGCCAAGAGTGTTTTAGTGTCATATGTTGCGAAACTGAACAATTTATTTCAGCAGCACATATATGTAAACATGATGCTGTAAACCCCATAATAAGCAACAAAGTTCAGTGAAGAGATTAAAAAAAAACAAGCAGACAAACAAATAGACAATAGTAGTGCTAAATCAAAAGTGTCCCAAAGTGTATACAGATTGGAGTATTTGGAGTTCTGGTGTTTAATATCTTGATGTGTAAAAATCTTTAATTTCTATCCTGAGGGGAAAAGGTTCTGACTGTCTACCCCATCTATGCCTCTAAATTTATACACCTCCATCGGGTCAGTTGGCATGTTTTAATTACAGCAGTTAATTTATTAAATAGCGATGGGAATTCTTTCACTACAGTGAGATCATTTTGTTAACATTAATCCACATGATTTATGTGAGGAAAAATAAACAATTATTTTGTTACTATTGAGTTAATGGTGTAATTATAGAGAATACACTGCTGAACATCCAGCCTAGAACTTCATTTCAAGGATTAATTACAAATATTTATGATTGTGATTAGTAATGTGCCTTAGGGGCCAGTGCAATCCATTGCTGTTTGTCAACTACATCAATGATTTGCATGAGGATGTACATGGCTTCATTAGTAAGTTCCCAGATGACACTAACGTGGGCGGTTTTGCAGATAGTGAAGATGGTTGTCAAAAATTGCCGCAGGATCTTGATCGGGCAGGCAGATGGGCTGAGCAATTTAATGGAATTTAACACAGAAAAATGCGAGGTGTTATATTTTGGGAAGACTAGCGTGGGCAAGACTGACACAGTGAATGGCAGGGCTCGGGGAAGTATTGAAGATATATAGGAGACCCTTTACACAGCGTAGTTATTTAGTGGTTACCATAACGATGGGTATGACTGGTATTGAAATGCATGCAAGGTTGTGCAATGTCGCCCTCTGCAGGCTATTGAATTATGTTTCTTGAAAATAAACTACATAGTAATAGGTCGATTAGTGCACCAGATGTATTCATAGAAAGTGGAATGCTAAATGAAACTGCAATACAGGGACATAATAACATAGCTTAAATGGAGATTCGATTCCTGATAAGTTATTTTTAACTTATTTCATTCTGGCCTGTACTGAGAGTCGTAGTAATACAGCATGGAAGGCCCTTCGCTCCAACTTGCCCTCGCTGACCAAGATGCCCCATCTGCACTAGTCCCACCTGCCTGCATTTGGCTTGTATCCTTCTAAACCTTTCCTATCCATGTACCTGTCTAAATGTTTTTTTAAATCTTGTGAGAGTACCTGCCTTAACTACATCCTCTGGCAGTTTGTTCCATATGTCTACCACCCATTGTGTAAACAAAGTTGCCGCTTAGATTCTGATTAAATCATTCCACTCCCATCTTAAACCTATGTTCTCTGGTTATTGATTCCCCTACTCTGAGTAAAAGACTCTGCATTTACCCTATCTATTCCTCTCATGATCTCTATAAGATCTCCTGTGCTCCAAAAAAATAAAGTCAAAACCTGATCAACCTCTCCCTATAGCCTAGGCCCTCGAGTCCTGGCAACATCCTTGTAATCTTCTCTGCACCCTGCTTAAAAAAAAATTCCAGCTTAAAAAGAAATGATAATTGGAATAGCATGGCAATTAGAATTGATGTTGAAATTATATTCAAATGTTTACTAGGGTTGGGCAGAAGCCAGAGCTTTCAAATGGTACTGATGCAAATAGGCAGTCCATATGTTGATTGCTCTGATGATCTACTAATTACTTTGCTACCTTGGGCGATACAGTGGTGCGGTGGTAGAATTGCTGCCTTAGAGCACCAAAGACCTGGGTTCGATCCTGACCCTGGGTGCTGTCTATATGAAGATTGTACATTCTCCCCGTTGATTTTCTCCGGATGCTCCGGTTTTTTCCCACATTCCAAAGACATACAGATGTTCAAGAAAGAACTGCAGATGCTGGAAAATTGAAGGTAGACAAAAATGCTGAAGAAACTCAGCGGGTGAGGCAGCATCTATGGAGCGAAGGAAATGACGATGTTTCGGGTCAAAACCCTTCTTCAGACTAATGTGAGGGTGGGGGGGGGGGGGGGGTGAGAGGAAGAAAGGAAGAGGTGGAGCCAGAGGGCTGAGCGAGAGCTGAGAAGGGGAGGAGAAAGTAAGGACTACCTGAAATTAGAGAAGTCAATGTTCATACCGCTGGGATGCAAACTGCCCAAGCAAAATATGAGGTGCTGCTCCTCCAATTTACGGTTGTCCTCACTCTGGCCATGGAGGAGGCCCAGGACAGAATGGTCGGATTCGGAATGGGAGGGGGAGTTGCAGTGCTGAGCCACCGGGAGATCAGGTTGGTTATTGCGAACCGAGCGGAGGTGTTCGGCGAATTAACATACAAACCTGTGTGTCTTTGGTAGACAAAAATGCTGGAGAAACTCAGGGGGTGAGGCAGCATCTATGGAGTGAAGGAAATAGACAACGTTTTGGGTTGTCAGGGTAGGTAGAATGAGGTAAATTACTCATTTGAGAGTATTGAGAATGGGACATTAAGTGGAAGAGTTTGAATCGGTTAAGAATCAGGCTTTTTTCGTACACAAGTCTGCAGATCATATTGTTCTTTGCTATTGGTGTCCAAGGCGGATTATCGTCCCATTTGATGTTTAAGGGCTTAACTACTTCATTTTTTAATAGTTCAGGAATAATTTTGTCATACAGGTCCACCACCTATTTTTCCGGCATCCTTGGTTCCCAAGCATTTCTGTATTATCTGTTTTGCTTCTGTAAATTGTCCCTAGTGTGTATGATAGAACTAGTGCACGGGTAATCGATGGTCAGTGTGGAATCGGTGGGCTGAAGGGGTCGTTTCCACAATATATCTCTAAACTAAACCGAATGTGGGTTCAGATGAAAGATTCCTCATGGCAAGTGCTGAGTAGTGAAGTTTGCCTTGTAACCCGATATCGCATTGTAGCGCTGAGAAGTATGGGAACTGTCAGCAAAGTAGACAGCAATATTGATCAGCATTTGCTCTTCAGTACAGCTTGGAGCTGGTGAATGGCCTTGTATTTTTTTCTTTACTACTTAGAAGTTGAAAACTCTTGGTTTCATCCACCTGTAAACCTCCTTGCTGATATAAAGCGATGAACTACTAAGTCATCAGAAAGGTTGGGCTACAGATTTCTCTTTTTGCTTAAATCAGGCAAGGTTGATAACTAACTATCTAGTACTTTACCACAGTACGAAGTGTGTATTGAAGTCTAAAGAAGGGCCCCAACCCAAAATGTTGCCTATCCATGTTCTCCAACGAATGCTGTCTGGACCCACTGAGTTACTCCTTCTCTTTGTCTTTCTTTGTCCCTCTGCTGTTTGTCTTAGTCTAGGAACAAGGGTTTTGACCCAAAATGTTATCTATTCCTTTTTGCCAAAGATGCTGGCTGACCTGCACCAGCATCTGTAGTTCTGTGTTTCTACTCGAAGGCCATAGATTGTTTGATCCTGGTTTTGAGTGACTCAAAACTATACACTTCAAAATGCAAGACATTTGAGCTGGCATTCAGAGGGAGTATTAGTTGTAGTTCAGAATCGGAATGACTGATGTAAAATGCCAAAAGAGGGAGCCAGAGTAATGCAGGCAAATCATTGCTGGTAATTTTTGGGGTAAACTCTAGTTGCTGGGCCAGGACAATTTAGAAAAACTAATTTGCCTTCCTGACATCTATTTAAGTTATATACATGTGTTTAAATGGATATCGTCTTACACTTATAGACGAGAGCCCTGTTTACTGGCACAAATGTCTCCAAATAACTGGTATTTGGATCCCTCAATAGTGCCACAACAATTTAATCTCAGTCTTGCCATTGGGTTATGTCCAAAAGATTTCTATTTTTGTGAGCGCTTGTTGATTGTTGAAGGAATCAGCAACTAAGGCTAAGAAAAATGGTAAATGGATCCTGAGTCGATTACATTTGTATGTATTAACAATTGAAATGAACCTTGTTTTGAAGATCTTTCCAATAAGCTTGTCTTCTGCATTGTTATACAAATGAGAATATAGTTAGGGTGGCACGGCGGTAGAGTTCCTGCCTTGCAGCGCCAGAGACCCGGGTTCGATCTTGATTATGGGTGATGTCTGCACGGAGTTTGTACATTCTCCCCCTGTTCTTGTGGGCTTTCCCCGGGTGCTCCGGTTTCTTGCCACACTGCAAAGATGTACAGGTTTGTTGCTTAATTGGTTTTGGTAAAGATTGTAAATAGTCCCTAGTGTGTAAAGTAGTGCCAGTGTACAGGAATCACTGGTCGGCACGGACTTGGTGGGCCAACGGGCCTGTTTTCGCGTTGTATTTCAATAGTTCCCTGGCACGATTCTTGTCAGGATCCCCATGAGAGGCAGAGATTGGGTACACAGTCGGAATATTTTTTCCCCAGGGTGGAGAAATCAAATGCTAGAGGGCATAGCTTTAAGGTCACAGGGGCAGATTTTTTAATGCAGAATGGTGAGAGACTGGAGCATGCTGCCAGGGCTAGTGGTTGGTTGAAGCAGATATGTTAGTGGCATTGAGAGGGGGATCTCATTGAAACCTTCCGATAATCAAAGGCGTTTATCAACGTGGATGTAGATTGGGTGGTTCTAGTAGTTGGAGAGTCTAGGACCAGAGGGCACAGCCTCAGAATAAAAGGATGTACCCTGAGAATGGAGATGAGGAGGAATTTCTTTAGCGATAGGAATTCATTGCCACAGACGGCTGTGGAGGCAGTCAATGGATACTCTTAAGGTGGATATTGACAAATTCATGATTAATTTGGGGGTCAGGGGTTATGGAGTGTAGGCAGGAGAATGGGGTGGAGGGGTAGAGAGAGCCGGAAAGATCAGCCATGATTGAATGATTTGATGGGCTGAATTATCTAATTCTGCTCCTAAAACTTATGAAATGTTCATTTTCAACCCAATCCATTGGATTTCCACCACCAATAATGGTTTAATTTCTTCCTTGCATTAAAAAAGATTTATAAATTCTTCTTGTGTTTAAAAGTGAGGATGGAATGGTGAAGAGCTCCTTGTCCTAGCAATTTTTTGAGTTGTAGAGGTTTCATAGAGTGATCGACCACACCGCTATTTGGAGAGCTAGGAATTCGTGGACAGAATTTGCATCAGTCCATAAAGCAGATTTCTGATATATCGCTCTGTTCCCCGACAGGCTCTGGGACTCTCTGATCATTGTTTAGATAATCTTATTCTGACCAACAGGCAGAAACTAAAATCTGCTAAACCTGTGATCAGAACAATGAAAAAGTGGACAAGTGAGGGCATTGAAAACCTGCTTTGACTGCACTGATTGGAATGTGTTCAGGGAAGCAACCACAAGCCTAGATGAACATACAGACACCGTGACGTCATATGTCAGCTTTTGTGAGGACAGTTCATATGATAAGCCCTTTTACCACAGATGTAAAGATGAGGCAGACCTCTACAGGCAGGCCAAGTACAAGCTGAGAAGAGGAATCGACCTGCCAAGGAAAGGTATTCTGAGAAGTTAAGGAGCAAGTTCTCAGCTAGTGACTCTTCTTCAGTGTGGAAGGGCTTGCAAGAAATTACCAGCTACAAGAGGAAAACCACCTGCTCCTTGGACAATTGTCAGCTGACCAATGACCTGAACGAGTTCTATTGCAGGTTCGATAGACAGAAACATAACCCCAGTACCCCCCCCCCCCCCCCCCCCCCCCCCCCCCCACCCCCCCCCCCCCCCCCCCCCCCCCCCCCCCCCCCCCCCCCCCCCCCCCCCCCCCCACCCCCCCCCACCCACTCCTCCCCAATCACCACCTCACACCTACTTACAGCCTGACACCAATCTGCAAAGACTGAGCCCTCATCCACTATCCACCCCCCTCCTTGCTGCCCAATATCAGTCTGGCCACTTCTCCATCATTAACAATAGAAGTTGAGGAGGTGGAGAAGCTATTCAGGAGACAATGTCTCATGTATGTTATTATCCTGAGCAAAAGTATGTGTAATAAGTTTAGATAGTACTTTGGCGTTTGGCTTGGTTTTATTGGTTGAACACTTATCATGGTACTATAGCACATAACATGAGAGGAATAGATCAGGGAGATGCACAGAGTTTCTTGCCCAAGGTGGGTGAATCGAGGACCAGAGGACATAGGTTTAAGGTGAAGGGGGAAAGATTTGATAGGAATCTGAGGGGTAACTTTTTCACACACAGGATGGTGGAACATCTGCCAGAGGAGGTAGTTGAGGTGGGGACAATGTTTTAGAATCAGTTGGACAGACAGGACAGGTTTGGAGAGATGTGGATGAAATACAGGCAAGTGGGACATGTAGCTGGGACATGTTGGCCGGTGTGGACAATGTGGTCAGAAGGGCTTGTTTCTACACTATCACTCAATGACTAGGACTCTGAGTACTTTGTAATGCAAACAATGAGGGGAATGCAATGGTTTTGCTTGTATGGCCGAATATTTGCAGAAGCTGATCTCAAACCATTGTATGGATGATAATGGTAGCTTCTGGTTAAAGGTCATTATGAGGGCCTGGTTGCTTTTCTTCTGATGGTACCCTATTTCACAAACGATGACTTCTTTCCTTTTTCTTTCAACTGCACCCTTTGGTGAAAGAAGGAAACTGAATTATAGCATGACGATAAAATAATACATACATCTGCCAGGCAAAGTGAAGACAGATTTTATTGCATTTGTAACAGTACACCAGAGGTCCCAACACTGAACCTGTGCCACTACATTCATTCTGTATTCTCTTTGAAGATTATGATGCTTAATCATTATGGCTCAATACTTTGGGGGAATCTTGATTTCTCGAAGAGGAGCCAAATCTTTCACCCAGGTGTCTAGACTCTTGACTTTTCCCCCTTGCTCTGTAATTTAATAGGACTTCTTGATACACTAAGTACATGGAATATTTGTAGTGCAAAAAGTAAGCTTAAAGCAATCGTTTCTGCTCTGACATTTCATGAATGAGTGTGTGACATAACACCCTTGGAACACCGCCTCATATTTGATTGACCCAAGACAACCATTGACAGATTAGTTCATTGCACGTGTCCACATGTGAATATAATGATTTGGATTGGGGTTGATGAGAGAAAAATTTCTTGAATGACTTCAGGGGGAAAAAAGATGGAATAGTGGCGCAGTTGGTAGAGCTGCGGCCTCACCACGCCAGAGACCCGGATTTGTTCCTAGCCTCGGGTGCTTTCTGAGTGGAGTTTGCACGTTCTCCTTGTGACTGCATGGGCTCCTTCCGACTCCTACTTCATCCCACAGTGGGTTAGCAGTTAATAGGCCTCTGTAAATTCCCCCTAACATGGGGAGTAAATGTGAAAGTGGAACAACATGGACCTATTGTGAGTGGGTGACCAATGGTTGATGTGGACTTGGTGGGCCAAAGGGCATGTTTACGTGCAGTATCTGTAAACTCAAATAAACTTTGAGGCAACGTCTTTAACTTAGTTTGCTTCACTAAATTGGAAGAGTAGAACTGCACAAGAGTAGCAAAATGGAGTGATGAGAGATTGCAGATTCTGGAATCTTGAGTAAAAGAAACATACTGCTGGAGGAACATTGCGGGTTTATTGTTTAGTTTATTGTCACGTGTACTGAGGTTCAGTGAAAAGCTCAGTCCGAATCTGTGGAGGGAATGAACAAATGATGTTTCTGGTCGGGATCTTTCAGATCCTCCTTCAGAGTGAGAAGGGGGAGAAATCTGGAAAAGAGATCACTCCTTTTTCCTTATCTCACATCTTTCTGTCTTTGTCACTAACTCAATCCATCTGCCAATCTGTTCCTTCACCTATATCCACCTATCACTTATGTATGAAGGAACTGCAGATGCTGGTTTAAATCGAAGATAGACTGAAGAAGGTCTTGACCCGAAACGTTCCCCCATTCCTTCTCTCCAGAGATGCGGCCAGTCCCGCTGAGTTACTCCAGCATTTTGTGTGTATCCACCTATTGTAAAGAGTTCAGGCATACACAGGTGAATCTTTTACTACTACTTTATTAAACATGCACACACATCACTGCCCTAGCTGTACGTGGTCTGTCATAGAAACATAGAAATTAGGTGCAGGAGTAGGCCATTCGGCCCCTCGAGCCTGCACTGCCATTCAATATGATCATGGCTGATCATCCAACTCAGTATCCCGTACCTGCCTTCTCTCCATACCCTCTGATCCCCTTAGCCACAAGGGCCGTAGTGTCACGGACACTAGAGAGAGAGCTGAGGGTGGGAAGGTCACAATTATACTGGCTGGTGGGGGAGTGGTTAGCAAGGGCTTCGTCACCACTATTAAAGGTGTACATACATATCATCTACATCCTTCCTCTATAAAAACAAAACAGCAAGTAGTGACAGGGCGACCACGTCTCATGCGCTAAGGGAAAGTAAACGGCAGTAATACAGGAGCTCAAAATCACACGTTATCACCATAACGATCTGACCGTGGCCTGACCAGGCGACCAGACCGGGTCCGGACTTCGCCATCACATCCCCCCCCCCGACGGGAACGAGAGGGACTGGCGCCGGGGCAGGAGGGGAGCCACGGACAGGAGAACTCCTGGACTATGGAGAGGGGGGAGGTGAGAAGGCCAGAGAACCAGGGAGCGTAGCGGGAGGATGCACCGTAGAGGGCCAAGAGGGAGGACTAAGCAGGGTGGGCATGGCGCGAGGCGGCGGATGCGGCACGGGGGGGGGCATAAGGAGCAGCTGGAGGGGGACGAGGCTCGTTCACGAGCCAATGATGTTGACGAGATCTACGGCAGACCGTGCCATCGTGGTTGACAAGGTATGAACGAGGGGAGCCAGCAGAACCGACAACAACGGCAAGCCTGGAGTAGCCAGAGGTGGACTGCATACGGACGACCTGGCCAGGAAAGAGAGGACGGAGGACACGGCAGGACTTGTCATGGGAACGCTTCTGGATACGGTGTGGCTGGTGGGGGAGTGGTTAGCAAGGGCTTCGTCACTATATTAAAGGTGTACATACATATCATCTGCATCCTTCCTCTATAAAAACAAAACAGCAAGTAGTGACAGGGCGACCACGTCTCATGCGCTAAGGGAAAGTAAACAGCAGTAATACAGGAACTCAAAATCACACATAATCACCATAACGATCTGGCGGCCTGACCAGGTGACCAGACCGGGTCCGGACTTCGCCATCACACCTATCACTTGCCAGATTCTGTCCCACCCTAACCTCTCTTTCAGCTGTCACCATCTCCTGATGGGTCCTGACCCGAAACCTCACATGTCCATTCTCTCCACTGATGCTGCCTGGCCTGCAGACTTACTCCAGAACTTTGTATCTATCTTGCGTTTGTAGGTTAATTGGCTTCTGTAAATATTCCCCTTGGTGTGTTGGGAGTCGATACGAAAGTGGGATAATATGGAACTAGTGTGAAAGGGTGATTGGTAGATAGTGTGACCTCTGGGATGCAGGGCCTGTGTCCACGCTGTATTTCTAAAACTAAAATAACTAATGTGAACACATGTTAGAAGGAACTGCAATTGGTGGTTCACATCGAAGATGGACCCAAAATGCTGGTATAACTCAACGGGTCAGACAGCAGTTCTGGAGAAAAGGAATAGGTGAAGGGTATCAACATAATCAATAGGTGAAACATCACCTATTCCCTTACTCCAGAGGTGCTGCCTGATCGGCAGAGTTACCCCAGAATTTAGTATCTATCTTTAGTGTGAACAAGTGATTGATGAACAGCCTGGAATTGGACCGAAGGGCCTGTTTCTGTGCCGTATAGCTAAAATTTCACTGTACCTTAATTGGTACATGTGACAATAAACTGACTTTGAAGCCTTGCTGATATCGCGACCATCGGATTTAATTCTGGTGATGCACTCTCCTTTTCAGAAAGATAATGAAGAGAGAACGGCAGAAGTGAAGGAGCAACAGGTTGCTGTTATCCAGAAACTCGAGCTGACGATTGAGCAGCTAAGGACCAAAATCGCTGAACTGGAGAAGCAGTCAGCGTTGCTTGACCAGGAGAGTGTTGTTAAAGATCGTGGACCTGGCAATGAGGGTGTGGTCTTGAACCCTTCCCATGCCCCAACAGAGTGGGAGACTCCCCTTCTACCAAGTACACGGCGATGTTGTGTGGAAGCAAAATCTGCCCAGACTTCACCCACTCAAGAACATGCATCTGTTCAAGTGCCTTTATTCAACAGTCGGTCTTCACAGCTTCCACCTTCCGGCCCCATTGTTTCGTCCTCTCAGGATCATTTGACAATTGCAGATTCAGTACAGTCGCTCACTCCGGTGGGTCTGTGTGTTGCTCCGGCTGTGTCCACCGCCCAGCCTGACCAAGACTCCCTTGCTCCGTCCACACCGACGGGTCAAAGTTTACAACAAGTTCTGCTGCCGGCTTCATCCAGTCGAGACTCTTCGCCCACGTTGCCTCACTGCCAAACAACTCCTCTCCCTCTGCCTGTCGCTGAGGGCCCACACTCGGCCGCTCTGCCCAGTAGCGTGTGCCAGCCCTCGCCCGCCCCACCGCCCGACTCCGACCTCTCCTCGCCACTCCTGCACCCCCCTCCTCCACCACCGCTGCCTCTTCTTGCTGATTCGGGGTGTGTTCCTCTACCTTACCCGCTGCCTGGCTGTGGGTATCCCCCTCCCCCTCCTGCTCCCCCTCTCCCAGGCTGTACAGCACCCCCCTCCCCCTCCCCTTCCCCCTCCTGCTCCTCCTCTCCCAGGCTGTACAGCACCCCCTCTCCCTCCTGCTCCCCCTCTCCCAGGCTGTACGGCTCCCCTTCCCTCTTACTGCGGTTATCCCCCTCCCCCTCCTCCTCCCCCACTTCCTGACTGTACTGCTCCCCCTCCTCCTCCTCCTCCTCTCCCGGGCTGTTCTGCACCCCCTCCCCCTCCCCCTCTGCCTGGCTTCGCTCTCCCTCCTCCCCCACCCCCTTTGCCTGGCTCTGCTCTCCCCCCTCCTCCACCCCCTTTACCCTGGCTTCGCTCTCCCCTCCTCCCCCTCCCTCTCTGCCAGGCTCTTCTCTCCCTCCTCCTCCACCCCCTTTACCTGGCTTCGCTCTCCCTCCTCCCCCTCCCCCTCTGCCAGGCTCTTCTCTCCCCCCTCCCCCACCCCCCCCTGCCTGGCTCGGGGATTCCACCCTTCCCTGGTTCTGGGATCCCCCCCCCACCCCCCACCCCCACCTCCACCGGGCCAGTGCGTGCCACCATTTTTCCCTCCAGCCTCGGGTCATCTTCCGCCACCCCTCCCATCGGGATTTTTTGCACTCGGAATGACGAAGGACAAATCGCCCAGGAAAGGTACCGTCGATCCATCCCGTCCAATGAAGCCTCTCTATTGGTCAAGAATTCAGCTGAGCAGCAAAAGGTAAGGCGCTGCATTGATTAGCGTTCAGTTGAGGTGGAAAAATAATCGGAGGATTAGATTTGGGTAATCTCTTGCCCGGAGTATGGGAATCGGGAACCAGCAGGCATGGTTACAAGGTGAAGGGAGAAAGATTTAATTGGAACCAGAGTGGTAATTTTTTCAGATAAATGGTGATGGGTGCATGGAACGAGCTGCCAGAGGAGGTAGTTGAGGCAGGTAGTGTAGCAATGTTGAAGAAACATTTGGACAGGTATATGGATACGACAGATTTAGAGGGATATGGGCCAAATGCAGGCAGGTGGGGCATGTTGGCCGGTGTGGGCAGGTTGAGCCGAAGGGCCTGTTTACACATGGCGAGGCTTTATGACTCTGATTTTGTCTTTGTGTTGAAATTTGCTTTTTGAAAATATTTGAAAAGCGTTTCAGTACTTTGGAGTCTAAATGCTTTTTCATTGAAGCTGTCATGACATTGGTGAGGCCATATTTTGAGTATGGTGTTAGGTTTTGGTCACCCTGTTATAGGAAAGATGTTGTCAAGCTGGAGAGAGTGCAGAGAAGATTTACAACAATGTTGCCAGGAATCCCGGGCCTGAGCTACAGGGAGAGGTTGAGCAGGCTAGGACTCGATTCCTTGGAGCATAGGAGGCTGAGAGGTGAATGAGTTGCCGGAAGGAGATCATTGACGCGGGTACTATCGCAATGTTTACGAAACATTTAGACGGGTACATGGATAGGACAGGTTCGAAGGGATATGGGCCAAATTCAGGCAGGTGGGACCAGTGTAGATGGGGCATGTTGGGTTGGTGTGGGAAATTTGGGCCAAAGGGGCTGTTTCTACGCTGTATGACGCTGTGTACATTTAAATGTTTTCCAATCAAATCCAATTAATCAGAGGGGGGTGAATATGTGGAATTAATTGCCACAGATTGCTGTGGAGGCCAAGTCAATGGGTATTTTTAATCCTGAGAGTGACAGATTCTTGATTAGTAAGGGTTATGCGGAGAAGGCAGGAGGATGGGGTTGGGAGGAAGAGAGAGATCAGCCATGATTGCATGGTGGACTGGACTTGATGAGTCGAATCGCTTAATTCTGCACCTCAAACCTGTGAGATCAGTTAATATAGTATATAAATACAATTATGCCCAACTCAAGTACAATAGTTAAAGCAAAGTGGAAAATAGAAAGAAGAGTGCAGTTCTCAGCATTATAGTGCAACAGTTCCATACACAGAGGTTTGGATGTATTATCAACCCACATATAAAGGTAAACCTTTTTATTCAAAATGACACACAGTGCTTGAGTAACTAAGCAGATCAGGCAGCTTCTCTGGAGAACATGGATAGGTGACGTGCGACTGAAGAAGGATCTCGACCCGAAACGTCACCTAGCCATGTTCTCCATAGATGCTGCCTGACCTTACCGAGTTACTTCAGAACTTTGTGTCTTTTTTGTATATTAACCAGCATCAAAACCTTTGTTATTGTTCTGGATTGTTGTAACGGCAGTCAGGGAAATTCCAAAGGGAAGCACCATTCGAGGGACTACTTTGAGGTTTGGCTGCTGTGTTGGCAACTAGTTCAAACTAGTTAGCAAGTTCCAGAAATTCTCAATGCATGCATTCTTAGATTTTTATGCAGTCTTATTTACAATGTACAATCCTTCTCAGTTAGTGACGGTACAGTGGTATAGCCTTGCGTGTAAATAGTGTGTATAATGGGAAATAACATTGGAGAAATATTTGTGGGAATGTATGGGATAAGTATTTGGCCATTGACTGAGAAGTCAAAAGGCATGCTGTCTGAACCTTTAAATTGGTGCCATGTTTAATTCTTAACATAGTTGCCATAAAGAGAAAAGTGAAATACTTAATTTTGTTGTGGCTGAAAATAAGTCCCAAATGCTGCTGTTTTGAAAGGCGTTTTGTTTTGGTGACGGATATTGTGTTCAACATCTGTGATCTATTGGGTTTGAGGTCTCGTGTAATGACTGGAAGATTACCAGAGTTTAATCTGCAGACAGAACTTGTAAGCCACTTTATTCCGCACCCACCCCCCACCACTTCCCATTCAACTTGGAAGAACTTTTCAATCGATTAGTAACATTGTTAATGTGGAAAAGGTCCATTTCCAGGTTGTGCCCGAGGTGTTGAAAGAAGGTCCCTTGAACTGTTCACCTTTGGCCCAGATTTTCCCCTTCTCCCCATCCTAATTGTTTAACTTCATTCATTCTCAGGATATATGTATGTTGTGTTTTTTTCCCCATTCTTGATTACCCAGAGAACAGAGGGCAGTGGAATCCAACTCTCTGTGGTCTGAAATATCTCATGGAACAGACCAGGAAGGTAGGACATACCTATCCCCTGCAGGATATGAGTGACAAGATGGGCTATTTCAGTGGACCTATTCTCACCATTACCGATGAGGCAATAGACAATAGGTGCAAGAGTAGGCCATTCGGCCCTTCGAGCCAGCACCGCCATTCAATGTGATCATGGCTGATCATCCACAATCAGTACCCTGTTTCTGTCTTCTCCCCATATTCGTTGACTCCGCTATTTTTAAGAACTCTGTCTAGCTCTCTCTTGAAAGCATCGAGAGAGCCAGCCTTCACTGCCCTCTGAGGCAGAGAATTTCACAGACTCGCCACTCTGTGTGTGAAAAAGTTTTTCCTCATCTCAGTTCTAATTGGCTTACCCCTTATTCTTAAACTGTGGCCCCTGGTTCTGGACTCCCCCAACATCGGGAACATGTTTCCTGCCTCTAGCGTATCCAAACCTTTAATAATCATATATGTTTTAATAAGATATCCTCTCATCCTTCTAAATTCCAGAGTATACAAGCCCAGCCGCTCCATTCTATCAACATGTGACAGTCCCGCTATCCCGGAAATTAACCTTGTGAACCTACGCTGCACTCCCTCAATAGCAAGAATGTCCTTCCTCAAATTGGGAGACAAAAACTGCACACAATACTCCAGGTGTGGTCTCACTAGGGCCCCGTACAACTGCAGAAGGACCTCTTTGCTCCTATACTCAACTCCTCTTATGATGATGGCCAACATGCAGTTTGCTTTCTTCACTGCCTGCTGTACTTGCATGCTTGCTTTCATTGACTAATGAACAAGGACCCCCAGATCCTGTTGTACTTCCCCTTTTCCCAGCTTGACTCTATTTAGATAATAATCTGCTTTCCTGTTTTTGCCACCAGTGGGTAACCTCACACTTATCCACATTAAACTGCATCTGCCCAATCACCCAACCTGTCCAAGTCACTCTGCATCCTCATAGCATCCTCTTCACAGTTCACACTGCCACCCAGCTTTGTGTCATCTGCAAATTTGCTTATGTTACTTGTAATCCCTTCATCTAAATTATTAATATATATTGTAAAAAGCTGCTGTCCCAGCACCGAGCCATGCAGTACCCCAATAGTCACTGCCTGCCATTCTGAAAGGGACCCGTTAATCCCCACTCTTTGTTTCCTGTCTGCCAACCACTTCTCTATCCATGTCAGCACTCTACCCCCAATACCATGTGCCCTAATTTTGCCCACTAATCTCCTATGTGGGACCTTATCAAATGCACTACACTACATCCACTGGCTAATCCTTGTCCATTTTCCTAGTTACATCTTCAAAAAATTCTAGAAGATTAGTCGAGCATGATTTCTCCTTCATAAATCCATGCTGACTCAGACCTATTGTGTTACTGCTATCCAAATGTGCGGCTATTTCTTCTTTTATAATTGACTCCAGCATCTTCCCCACCACCGATGCCAGGCTAACTGGTCTATAATTCCCCGTTTTCTCTCTCCCGCCTTTCTTAAAAAGTGGGATAACATTAGATATCCTCCAATCCACAGGAACTGATCTTGAGTCTATAGAACATTGGAAATTTATCACCAATGCATCCACGATTTCTAGAGCCACTTCCTTAAGTACCCTGGGATGCAGACCATCAGGCCCTGGGGATTTATCAGTCTTCAGTCCCATCGGTCTATCCAACACCATTTCCTGTCTAATGTGAATTTCTTTCAGTTCCTCTGTCACCCCAGATCCTCTGGCCACTAGTACATCAAGGAGATTGTTTGTGTCCTCCTTAGTGAAGACAAATCCAAAGTACCTGTTCAACTTGTCTGTCATTTCCTTGTTCCCCATAATACATTTAGTCTTCAATGGTCCAACTTTGGTCTTAACTAATTTTTTCCTCTTTACATACCTAAAGAAGCTTTTACTATCCTGCTTTATCTTCTTGGCTAGCTGACCTTTGTACCTCATCTTTTTTCCACGTATTGCCTTTTTAGTTATCTTCTGTTGCTCTTTAAAAGTTGTCCAATCTCAGTCCAATCTTCTGGCTTCCCACTCATCTTTGCTATGTTATACTTCTTCTCCTTTATTTTTATACTGTCCCTGACTTCCCATGTCAGCCATGGTCACCCCTTAGTCCCCTTGGATTCTTTCTTCCTCTTTGGAATGAACTGATCCTGCACCTTCTGTATTGTTCCCAGAAATACCTGCCATCATTGATCAACTATCACCCTGCTAGGATATCTTTCAAGTCAACTTTGGCCAGCTCCTCACTCATGGCTCTATAGCCCCCTTTGTTCAACTGTAATACTGACACCTCCAATTTACCCTTCTCTCTCTCAAATTGTAGATTAAAACTTACCATATTATGGTCACTACCTTTAAGTGGCCCCTTTACCTTGAGTTCCCTCATCAAAACCGGTTCATTATACAACACTAAATCCATAATTGCCTTCTCCCTGGTAGGCTCCAGTACAAGCAGATTCCATCACGGAGGCACTCCACAAACTCCCTTTCTTGGGGTCCAGTACCAACCTGATTTTCCCAGTCTACCTGCATGTTGATATCACCCATAACAACCGTAGCATTACCTTTACTACATGCCAATTTTAACTCTTGATTCAACTTGCACCCTATATTCAGACTACTGTTTGGGGGCCTGTAGATAAGTCCCATTAGGGTCTTTCTACCCTTACAATTCCTTAGTTCTATCCATACTGACTCCACATCTCCTGTTTCAATGACATCCCTTGCAAGGGACTGAATTTCATTCCTCACCATCAGAGCTACCCCACCCCCTCTGCCCACCTGTCTGTCTTTTCGATAGGACGTATACCCCTGAATATTCAGTTCCCAACCCTGGCCCTCTTGCAGCCATGTCTCTGTAATTCCCACAACATCATACTTGCCAATTTCTAACTGAGTCTCAAGCTCGAGCTTTTCTTCCCATTAATTCGGTAGTCTTTTGTAACTTTTCCTGTACTCACTCCCACTTTAACGCCATCTTTATACTCCCAATTTGTCAATCACTATCCCAAAATATTTAACTGGAACATCGAGCAGTACAGCTTGGGAACGGGCTCTTCGGCCCATAATGTTTGTGTCGAACATGATCCCAAGATAAACTGATCTCTTCTTTCTGCACATGATACATATCTCTCTATTCCCTTCACTTCCATGTGCCTAGATCTATTTGAGCTCCTCTTCCCATTCAGTCGTTTTGCTTGAGATTTGTATAAACTGTTGGGTTTGCATTTCCTCAGCTTTTGCAGTGGAGTGTGAACTTTTGATTTGAGATACTGTAGTAGCTTAACCACCTTAACATCCTAGTCCCCATCTGTGTCAGGTGTGTGTTTGTGAAAGTAGTTGAGATATTAAGTTTAGTATTTTTGCTAAAATGTGAACTGTACATCAGCAAGTCCAAGCATAAACTTGCAGATTGTTTTGCTGAACCCTTGTACTCAGTCCACCATGGCCTGCTTCATCTACCGGTTGCTAACCATTTTAACTCCCCTTCCCATTCCCACACTGACCTCTCTGTCCTAGGCTTCCTCCATTGCTAGAGTGAAGCCATGTGCAAACTGAAGGAGCAGCACTTTGTGTTCCGCTTGACTACAACCCAACTGTATGAAAACTGAATTCTCTAATTTTAGGCAACTACAAAACCCTCCACCTCTCCCTTGCACCCTAGCGAACGAGCACCTGTTTCGCTCTTACCCTTCCACCTACATACCTTCCTTTATCTTCACAATTCGCAACTCTTCAATCCTTTTGTCTCCCACCTCCAATCATTTAATCTCTCCTTTGTCCATTATTTGCCTATCACCCCCCCCTTACCCGTATCAACGTATTAACTCCCAAGCTTTGACCTGCCCCTCCACTCTTCCAGCATCCCCCACCCCTTACAATCAGTCTGAAGAAGGGCCCTGACCCAAACCATCACCTATCTATGTTCTCCAGAGATGCTGCCTGACCCGCTGAGATACTCCAGGACTTTGTCTTTTCTTTTGTAAAACAGCATCTGCAGTTTATTGTATTAACATATCACTTGTTGCTTTGCAGAGATACGGATATTATGCCCATTTGGGCAGCTCTGGAAGAACCCACCATTAATGCACAAGAATTAGAAAATTATTTCTCAAAATCTGCAGTCAAGGAGAGGAAGAAGCCAATTTTAGACACCTACAGCAAAACCAAAACCCGGCAGGTAAGTGGTTTCTGCTTGCAAAAAATCTGATGGAATCCCATATGATCTCAATGTTACTTGTTCTGATTTTTAAAGTGTAAATGTTAGGAATTCATAATAGGAAGTTAGGATTGTTTGTCACCCAAATGTTGACCCATCTTTCATAGTCATACAGCGTGGAAACCAGTCCATTGGCCCAACTTGCCCACATTGACAAATATGCCCCATCTACACTAGTCCCACCTGCCTGCGTTTGACCCTTATCCCTCTAAACCTATCCTATCCAGCTACATGTCTAAATGTTTCTTAAACGTTGCAATAGTACCCGCTGCAACCACGTCCTCTGGCAGCTTGTTCCATGGACGCATCACCCTTTTGATCACCTTAGACCTATGTCCTCTGGTTCATGATTTCCTCTACTCTGTGCAAAAGACTATACATTTACCCGATCTCTTCATTTCACCATGTTATACACTTCTAGAAGATCACCCCTCATCCTGCTGCACTCCAAGGAATAGAGCCACAGGCTGCTCAGCTGCTTCCTATAGCTCGGGCTCTCGTGTCTTGGCAACATCCTCGTAAATCATCTTTGGGGCATTGGCATGCCAGCTGTATATTTCTTGCAGTTAATGTAAGCTAGGTGCTGATCTGGTACTAATCTGAACAGCTTAACCTCCAGTTGTGTCACAAGTTTACCTCAAAGACCAGTAATGCTTCAGGATGCCTTGTCTGTTTAGCTGAAGTGTTGAAAGCAGACGTGCTGTGCTAAAGGATGATTGTTTGGGGCATGTTAGACTGGATAACTTTGTTAACACTGTAGGTGGATTGTTTCCTGTAGAGTAGACAATCATTTATGGCGTTGGTACAACCTTCAAAGCTAATAATTCCATATTTTGTCATAATCCATATGAAATAATTTTGTATCTCACAAAAGTATGTGGTGGTGATGATAAAGTTGGAGATGCAGAACTTTGGAGATAAGACTAGAAAATGGTGTAAGCATTTGGCAGGTTAGGTAGTTAAGTTAATTGCCACGTGTACCGAGGTACAGTGAAAAGCTTTTTTATTGCGTGCTATCCTGTGAGTCAGTGAGAAGACCATACGTGTATGGTCAGTGAGAAGACAATACATGATTACACTGTCCACAGTGTACAGATACAGGATAAACGGTAAAGTGTTTAATGCAAGTTAATATCTGACTAAAGTTAGTTCAAGGTCTCCAATGAGGTGGATGGGAAGTCGGGTGAGTGGTCATTTCAGCTCTCTAGCTGGTGAGTGGTCATTTCAGTTGCCTGATAACTGCTAGGAAGAAAATGTCCCTTAATCTGGAAGTAGTGTTTTAAAACTTCTGTACATCTTGGTATGATGGGAGAGGGGAGAAGGAGTGGCTAGGGTGAGACTGGTTCTTGATTATGGTGGTGTTGCCGAGACAGCGTGAATTGTAGATGGAGTCATTAGAAGGGAGGTTGGTGTGTGTGATGGTCTGGGCTTTGTCCACAATTCTCTGCAGGTAGCATCTGGGGAAAGATAAACAGTTAATGTTTTGGGTTGAAAACCCTTAATCAGAACTTTATTTTTGTAGGTGTGGGTTATAGATTTAGCTTTTAGAACCACTTAAATGAACTACTTTCATGAATTGTCCATGTTATTGTTGATAATCAGGTTGATCGAGGGCAAAGTAGTTATGAATCGTGTTGATCTAGGGCAAAGTTAAAACCCTGAATTTGCATCTGGATGCAGCAAATTGGTTTGAATTTACAAAATGTATTTGTTAAACCCATGCACCTTCCATATCTAGATAGCAGCCAAAAGCCTTTCAATTCACTTAAAGTTGAATGAACCTTCAGAATTAGTCATAGTGTCATCGAGCCATGCAGCTTGTAAACAGGGTACAATTCTGCCCAACTTGCCCGTACCAACCAAGATGCCACGTCTAAGCTAGTCCACCTTCCTGTGTTTGGTACTTTGTGCTCAATCACACTTGTATATTGTTTATTTTTGCTAACTAGATGAAAACCATGAAGATGGTATCCTAAACGATGTCTTTAATTGACTACCTTTTAGAAAGGAGATGAAGAGGAATTTATTTGGTCAGAGGGAGGTGAACCTGAAATTAATTGCCACGGAAGGATGCGGAGGCCAAGTCAATGGAGATTGACAGCTGCCTGATTAGTAAGGGTGTCAGGGGTTATAGAGAAAAGACAGGAGAATGGGGTTTAGAGGGAAAGATAGATCAGCCATGATTGAATGGTGGTGTATTGATGGGCCGAATGGTCTAATTCTGCTCCTAGAACTTATGACTATATTCAATAATGCATTTGACAATTGATGTAGATTTACAGTGTAATGTGCTGATCCAGGATCAGCTTCATCCTCAACACAACATTCTTTTTTGACCTCTATTCAGCTCCGTTATACCTAGGTACAAGCAATTTTCAGTTCATTAATCTTGATGCACATCTCCACTGTCAGTAACGCCAGTCCAGGGTGACTGTACTCCAGCAACCCCAGTACAATCATGAGCTCTGGTGTGGCCTGTTCAAAGTTTGCATATTATCCCTGTGGGTTTTCTCTGGGTGAGGTGTTATTTGTACAGAGTTACTACGTTCTTCTTGTGAACGCATGGGTTTTCTCCGGGAGCTCTGGTTTCCTCCTACTCTCCAAATATGTGCAGATTTATAGATTCTGTAAATTACCCCTGATGTGTAGGATATAACTAGTGTACAGGTGATCGATGATCAGCATGGACTCAGTGGGCTTGTTTACATGCTGTATCTCCAAATACATGCAACTAAAAGTTGAGCTATTTAGCAATCATTATTGATCTTTGTTTATTTGATGCGTTTCAAGTGTACAGATTTTTTTAAATTCCCAATTTTTATGATTAAAATGTATTCCATAAATAAAGCTGGAAAAGCTGTATTGCACTGAAGCACAAATAAAAAGCTCAAAATCCAAGCCCACTTGCAATTCTAAATATTATGAATTTATCAATATAACTTTCCACCATCACCTTAAACTTTTCTAAAGGGAGACATTTTTGGTTATAGATACAACGTGGAAATGCGTCGCTCCCCCCCCCCCCCCAAATCTGGTCCATGCCAATCGTTAACCCATTCACGCTAATTACCTATGTTATCCCACCTTCTCATCCACTCCCTACACCCTTGGGGCTATTTATGGAGGTCAATTAACCTACAAACCCACACATCTTTGGGATGTAGGAGGAAGTGGAACACCCTGAGGAAACCCACACGGTCGTAGGGAGAATGTGCAAACTCCATAGATTCAGCACCCGAGGTCAGAATCGAACCCGGGTCTTGGATGCTGCAAGGCAGCAACTCTACCAGCCATGTCACTGTGCTGCCCAAAGTGGCAAACATGAGAAAATCAACAATGCTGTGCATTCCATTTGCAGAGTATCCCCTTTGTACTGACCACTTTACGGGCACAAAAACGGATTTGATTACATGGAGATTACTGTTCAGTGTGGGGGATAAAATTAAGTTTTTTTTGCAGCCCCATTTTCTTGGCACAATTTGCTTGGCTTGTGCTGTGATAATGTTGGGAGAAAACATTGTTGTTTGACATATCTCTGTTCTTCTGTAACCCATTTTACAATGTGTATTGCCCATGTAAGGCTTTGCTTGGCTGGACAGCTCCTGTTGTAGATGTTTTCACGATGGCTGGTTTGGAATGCACGCACTACTTCCAGCAAAGGGACAGAAACACTGCCAGTAATTTGCACAGCTCTGCATTCTGTTGTGACAATCTGGTATATATCTACTGCAACCGATCAAGGACTATTGACGTTCACTTTATCACTTTGGTATCATAAAAAATGTTTAAATTGATCCGTTGTCCTTCCCCACATTATCAAAAATAGATATTTCTTTTACCCATCTTTTATTTCAGAGATGCTGCCAGACTCGCTGAGTTACTAATGGAATGAGAGCGCACATGCGCACTAACAATTCGATTTCTGCTTTTCAATCGCTGGTAGGATAAGGAATTGGAAGTGTGCAGGCAATGTCTGGGTGGGTGGGGGCAGGATTAAATAACCAGAAGTGCTCCGATAATGTGACTGGGTGCTAGAACTGGACATCTAGGACATGATATAAAGTACTACCAAGCAATATCTATAGAGCTGCTTAAGGGTTATAGCAGTTTCTTGATGGGATTTCTGGTGAAATAAATGAACAGCAGGATTTTCATCCACTGGAAACAGTGAAAAGCACAAAGTCGGCTCATTGGCCAGGGGTGGTGATCTGTGAACTTCACTTGCATTTATCAATTGATATTCATTTCCAGTCGCTTTGCAAACAGGGCATTTTCAATCACTGAAAATTGCGGAATGCTCATATTACACTTGATGGGTACGAGGTGATGACCAGTGAGCTTCCCCTTACATTTTTCAATTGATAATTCCCCCCCCCCCCCCCCCCCCCCTCTCCCCTCGTCATTTCACTGGTTCCACAGTTCCCCACATTATTTTCCTCTTGAGATCTTCTCTAGCCGACAAATGGATCTACCAGGCACCGCCGTGCCTGAGATAATTTGTGGCTGGAGTTGATGGGTCCAGGTCCCTTCTCGCCTTCAGCTCCTCCCCTCACACCCCCCCCCCCCCCCCCCCCCATCACCTACTGTCAGTCTGAAGAAAGGTCTTGATCTGCAACTTTACCCATCTTTTATTTCAGAGATGCTGCCAGACTCGCTGAGTTACTCCAGCACATTAAGTCTATCTTTGATAATTAATTCCAGTTGTTTTGAAAACAAAACTAAATCAGCCAGCACAAATGGACTCCGCAACTCCCTTGTCAATTCTTCCCTTCCCTCCCGCTCTACTCCTTCCCCGGGCACTTTCCCTTGCAACCGCAAGAAATGCTACACTTGTCCCTTCACCTCCCCCCTCCACTCCTTTCAGGGACCCAAGCAGTCCTTCCAGGTCCGACAGAGGTTCACCTGCACCTCCTCCAACCTCATCTACTGCATCCGCTGCTCCAGATGCCAGATGATCTATATCGGTGAGACCAAGCGGAGGCTTGGCGATCGTTTCGCCGAACACCTCCGCTCGGTCCGCAAAAACCAACCCGACCTCCCGGTGGCTCAGCACTTCAACTCCCCCTCCCATTCCACATCCGACCTCACGGTCCTGGGCCTCCTCCATGGCCAGAGTGAGCAACACCGCAAGTTGGAGGAACAGCACCTCATATTCCGCTTGGGGAGTCTGCATCCTTTGGGCTTGAACATTGAATTTTCTCAATTCTGTTAACCCTTGCTTTCTCCTCCCCTTCCCACCTCTCCCTCAGCCCTCGGGCCCTGGCATTCCCTCTATCTCTATCTCCCTCCCCCACCCTAGTCGCACTAGCTTCTCATTTTCACACCACAAACAGCTTACAATGGCTTGTTCCCTTTATCATCGATACTTTTTTGCATATCTTTCATTCATTGTTCTTTATCTCTCCACATCACCGTCTATATCTCTCGTTTCCCTGATCCCTGACCAGTCTGAAGAAGGGTCTCGACCCGAAACGTCGCCTATCTCCTTCGCTCCTTAGATGCTGCTGCACCCGCTGAGTTTCTCCAGCTTTTTGTATAACCCCAAATGGAGTCTATGATGTGTTTCTTGTGACTCTTTCTGATATTCTGGAAAAAATAGAACAAAGACATCCAAAGACAATATATAACTACAAGGTCGAGATAGCTGTTTAATGTCAATGCTGAAGTGAGGCTGACTTGCACCATAAAACCAAACATGGAACAACATAGAATAAACACGTGTACCATGCGTGTGGGGGGGTGTGAATGGGCTTGATGTAAAATTTCTGATTTGTGCCCCATGCACAATGCTGGTAGATTTTGGCTTTTAAAAACAAGAGCTTAACATGTTTTTGCTCTAGTCAACCACTTTGTCTTGAAAAATAGTAGCAAGGAATCGCTGATGCTGGTTTAACAAATATTGACACAAAGTGCTGGAGTAGCTCCGCTGGGTCAGGCAACCCCTAGGAGGAGGATGTTGCACGAGAACTGGGCGATGTTGTTTGCTAAGTGTTTTGAATGCAGTTTAATTTAGTTTAGTTTGCAGATACAGCAGGAAAACAGGCCCTTCGGTCCACCGAGTGCACTCCACTCATCGATCACCAGTTCTGTGTTATCCCACTTTTGCATCAGCTGCCCACACACTCGGGGCAATTTACAGAGGTCAATTAACCTGCAACCCCACGCATCTTTGAGATGTGGGAGGAAACCGGAGCAAACGCATGTAGTCGCAGGGAGAGCATGCAAATTCCACACGGACGGCTGTGATTGTGGAAAAATACCAGTTTTAGTTTGTTTTTTGAGATCTGATTGCAAAGTCGAACCTGCAGCTCACAGTGAACAAGCTGCAGCTTTCCCCTATATCATGTGTAAGAGAAGGGCCTTGGACTTGAAGAAAGATCTTGGTAAAGGTGACTGACTTCTTCCACCATAAAGTTCACCATCTCAGTGAAGGCAGAGGTGGTCTGTGATGAAGTTCCCTTCTGCCTCCGTTGCATCACCAAAGCCCTTGTTCATCTGCTGAAAAATGTGTGCATGAAACTGAAGATTCTAGTTCTCAGCTCCCCAGTGTATGTAAGATAGTGTTAGTGCGCGGGGATCGCTGGTCGACGTGGGCCAACGGGCCTGTTTTCACGCTGTATCTCTAAACTAAAACTAAAAGTATCTTTCTACACATGCGCTGGAATATGTTTTTTACATTCTGATTTGTCAGGATGTGGATGTTGCTGGCAAAACCTGTATTTTGTGCTTCAATGTTTTGATTCACTAAACTTAGTAAAAGGTCAGAATGCCAGTGATCAGGGTATGGCCGTCTATATGTATACCTCTGTCGTTCATGTGATTCCCAGTGTGGATTAGTTAATGCATCCTTGACACTAACTTCCTTAAACATTATTGTCAGTTTAGCATTGCCAAACCATTTGTCAAAGAATGCCCGTTCCATTAGGGAGGTCTGTTCCTACAGCATGTTCTTTGAGCCTGATGTTAGTGAGGTCTTGATCTTTTGTCTCCCAGCATACTAATAACTTTGGCCAAGGACTGACGTTGAAAAGCAACATTTGCCATGTCGTTAAAATTAAATTATATCTATGAATGTTATGAGTATTGTTTAAAAGTAGTATTTCTAAATTGATTGTTAAGTGAATTATTAATTAATTATTAATCCTGAAGTTGGCTTGATTGAAATCGCTGGTGTCGAACAGGGCAATAGGATTCACTGTGTCTTTAGTTGCTGACTGCATGAGATTTGTCCAGTGCCACCTTGACGTTAGCTTGGTGTGGTTTTGTAGAGCGGTGGCAAGATGGAGAAGTGAATTATCTTAGTGGATAAAAGAAGAGAGCATTTTACAAAATAGTTCTCAGGCAGGGGAAGACTAATGAGTGGAAAGCCACAGGCTTCCCTGCGGCCTTAAATTGTGTACATTCTATTAAATGACTGAGGGGGGCCAAATGTTATAGGAGGCAATTTGATGATAATAAAGAAGAGTCCAGAACAAAATCGTCACCCATCCTTTTTCTCTCGAGATGCGGCCCGACCCGCTGAGTTACTCCAGCATTTTGTGCCTATCCCCTGTAGTTTTCTATGTTCTACATTCCTGGGAAAATCTCAAATTCCTTTTAAGAGCAAGGCATTGGCCATTTTAAGAAGGATAGGTGAGGATGAACTGAGTTGTGAATTTTGTGAAGTTTTACTCTCAATTTAGATGCTGGGTTATTGAATATGATCAAGTCTGAGTTGCAATGTTGGGCTATAGAGATGTTAGGGTAAAGATAGGAAAGTACAATCCAATCAGTCACTAATATTTTGTTCAGGGTCTTGTGGCCTATTTTAATATTCTATTGATACAGCTGTGATATCCCCATGGTGTTTTTGTTTTTATTTCTTTAACTTCATTCGTGGCCAGGCAGTGTTGCGTAATCTGCAACGTAGGCGGAACAATAGAGTTGCTGCCTTGCAGCGCCAGACCCCGGTTTCACCATGACCACGGGTGCTGTCTGTACGGAGTTTGTACATTCTCCCTGTGATTGCGTGAGTTTTCTCCAAGTGCTCTGGTTTCCTCCCACACTCCAAAGATGAACAGGTTTGTAGGCTAATTGGCTTGGTAAATTGTCCCGTGTGTGTGTGTGTGTGTGTGTGTGTGTGTGTGTGGTAATGTTAGTGTGTGGGGATCGCTAGTCGGCATGGACTCGGTGGGTGGAAGGGCCTGTTTCTGCACTGTTTCTCTAAACTAAAGTATAAATGTAACCACGAGTTCTTGCTGTTGTTAGCACTTCCAAACCGTTTTTTATTCTGCACTGGGATGTGAGTGAAACCAGTGTACACATTTCCAATTATACATCATCACAAACTGTAATGATTGTCAACTTTAACTCTGGTGGGGCATGAGCTAAAGAAACATTGAGATGAAAGAAAAATACAGAGCAAGACTTCTGAGTATCTTGAATGGAAAATGTATGTCACACTTGGTGGATTTATCTTTATTTTTCCTAAATCGCAAGCAAGCCAAACTTAAAATGGTCCTTGATCGGGAAGCAAAGTAAATGATTTCAAAGTAAATCATTTGTTTGAAGTTGTTTTCATCTCGATAATAAATTTGATATCAGAACATGCACATAAACATAGGAATTAAGAGCAGGAATGAAGCAGTCCAAGCCTGTAGCCTGCTCCGAGGCTGATCATATCATCATCCCCACATTCCTGCCTGGCCCAAGTTAACCTTAAATCTGTTAAGAATATCGGAAGGCTGCACTTCTGCTGCCTTTTTGAAGAAGAGCCCCTTGGATGTGTCCATCAGAGAAAATCAAGTTCAAGTTACATTTATTGCCGCATGCACCAATTGGTACAGTGAGATTTGACAGTGTATTACTATACAGCCGTACAATTAAAAAAAAACAATACACGATAGAGTTTAACATAAACATCCCCACACAGCAGAATCAACATTGTGAGGGAAGGCAATAAAGTTCAGTCATCTTCCTCATTGTTCACCCGTGGTCGGGGCCCTTGAGACCACCGCAGTCGCCCCCACATAAAAAAAGACTAAGAAACCTCCAGGAACATACTTGTAAACAGACTAAAAAAAATAACAAAAAGTGTGAAAGACGGACAGACTGCTGGCGAGACTGCCGCGCGTAGTGCCACCCGATAACGTAATGTGCCTTAATTTCTGATGTTGGATGAGGTTTAGTATATTGTCACATATACAGAGGTATAGTGAAAAGCTTTTGTTGCGTGCTAAACAGTCAATGGAAAGACTCTACGTGATGGCAATTGAGCCACCTGCAGTGCACATATACGTGATATGTACATATACATGAACTCTGTCCTGTTCGCTCTGGAAAAAGTGAGAGCAGAACTTCGGAACACAGAAGAGATGTGGATGAGGGATCCATCTGTGAGAGGAGGGGGGAGGGGCAGAAGCAGTCTTTACTAAAGAACTAGGACATCTTGGATGTCCAAGAATGTGGAAAACCTCATCTTGGGATCAGATGTGGTGGAGACTGAGAAATTGAGAGTAGGGGAGAGCCTCTTTGCATGATGGAGAGTGGGAAGAAGCATAGTCTTGATAACTGTGGGAGTTGGTAGGTTTGTACTAAACACCAAGTCTGTCCCCTGTGGAAATAGAGACTGCCACCTCTTTAATTCATTTGAAGAAGGCTTCCAACCTGAAACATCACCAATCCATAAATAGATGCAAAATAACTCAGTGGGATAGGCAGCATCTCTGGATAGAAGTAATGGTTGACTGAAGGTCGTGGGAGAAGGAGACACAGAGATAAGGAAGGGTAAGGTGTGAAAACAAGACATCAAAGTGGTGTAGATCAAGGAACACATAGAATAGAACATTGTTAGCTAGGACAAGGTGACAATAAAGCATATAGAGATTACATTTAATCAGGGGACAGTCTGACTGGTCGTAGAACAGTTCCTTCCTACACATTACCTATCCATGTTCTCCAGAGATGGTGCCTGACCCAATGAATTAATCCAGCACTTTGCCTTTTTTTTTTGTTAACAAGCTTCTGAAGTTCCCTGTTGCTAAAATTCTCCACTACAATTTGTTTATTGTTTAACTTTAGAGATACAAAGCGGAAATTGGCCCTACGGCCCACTGAGTCTGTGCTGAGCAGATGATCCCCCTGTACACGAGCACTATCCTACACACCAAGGACAATTTACAATTCTACCAAAGCCGATTAACCTACAAACCTGCACATCTTTGGAATGTGGGGACAAAACTGGAGCACCTGGAGAAAACCCACGCGGTCACAGGAAGAACGTACAAACTCCGTACGGACAGCACTCAGAGTCGGGATCGAACCGAGTTTTCTGGTGCTGTAAGGCAGCAAGTCTACCACTGTGCTGCCCCTACATATTAGTATGTACTTTCCACATACTAGTTTAAGGTAATATAGCAGCCCTGGCAATAGGAAAGAGCAGAGATTAATTTAAAATAACGTGGAGTGGCGGACAATATGGTGAGAGTCTTTGGAGCAGTTATAGTATTGTTGGTGGTGGAAATATACTGGGGTGAGGTCCTGGAGAAATGTTAGCTGGGTGGTAGTTTCATGTGCTGATGTACCAGGAGCCAGTCGGAAAAACAAAGTCAAATTTAGATGGACAGGAGCATCGTCAGTCATACAGCGTGGAATCAGGCCCTTCAGCCCAACTTGTCCATGCTGGCCAACATACCCCATCTACACTAGCTCCATCTGCCTGCTTTTGGTCCATACCCCTCTATACCTATCCTATCTATACACCTATCTAAATATTTCTTAAACCCCGCATTGGTACCTGACTCAACTACCTCCTCCGACAGCCCGTTCATTACACCGCCACCTTTTGTGTGTTTATTTAAAAAAGGTTTCCAGGCAGAAGACTGTGCTTCCCCGAGCTATTGCTGTCATAATAGTTTCCAGCACGAAAATCATCGTCATCCTCCTGCACTCCAAGGAATAGGTTCCTGGCCTGTTCGGCCTCTCCCAATAGGTTAATGCCTTGAGTCCTGTCAACATTCTGGTAAATCTTCTCTATCTCATAACGTTTAAGAAACATTAGACAGGTGCGTGGATAGGATAGGTTTAGAGGGATAAGAGTCAAATGCAGGCCGGTGGGACTAATGGTGAGTGGGCTTATTGGCTGGCGTGAGTATGTTGGACAAAAGGGCCGGTTCCACGCTGTATGCCTCTGCCTCTCTATTTGCGTTAGTTGTGCCAGTGCTGAAGCATGCCTGGGAATTCCAGCTAGGTTTGTACCAGGAATGGTGAAGAAATAGACAGGTCTCTAGAAAAGGAAGATTGCATATAGAGCAGCAGGCTTGTGAGAATGGAACTAGGCCTTGGGCAAACTTGGTACAGACAACACCTGTCGTCGGGATCGAACCCGGGTCTCTGGCGATGTCAGGCAGCAACTCGAACTCTGTGCCACCGGGGCCCTCCTAGGTCTAGGACAATGATTCTGGTTTTGGATGAGAGGGTGGACCATGTATAAGGGGGCAGAAGATAAAGGGTCTTGACCTGAAACGGCACCAATTCCCTCTCTTCAGAGATGCTGCCTGTCCCGCGGAGTTACTCCAGCTTTTTGTGTCTATCTTCAGAAGATAAATATATCTTTGTTGAAATATTAATTACTGGAGATAACGACAAATTAATGTTTTGATGTATTTTAAGGAAGATTGCATATAGAGCAGTAGCTTGCAAGGATGGTACCTGTTCTTGGTCTTCAAAGCTTATGCTCTAAATAAATAGGCAGTAAATGTAACTTCCTAATGTTATGTGTGGTATAGAATGTGAAAGAGACCTTCTTTCACTTCAGCAGTGCCTAGCTTGCTATGAAGCAACCTCAGTACCTTTCCAAATTGATTCCCTCGTTTTCCCATTTCAGGAGCATACTGAATGAATGAATGTGTACGTTATTGTCACATGTGACCAGTCACAGTGACATTTTGTTGCTTGCATACCCAAGGTATGCAAATAGTTGCCTATAAAGGGCAGTTACAAAGTACCCCTGCGCCAGGTCTCCCTTTGTTCTCTCCCCCCCCCCCACCTCTTCATGGCCGTCCCCCCCATGCCGGGTTGTCCATTGATCCTTTCCCCCTGGCGACAGCGTCCTCACTTCCATGTGATCCGTCATCGTCCATTGGTCGGCACCATCATCGACCGCCGCACCACCCTCTCCACTAACGCTGCCGGGTCCTTACCGGATGCCTCCGTGGTGCCGACCCAGGCTCCAGCCTTGTTCCCTTTTACAGCAATGCATGGAGTAGCAGCCCAAGCTATATCTGTTGATTGATTAACAATTGAGCCTTGGTTCCCACATGTCCATATTTGCTAAGGTTTTGCCGTAATGGCTCTTTAGGGAAAAAAATAAACACACCCACTGTGAAGCCTGTAACTTCTGAAACGTTCTGTTATCTAACTGACGCCAGCTACAGTAATCTGGGTTTACTGCAACAGTGGCACTGGAGCCCAGCCAGACTATAAACATCGCCATGCGCCTGACCCAGACGACTTGTGTGCCAAACTATGGAAAATCAACTAATTTTCTTTTCCAAAAGATGATTGCAATACTGTGTTGTTATTTTTCCACTCTCCTCTTTGTTTTGCAATGTAAACAAATGACACCATAAGATCTGTTATTTGAAAGATGTATAAATTAATTTTTATGTGCAAATTGCTTTTAGATTCATCGCCCGACAAAAATAAAATTTGGGCTGGATTAGCTACTGCAGTTAATTTATTGAAGCAAAATAATTGACCTTGTTTTGTTTTTGCATAATTTTTATTTATTGATTTATCCTTTTCCATAATTGATCATTATATCTTCGAGCAAGTGATAGAGATGTTTAGCTTAGAAATGCAGCATGAAAACTGGCCATTCAGTCTACATAGTCCATGGCAACCATCAGACAACAGAACACACTAGTTCGACTTTATCCCACTTTCTCATCCACTCCTTGCACAGTTGGGTCCATTTACAGAGGCCAATCAACCTACACATCGGCATGTCTTCAGTATGTGGGGAGGAAACGAGAGCACCCGGCGAAAACCCATGCTGTCCCAGGGAGAATGTACGACAGCACCCGAGGTCAGGATCGAACCTGGATCTCTGGCGCTCTGAAGCAGCGTCTGTGCCAGCTGCAACCCTGTGCCACCCCTGAAGTGTACTGTGTCAGAGGTTATGGGGAGAAGGCAGGAGCATGGGGTTAAGAGGGAGAAATAGATCAGCCATGATTGAATGGTGGAGTAGACTTGATGGGCCGAATGGCCTAATTCTACTCCTCTCATGATCTTAAGAAGTGAGTACTGTGTTTGCAAACCTGTTGTGCTGTTGCAAGTAAGCATTTCATTGTTTTACAATGGTACATATGACAATTAAATACTCTTGATTTATGGAAATAGTCACTTTTAAAATCTTTTAACAAACGAAACAGTGACTCAGTTTAAAAATGATTACCTTCTGTACTGAAGTAAGTATGTGCTTTGAAAGTATTTATACACATCTATCCATTTAAGGATATGACTGTGGATGGCTCAATTGTAACCGCTGACTGGTTAGCACGCAACAGCATTTTTGGTTGTACCTCGGTACACATGATAATAAACTAAACTAATAGATGGATGGCCAGAGCTGCATTGAGCAATATTACTGAATTTGACCTTACAAATGAAATACTAATATTGCTGCATTAGGCCAATTTGCAATAAGAGAGACGTTAAGCATATGTGTACATAACAGCAAGTAACCAGCTTGCTTTGTTATTTTTATTTGGTAACATATGGTTCCAAGTACAAATGTGTAGAAACATGTGTTTTTCATTTGGTTTGCTTTTTGTTTGCTTGTGTGTATTTTGCAAGCTTCAAACAGGCATTTGTTCGGGAAGTGTACATCACGGCACAGTAGCGCATCGGTAGACTTGCTGCCTCACAGCGCCAGAGACCCGGGTTCGATCCTGACCGCGGGTGCTGTCTGTATGGAGTTTGTACCTTCTCCCTGTGACCGTGTGAATTTTCTCCGGATACTCTGGTTTCTTCCCACACTCCAAAGACATACAGGCTTGTAGGTTAATTGACTTCAGAAAAAAATTGTAAGATGTTCCTAGTGTGTAGGATAGGGCTAGTGTTCGGGGATCACTGGGTGGTGCAGTCTCATTGGGCCGAAGAGCCTGTTTCCATACTTTCTCTCGAAACTAAACTAATCTGAACGGATGTGAGGGCGAGTCCAATGAGGTAAATTCAGCTGTCATCTTGAGAAGCTTAAATTGCGTTGATGCAGTCTCTTGCTCAGAGTTGGGGAATTGAGAACCAGAGAACATAGGTTTAAGATGAGGGGGGGAAAGATTTATTAGGAACCTGAGAGGTAACTTTTTCTTACAAATATTTAGACGGGTACATGAATAGGACCAGTTTAGAGGGACATGGGCCAAATTGAAGCAGGTGGGACTAGTGCAGATGGGACATATTGGTCGGTATGGACAAGTTGGGGTGATGGGCATGATTCCATGCAGTATAACTCTGAATTCCTGAGTCTTTGCTGCTGGGGGTAAGGTCATGGTAATTTGCTTTTATATGGCTAAAAGTTTACTTAGGAATTTATCTCCCTGCATCTCGCCCACCCTTCCCTCCATGCTCCAGCTTCCCCGCATGGTGAAATGGTAGTGAAGCCTCGTGCATTTGTGTCTTGACGAGCTGAGGGATCAATTTCCACTTGGATCCATGCTGCACTGCAACAAAAGAAGGGACCAAAGAGAACAAGTGCCATGAAAATTCATTTGAAAGTAGCTGAAAATAAAGGAACATAGTTCACACTTTAGGTTGCCCTTGGGGTATATAATAGAATTGAACTGACAATTAAAAAAAAAAAAAAAAAATTGTCATTAAGTTTTAAGATTCAAAAAGGAATATGAGGATCTATTGGATTTAAAAATAGCTTTATTTATAGTCTTGGCAAAGTCTATACTGTGATGCATCTCTCTGGCAATATTTTGTGTGCTTGCATTGAAAGATTAGAGAGAGCTAGATAGTGGATGATCAGCCATGATCACATTGAATGGCAGTGCTGGCTTGAAGGGCCAAATGGATTACTCCTGCACCTACTGTCTATTACAAGCAGATTTGTTCTATTATGGAAGATTTTAGCACTAGTTTCTATCTAAATGAGTCTTTATTCACAAGGACACAAGGTGCGAGAGTAACCCAGTAGGTCAGACAGCATAGAAACATAGCATCTCTGGAGAATGTAATTTTTTTAGTTTACTTTAGAGATACAGCACGGAACAGGACCTTTGGCCCACCATGTCTGCGCTGACCTATCCTACACCCACCAGGGACAATTCTTACATTTACCAAGCCAATTAACCTACAAACCTGTACGACTTTGGAATGTGGGAGGAAACCAAAGTTCTCTGAGAAAACCCACACCCGTCAAGGGGAGAACGTACAAACTCATACAGATAGCACCAGCAGTCGGGATCGAACCCTTGTCTCTGGCTCTGCATTCGCTGTAAGGCAGCAACTCTAGTGCTACGCCACTGTGACTGCCCTAAATAGGCGATTCAGTTTGAAGAAGGATGCCGACTGGAAATGCTACCTGTCCATTTTCTTCAGAGATACATCCTTATGCACTGAGTTACACTTACATTTTGTGTCCTTTTGTGTAAACCAACACCTGCAGTTCTTTCTTTTGAAGTCATTATTCATCCTGGATAGTTGGTTCCTCCTTGTATTCACTAATTAAAAATGTGTTTAGTCTTGATTCCTATAGTGTATTTTTCAAATGTAAGGGGAAAATATGCAATTAATGGCCAGACTCTTCATAACATTAATATACAGAGGAACCTTGAGGTTCAGGTCCATAACTCGCTGGAAGTGGTAACGCAAGCAGGTAGTGGTATTGAAGGCATATGGCATGCTTGCCTGCATTGATTGGGGCATTGAATGTTCATAAGTAATAGAAACATAGAAAGTAGGTGTAGGAGTAGGCCATTTGGCCCTTCGAGCCAGCACCGCCATTCAATGTGAACATGGCTGATCATCCAAAATCAGTACCCCAGTGACTCCAACTCTCCCGCTTTTGGCGGGAGATCGCCCGCTGAAAGGGCATTTTCTCAAAGAGAGCTGCAGAGCAAATGTATTAATAGGGCAGTGGATGTCAGGAATCAGTTACTTGGGGTAGTGATGGAAACATACGAGAGTGGCATGTAAGAGGCTTTCAGATGGCCACATGGAAACCGAGGGGTGTGCATCATATGCAAGCAGAAGAGATTAGTTTATCTTGGCATTATGTTCAGCACGAACATTGTGGGCCGAAGGACCTCAAGTTCAAGTGAGTTTATTGTCATATGTCCCTGATGGGACAATGAAATTCTTGCTTTGCTTCAGCACACAGAACATAGTAGGCATTTACTACGAAACAGATCAGTGTGTCCATATATCATAATTTAAATATATACGCACATGACTAAATAAACTGATAAAGTGCAAATAACAGATAATGCGTTATTAATAATCAGAGTTTTGTCCGAGCCAGGTTTAATAGCCTGATGGCTGTGGGGAAGTAGCTATTCCTGAACCGGGTTGTTGCAGTTCCCAGGCTCCTGTACCTTCTACCTGAAGGTAGCAGGGAGATGAGTGTGTGGCCAGGGTGGTGTGGGTCCTTGATGATGCTGCCAGCCTTTTTGAGGCAGCGACTGCGATAAATCCCCTCGATGGAAGTAAGGTCAGAGCCGATGATGGACTGGGCAGTGTTTACTACTTTTTGTAGTCTTTTCAGGGCGCTCAAGTTGCCGAACCAAGCCCCGATGCAAGCGGTCAGCAAGCTCTCTACTGTGCTTCTATAGAAGTTTGAGAGAGTCCTCCTTGACAGACCGACTCTCCGTAATCTTCTCAGGAAGTAGCGCTGATGCACTTTCTTGATGATTGCATTAGTGTTCTCGGGCCAGGAAAGATCTTCAGAGATGTGCACGCCCAGGAATGTGAAGCTCTTGACCCTTTCAACCATCGACCCATTGATGTAAACGTAACTGTGGGTCCCCCATCCTACTCCTTCCAAAGTCCACAATCAGTTCTTTGGTTTTGCTGGTGTTGAGGGCCAGGTTATTGTGCTGGCACCATATGGACAGTTGCTCGATCTCTCTTCTATACTCTGACTCATCCCCATCAGTGATACGTCCCACAACAGTGGTGTCGTCAGCGAACTTGATGATGGAGTTCGCACTGTGACTGGCTACGCAGTCGTGAGTATAGAGTGAGTACAGCAGGGGGCTGAGCACGCAGCCTTGAGGTGCTCCCGTGCTGACCTGTTTCTGTAATTAACTGTTCTTTTTACATTAAATGTATACATCCATCTCATAAAGAAATTGTCTTGTCCAAATGAGAGATCTTGTATAAAACCTATATAATTTTATTGTACCTTTTATATGAAACCTAAATATCAGGACTTTTTAAATACGGGTGCTCCCCGATTTATGATGCTTCGACGCGTTATTTCGATTTTGCGATCGGCAGACGCTCAGCAACGGCAACGAGCTGCGGGTCACTTCCGGTCACGTGATCGTGATGTATTAAATGCTTTTGACTTGTGATGTTTCGGTTCATGATGGGGTTATTGGAATGCAACCCCTTCGTAGGTCGAGGAGCAGCTGCGGTCAATTCTGTTTTATTTTTAGTGTGGATGTGTTGGGCTATTGGTGATGCAGTGTAAGATTAGGACTGGGGATTATTCCAGTCCTATTCCCAGTTGTCTTGACTGCCGATGCTTGGGTACAAAGACTTATGCAACCGTCTATCAGTGGGGGTGGACGATTGCAACCTTCACATGGTCCGCCCTGTTTTGATGAATGCAATCAACCCGGCGTGCGCAATCAAATAAGATCAAATAAGAACAACCTGTCCTGCAACTTTCGGCTGTGTACGCCATACGCAAGAAGAAGAAGTTTGTCAGTGCAAAGCCCCAGTTCATTGAGTTGCAATGGGGAGAATAAAGTCAAACACATTGGGTGCATTTCATTACTTTTTCCTTGGACCTGATTGAAAGAACCAGCTGGATGTTTAGGCACAGATCATCCCTTCCACCAAGGCTGCTGGAAATGGGATAAAGCAGTTTTCAAACTTATTTGAACATTTATGAACTTATTAAATCCCAATCGTTTGAAAGCATTGAGTCCAGACTGACACAATATGGATCGAAAGCTGTGCTCTGAAGTTTTTGATGACACCATCTAAGCCATTTGTGCTTCGATCAGCTCTCCATGAAAGAACCCTGCACTCCTTTCAGTTTTTGCTGCTGATGCATCAACCTGGGGTGGGACGTTTGACTCTTTCAACAAGCCATTTTAGCTATTAGGCTATTAAACACAAGAACGCCATCTAAGCTCAGAACTACATAAACTTGAGGGACATTGTTTTTCACTATGTTTTTTTAATATGCTGAGCTTTTTGTTTATTGTTGTGTTTACAGAGTATTGTATTTACATATCTAATAACAAGGAACTGCACATGCTGGTTTATACCAAAGATAGACACAATGCTGGAATAACTCATCACTACAGGCAGTATCTTTAGAAAGATTGCATAGGTGACGTTTTTTGGTCAATACCCTTCTTCAGACTGAACCGTCCTGACCCGAAGCACCACCTATCCGTTTTCTCCAGAGATGCTTTCTGTCCCGCTGAGTTACTCCAGCATTTTGTCTGTTTGCATATCTGTTGTGTTGCTAAAATAAGAATGTCATTGTACTGTGTCGGGGCAGATGACAATAAAACACTCCAGACTCTTGACTTCAATCTACTGCAAACTGAACATTGAAGCAGTCACTGCCACCCCAGCCAATTTTAATCCATTCTTTGCAATATTTGAAAAGATTCTTTAGTTATTATCACATTTGCTTGTGCTAATTGGCTGACACACTACACTGTAGTTTTTAGATTTAGAGATACTGCATGGAAACAGTTCCTTTGGCCTGCCGAGTCCGTGGTGACCATCGATCACCCATTCACACATTGTATGTTAATCCACTTCCAATCCACTCTTTACCTTTGGTTACACAAAAAGCTGGAGAAACTCAGCGGGTGCAGCAGCATCTAAGGAGCGAAGGAGATAGGCAACGTTTCGGGTTGAGACCCTTCTTCAGACTGGTCAGGGATCAGGGAAACGAGAGATATAGACGGTGATGTGGAGAGATAAAGAACAATGAATGAAAGATATGCAAAAAAGTATCGATGATACAAGCCATTGTAAGCTGATTTGTGGTGTGAAAATGAGAAGCTAGTGTGACTAGGGTGGGGGAGGGAGATAGAGATAGAGGGAATGCCAGGGCCCGAGGGCTGAGGGAGAGGTGGGAAGGGGAGGAGACAGCAAGGGTTAACAGAATTGAGAAAATTCAATGTTCAAGCCCAAAGGATGCAGACTCCTTTCCTACCATGCGAAGGCACTGGGTCCTAGTGCCCGTCTCCCCAGCCCCAGTAATCTTAGTGGCTATTCCACTGGGTCTTCCCCCCCCCCCCCCCCCCCACCATGTACATGGCCGCCGCACCGCACCCCACTCATCTCGCCGCCTCACCGGTCGGACCGACCACCCGCCCACCGGGACCTCCAACGCATCGCCCGACGACGCCGACTCCGCTGCCCGCAGACTCCTACCTTCGGGTCCACCGACCCACGACACTCCGCCGCCCTCCAGCAGCCCGCAGTCGTTGCCTCACCTGCAGACTGGACTCTGCAGTGGGCCTGAAGCCTCCACATTGCTAACTCCTCCCACCACTCTGTCTTTAACGGCACTGGTCTAGTGCCCATCTCCCCAGCCTCAGTAACCTTAGTGGCTATTCCACTGGGTCGTCCCCATCCCCCCCCCTACCATGTAACCCCTGCTCTTCCCCACCCACACCACAGCCCCCATACCCCCCCACCCCCTGACCACCCTCCACCCCCCCCACCACACAACGCTCCGTCCTCAGTTCACTCACCTGCCTTCCTCCGGCCACAACCCCCACCCTTGCCGCGTGTTCACCATCCCCCCGGACCTCCCCTTCTCCGACACCAAACGGTCTGTCCTCAGCAGAGGTCTCACCTTTGTCCTCCTCCATGAGTTCCATGCCCACCACGACTTGGAGCTCTTCTACCATCGCCTCTGCCTCACAGCGTTCTTCCAAGGGAAGAAGTCCTTGCCCCCCACTGATGATCCCTTTTCCTGTCTCCCACGTACCCCCTCCACTAGGACCCCCCTCTCGTAGCCTTCCGGCTTTAGAACTATTTATCCAGAACTGCCGTCGGGACATCAACCGCCTTGACTTCTCCACTCCCCTGTCTCACTCTGAACGTACTGCCATCGACTCACTCCGTAACAACCCAGACTGGGTTATCAAACCCGCCGACAAGGGAGGTGCCGTGGTAGTCTGGTGCATCTATCTCTACAAAGCGGAGGCCGCGCGCCAACTCTCGGACACCTCCTCCTACTTACCCCCTGGACCATGACCCCACTGACGAACACCATCTCGAGCACCATAACCGACTTCATCAGCTCAGGCTCTCTACCCCCCCCGAGCCTCCGACTTCATCGTTTCCCAGCCCCGCATGGCCCGATTTTACCTTCTCCCCAAAATCCACAAACCCGACTGCCCTGGCAGACCCATTGTCTCTGCCTGTTCGTGCCCCACCGAACACATTTCTACATACCTTGACGCCATCCTATCCCCCTTTGTTAAATCCTTCCCCACCTATGTTCAAGACACCTCAGACACTCTCCGTCGGCTCCGTGCATTCCATTTTCCAGGCCCCCATCCTCTCATCTTTATCGTGGACGTCCAGTCACTCTACACCTCCATCCCCCACCAGGACGGTCTCAAAGCCCTCCGGTTCTTCCTCGACCAGAGGAGCAACCCATACCCTGACACTGGCACCCTCCTCCGCCTAGCAGAGTTGGTCCTCACCCTCAATAACTTCTCTTTTGATTCCTCCCATTTCCTCCAAACACAAGGCGTAGCTATGGGCACACGCATGGGCCCCAGCTACACTTGCCTCTTTGTTGGGTACGTCGAACAATCCTTGTTCTCGGCGTACCAGGGCCCCATCCCCGACCTCTACCTCCGTTACATCGACGACTGCTTTGTTGTCACCTCCTGCACCCACACACAACTGACTGACTTCATTCATTTCACCACCAACTTCCATCCGGCACTCAAATACACTTGGACCATTTCCGACATTTCCCTACCATTCCTTGACCTCACCTTCTCTATTGCAGGTGATACACTCCTGACCGACATCCACTACAAACTCACTGACTCCCACAGCTACCTAGACTACTCTTCCTCCCACCCTGCTTCCTGTAAGGACACCATCCCCTATTCCCAATTCCTCCGTCTACGCTGCATCTGCTCCCAAGATGAGGTGTTTCACACCAGGTCATCACAAATGGCCCCATTCTTCAGAGAACGGGGATTCCCCTCCCCCACTATAGATGAGGCTCGCACCAGGGTCTACTCCATACCCCGCAACACAGCCCTCTCTCCCCATTCCCCCCACTCGCAAACAGGGCAGAGTCCCCCTGGTCCTCACCTTTCACCCCACCAGCCGACAAATACAACACATAGTCCTCCGCCAGTTTCGCCACCTCTAACGTGACCCCTCCACCCGCCACATCTTCCCATCTCCCCTCCTGCATGCCTTCCGCAAAGACCGCTCCCTCCGCAACTCCCTTGTCAATTCTTCCCTCCCCTCCCGCTCTACCCCTTCCCCGGGCACTTTCCCTTGCAACCGCAAGAAATGCAACACTTGTCCCTTCACCTCCCTCCTCCACTCCTTTCAGGGACCCAAGCAGTCCTTCCAGGTCCGACAGAGGTTCACCTGCATCTCCTCCAACCTCATCTACTGCATCCGCTGCTCCAGATGCCAGATGATCTATATCGGTGAGACCAAGCGGAGGCTTGGCGATCGTTTCGCCGAACACCTCCGCTCGGTCCGCAAAAACCAACCCGACCTCCCGGTGGCTCAGCACTTCAACTCCCCCTCCCATTCCGTATCCGACCTCTCGGTCCTGGGCCTCCTCCACGGCCAGAGTGAGCAACACCGCAAGTTGGAGGAACTGCACCTCATATTCCGCTTGGGGAGTCTGCATCCTTTGGGCTTGAACATTGAATTTTCTCAATTCTGTTAACCCTTGCTGTCTCCTCCCCTTCCCACCTCTCCCTCAGCCCTCGAGCCCTGGCATTCCCTCTCTCTCTATCTCCCTCCCCCACCCTAGTCGCACTAGCTTCTCATTTTCACACCACAAACAGCTTACAATGGCTTGTTCCCTTTATCATCAATACTTTTTTGCATATCTTTCATTCATTGTTCTTTATCTCTCCACATCACCGTCTATATCTCTCGTTTCCCTGATCCCTGACCAGTCTGAAGAAGGGTCTCGACCCGAAACGTCGCCTATCTCCTTCGCTCCTTAGATGCTGCTGCACCCACTGAGTTTCTCCAGCTTTTTGTGTAACCCTCGATTCTCCAGCATCTGCAGTTCCTTCTTTACCTTTAATAGTTATTGGAATGTGCTGAATTGTGAAGTGTTTTCTTGAACTGTGATCTTTGTCAGCTTGGCTTGTATAACTGTTTGCCTTTGTTATCATTGTAAATATTTTGTTTTCTATTCTGGTAGATTTTGGGATCTACCAATGATCCAATGATCACCTGTTCACACTGGTTCTCCATCGCATCCATTCCCTGCAAACTAGGGTCAATTTATAGAGACCAATTAAGCGACAAACCCACAGGTCTTTGGAACGTGAGAGGAAATCGGAGTACCCGGAAGAAATCCATGTGGTCAGAGGGAAAATGTGCAAACTCCACACAGACAGCACCTGAGGTCAGGATTGAACCCGGGTCTCTGGTGCTGTGAGGCAGCAGCTCTACCAGCTGCGCCACTGTGCCAATTCAATTATGTAGAATCTTCTATCTGTTGAGTGTGGTAATTCTGCATCTCCAGCAAAATCTTGCGTATTTATGAATTAAATGTGACTGACCTGAATTCTACACCCCGCATCCATAATTGAGACTAGTCTGAGAGACGCGTAGTGTGGAATGTCCTTTGACAGTAGGCCATGAACTCATGACCTCGTTGAGGCTTGGCCTTGCTTTTGGAGGATAAGCTTTTTTTATTAATTGAAGGCTTGCACTTCAAACACAAGTTCCATTAGGAATTCCACCCCTTCTAAGATATAAGAACATCAGCATCAAACTTAATTCCCTGTCAAGTTTTATTTCTGTGCTGCAAAAAACGATTGCATACACTTCAATAAGATAGTATCACATGCTATTCAGAATATGAACATAACTGGAAGAAAACCTCTAATCTAATTGAATGTGACTAATTTCAAACAGATCATATACATTTATGAATTGAGTATTTGTCTGCATCTCTTTGGTCATGGTTACATGGGAATTGGAGACATTAGTGCAAATTAATGTCCTACCTGACTTTCCCTTCCCCCCCCCCTCTTTTTTTTAAAACAGAACTAAAGTTACAATAGGTCATGGGTTGAGATTTTAAAATCATTTAAGGAAGGTGCCCTTTATGCCATGCATTTAACAAAAATCATTTAACCTTGTACCTGCATGCGTCTAAGATTTCACAAATGGTGTAAACTAGATTCCTTCGTTTTGACATATTGATGTATAGTTTATGGCTAGAAGCTAAAAAAAATGGATGACCATTGTGGTAACTAAGTTTTGAATGTATTTCACAGTAATATTGGGGCTTTCAGAATGATAATCCACAAAGGTTTAAATGTGAAAACAGGAACCAGGGAAGTTTGTACTTATTACAGTCTGTGCTTTTAACTTTTGTGTCCTTTTAACATAAGAACACAAAATGCTAGAATAACCCGGCAGGTCAGGCAGCATCTCTGAAGTACACGGATAGATGCTGTTTTGGGTCACGTTTACTCTTCTGATGAAGGGTCTTGAACATCACCTGTCCATGATCTTCAGGAGAAGTCTTGAACTGAAGCGGCACCGATCCATGTTCTCCAATGTTGCAGCCTGGCCAGTTGAGCTACTCCAGCAGTTTGTGTCTTGTGTATTTTGCAGCATCTGCAGTTCTTCTACATTTAGACTATTTCATGTTTGCTGCATCTACTTGATGTTTTAGATTTTTTTCCTTCCCTGTGTGATTTTTAAAACAAAATGTCCAGGCAAAAGTGGGCGTGGAAGCCGGGAATAATTTGTTGGTGTGAGCAGAGTCCTCAAATGTGAGCAAGTATTTTTGAACAAGCAATTTAGTTGTAAATAAGTCACTGCAATTTTTCATAACAGAAAAGGCTTGCCAGAGAAATGAGCTGGCCCCAGAACAGGCTGCTATCAACAGTCTGGCTGGCACTGGAGTGGCCGCAGAGCTAGGATGCAAACTAGTGCACTTTGCAAAGTACACGTTCATTGGTTTGCAGCAAATTCCTTTGGATGGCCTCACTTCAGTGGCACTGTTGGTCTATTGTGTTGTATACCTTTGTTTGTCATCCCTTTGCCATCTAGGATTGCCTGAAGGGTTTGAAGTTAAAAGTAATACCAAGGGTATCTCAGCTTTCACTTGGCTCTTCCACTAATGCTTGCTAGTGGAGCCATCAGTTATTGCTATGGTTCCTTCTCCTCTACTCTGCCAGTGCCTACCAATAGCACCTGGTCTAGCAGATGTTATGGCAGCAAGGTGGTACAGTTGCTGCTGTATAACACCAGAGACCCTGGTTCAATCCTGACTTCGGATGCAGTCTGTACGGAGTTTGTACATTCTCCCCGTGACCGCGTATGCTTTCCCTGGGTGCTCCGGATTCCTCTCAAATTCCAAAGATTTTCAGATTACTTTCAGATAAAGCATTGTAAATTGTACCTCGTGCGATAGTGTTAGTGTACGGGGATCGCTGGTTGGTGTGGGCTGAAGGGCCTATTTCCACACTATATGTCTAAACTAAACTAAGATGGTATTTTGAAAGTATACATTTGGGAATGGGATGTTTGATTGCAAACTAGGCTCGTGCTCCACTTTATCGTGTCAGGCTCCGTCTTTTCGCGATGGTTTAGCATTGAAAATTGAAGCAAATTGTTAAACTATCCTCATTCAGTTGCTCCGAAGTAGACACATTATTCTGATCCATTGATTTAATTTCCACTGTTTTTTGTTTCCAAATATTTGGATGCCTCAACTATCAAGCAAGATCTTTGCCACTGATTTGTCCCTGGCAAGCTTTGCATCCCCCTGGGCGGCCCTCTGTCCATTAACTTTTCATCTCTCAATTTTTGAATCAAACCAGATGTTGAATTTTGGTGCAAATTGCCACTCTCGAGATACCAGTGGGCCAGCATCTCCATATTGTAAGCTTCATTATCTCGTGCTCACACCAGAACTACTAACATTTTGCAGGGTGCAATTCTGCCAATTCCTCAGGTTGAATGTTATCCATAAGTTCTAGGAGCAGAATTAGGGCATTCATCCCCTCAAATCTACTCTGCCATTCAATCATAACTGATCTATCTTTCCCTCTCAGCCCCATTCTCCTGCCTTCTCCCCACAACCCCTGACACCTTTATTAATTAAGAATCTGTCAATCTCCTCCTTAAAGATATCCATTGACGGCCTCCACAGCCATCTGTGGCAATGAATTCCACAGATTCACCACCTTCTGACTAAAGAAGTTCCTCCTCATCTCCGATATAGAGCTACTGAGTTTTGCAAATCAATTTTCCACTTTGCTGCCAATAATATGGAATTAAATGAGTCCCTCCCCTCCAAACTGTTAAAACATTCAATCAAGCTTATAGTCGTAGGTTTATTATTGTCACATATACTGAGGCACTGTGCAAAGTTTTTTATTTTGCATGTTGTCCAATCATGTCAGAAAATGCTATACATGAACACGATCAAGTCAAACTCAAGAAAATAAGTATAAGTATAAAGTATCCTTTATTGTCATTCAAACTTTTAGTTTGAACGAAATTATGTACCTTGCAGTCATGACAGAGAATAAGATAACAGACAATGAACACAGTTTAACATCCACCATGGTGAGTCTACCAGGCTCCTCACTGTGATGGAAAACAAAAGTCTTAAAGTCCTTGTCCCTTCCTTTCTTGTTCTCCCTCTGCATTGAGGCGATCCAGGCTTTCGATATTGGGCCCCCCCGCCGCGTGATGGTACGTCCCGCGGCCGAATCCGAGCTCCGCGAATGGGCCGGTTCAAACTCCGCGGCCCGGGGCGGACGAAGCTGCCACCCTCCAGTCCAGCGGACGAAGCTGTTGTGGGAGCTCCGGAGAATCGGTCACCAACCTGGGACCCGCGAACTCCCGATGTTGTTGTCCACTGGGCCTGCGGCCGAAGCCTCCGAGGCTCCGAAGTCGGGCCGCCGCCGCCACAGCTCTGAGTCGGCCAGCTTCACGATGATGATTCCTGGCTCTGCCTCCAGAGCCTCGAGGTCGGCCCCAGTTGGAGGCCGCCAGCTGACGGAGACGGAGATACAACAATTAAAAGGTCGCATCCCCCCGAAGGAAGAGACTAAAACAAGTTTCCCCCAAACATGCACAACTAAAAATGAACAAAAACATACGTCCAACAAGACAAAAGAAAAAAAAAAAAAAAGAAAAAGACAGACAGACTGCAGGCGTGCCGTAGCTTCCCCTAAAACAAAAGGGGAAGGTATTGTGTGCAGAATTTAGTTCTCAGCATTGTAGCGCAGCAGTTCCATAGACAGATTCCAGTGTCTGCAATGGGAGTAGAGGTGAATCGGACAATATTCTACCTTCCGTAAAGACTACTCATAAGCCTGATAATGGAGGGGTGGATAATGTACCTGAGTCCCATTGTGCGTGATTTAAGCTGCAGTTGAGTAAAGCAATTAAAAATATCGCCAAAATATCATATTGGATCATGGTGGAAAAGTGGGACAATATTAGGTTTGCATCAGGGAGTCGATTATATAACTTTCTTGTCTGAACACCCAGTCTCTTTTTTCCTTTTTTTTCCAATGTGTGTCTTCATGTTGTCAATGACCAAAGTACCAGTACTTTGCGTCCATGCTGAAAGTATCAATGCCATGATTCTGTGTGGGGTTGTAAGCTTTGTGTGGGGGTGGTAAGCTTTGTGTGGGGTAAGGGGGAGGGTGGGGTGGCCGAGTGATAGGGGAGAGTCCAGAGTGTCACTTCGATAACACGCTGTCCTACGGAGACAAAAAGAATTGCAGATGCTGGTTTACAAATAAATGACACTAGGTGCTGGAGTAACTTCGAATCCCGCAGTATCTCTGGAGAACATGAATAGGTGACAGGTTGAGTCGGGAGCCTTTGGAGTGTGGGAGGAAAGCGGAGCACCCGGAGAAAACACATGCAGTCACAGGGAGAACATACAAACTCTGTACAGGCAGCACCTGTAGTCAGGATCAAAACGGAATCTCTGGCACTGTAAGGCAGTAATTCTACCGTTGTGTCACCATGCTGTTCCTAAAGTTGTCTGCCTCCCATGAACAAATGAATAATGAAAATAATTTATCACTACATTAATTGCAACCGGAGTGTGTAGTTATTGTAGTAATGGATTGTGCTGTTTATTACGGGTAGTTTGAAAGTTTTGGCATTGGCTATTAACAAAGCAAGTTTTCAAATGGAGCAATGCAAAAAGTGATTTCCCTTAGAATTAATATCCTATTTGAAGTAAGGATGTGCATAGGTTTGTAAAATATGTTCTTAGCCCCATTCCTTCATTGGAAATATTTCTAGCTTTTAAGAGTTTGTTTTAGAGGACTGTGTGTGGTACTGGTCACCATTACAGGAAGAATATGATAGAACTGGAGTAGAGATGAGAGAGTTATGGTTATGTTGGCAGGACTGGAGAATATTAGTCATGAGGAAAGATTGGCTGGGCCGGAGTTATTTTCTTTGGATGGAGAGAAGCTGAAGGGAGATTTAATCAAGGTGTATAAAATTGAGATACCAAGATAGTGGATATTAAGCATATCTCCCTTGAAGAGGTCAATATCTCAGGGGAGCGGTGAAGGTACACTGACTGCAGAAGAATTAGAGTTAATGACATGCTGCACTGCAGCACAGTGGCGCAGCGGTAGAGTTGCTACCTCATAGCGCCAGAGACCCGGGTTCGATCCTGACTAGGGGTGCTGTCTTTATGGAGTTTGTACGTTTTTCTTGCGACTGTGTGGGTATTCTCCAGATGTTCTGGTTTCCTCCTACATCCCAAAGACGTGCAGGTTTGTAGAGTAATGGGCTTCTGTAAATAGTCGTTAGTATGGAGGATGGAATTGGTTTGCGGATAATTGTTGGTTGGCGTGGATCTGATGTGCCAAAGGGCCTGTTTCCAACCTGTATCTGGTTTAGTTTTGAGATGGTGTAAAAGATGACCTGAATAAAGCTTGCATTCTGAAACCGCGATTCTCCAGAAGAAGTCCCTTGGTTTCAGTTAGCACAATCGTAACATAGTTCCTTATAGAAATTAGTGCCAATCTCACTTTCCCACTCAAATAACACTTTTCTCGAACATGAATATCAATGTAACAAAGAGTGAAGTTTTAACCTCCAATAAGGAGGACGAGAGCTAGATGGGGAGGCTGAGCAGACAAGGACTTTATCCTTGGGACGCAGGAGGATAAGGGGCGACCTTATAGAAGATAGACATAAAATGCTTTATTCAGCGGGTCAGGCAGCATCTCTGGAGAAAAGGAATAGGTGATGTTTTGGGTCAAGACCCTTCTTCAGCCTGAGTAAGGGGAGAGGAAAACTAGAAGTGTGACAAGGTACAGAACAAATCGCAGCCAGCACCAAAGACTCAAGAAAGAAGCAATGGTACATTGATGGCTGTGGAAAAGGTGTTAATGAAGGGATACAAACAGTGAAACTAGCAAAATATCTAGGGTGAGGGAGGGATGGAAATAGAGGGAATGCAAGGACCGCTTAAAATGAGAGGAATCCATATTACACCACTGGGCTGTGTGATGCTCAAGCGAAATATGAGGTGGTGTTCCTCCAATTTGCTTGTGTCCTCGCTTTGACAGTGGAGACGGCCCAGGTCATAAAGGTGCTTATGGGAAGGGGAGTTGGATTGTTTGGTAACCAGGTGATTGAGTAGGACAAGGAGGACTGATTGTGGGTGTTCAGTGACAGGATCGTCCATTCTGAGCTTGGGTCTAAACTATAATATATAAATATATATACATATACATATAGCAAGAGCAACGGATACAGTAGATGAGGTTGGAGGAGGTGCAAGTGCACCTTTGTCTCCCCTTTAAAGGACTATTGCGATCCCTGAATGGAGTTGAAGGAGGAGGGAAAGGTTCAGGTGGTGCATCTCCTTCGGTTGCTGAGGAAAGTGCTTGCGGAGGTGGCGGGGTGGGTGGGAAGGGATCAGTAAACCAGAAAGTTGTGGAGGGATCGGTGTCTGCGGAAAATGGTGGCGATGGAAAGATGTGACTGGGGGAAGATCCCATTAGATCTTATAGTAGACATATATAAGATCATGAGTGGAATAGATAAGGTAAATGCACTGTCTTTTGCCCAGAGTAGGCAAATCAAAAACCGGAGGACATAGGTTTAAGGTCAGGGAGGGAAGAATTTCATAGGAAACTGAGGCGAGACTTGTTTACGCAAAAGGTTGTGGGTGTAAGGAATGAGCTGCCGAGGAGGTAGTTGAGGCAGGTACTTTCATAATGTTAAGAGACACTTGGACGGTTATGTGGATAGGATGGGTTTAGAGAGATATGGGCCACATGTGTGCATTTGGGACTAATATAGATGGGGCATGTTGGTAGGCATGGGTGTTAGGCCGGAGGGCCTGGTTCAATGCTGTCTGACTCTGACTTTGATAATTTGATAGCATAGTTTATTGCAGGTACTATCACAATGTTTAAGAAACATTTAGGTACATGGATAGGATGGGTTCAGAGGGATATGGGTCAAACGCAGGCAGGTGGGACGAGTGCAGATGGGGCATGTTGGTTGGCTTGGGTGTAGGGCCTGTTCCCACATTGTACGACTCTGTGACTCACTGACTCTAAGGTAAAAAAAAATGTTAAAGTTTACTTAAGAATTGATTCATCTTAAAATCAGTAACCGAGGGAGAATTGATATTTAACGTTGACTGGATAGGGAGCAATGACAACCTGGGATTGGTTATTGGGCAATAATCTAATTGAAAGCTTTAGATGTCATGAGAGTGCAGCCCAAGCAGTTTATCTTCTGTACCAAGATTAGATTACAGGCTTTGAGCGAGCCTCGAGCGATACTATAGTTTAAAGAGACTCTTTTCCTCCCACAGAGTTGTAAGTGGTTTGCCAATAAAAAGCAGAAGGTGGTGAATCTAATGGCAAAGGCTGCGGGGGATGGGGACATTTTGGGTTCTGTCGGGCAGCTTGGTATCCCTGCCGATTTGTACAACCCAAATGGACTGCACAGCGGTAGAGCTGCTGCCTTAGAGTGCCAGAGACCCCTGTTCGAAACTGACCACTGGTGCTATCTGTACAGAGTTTGCACGTTCTCCCCGTGGCAGCGTGGATTTTCCCGGGTGCTTCGGTTTCCTCCCACACTCCAAAGACGTGCAGATTTGTAGGTTAATTGGCTTTGGTAAAGATTGTAAATTGTTGCTAGTGTGTAGGATATTGCTGGTGTACGGGATGATCGCTGGTCGATGAGGACTCGGTGGGCTGAAGGGCCTGTTTCCCCACTGTATCTATAAATGAAACTAAGCTAGGCAAACTATGTTGTTATAGTGTTTAACAAAGGTGTGGTCAAGTGCAAAATAAAACGGTGAACTAAGGATTTCAAATTTGCTCAGATTAATTTGGGCTAAGGCAATTTGGGCTGAGTATGCTTAGTTTAGAGAAACAGCATGGAGGTCCCGATCCAAAACATCACCTATCCATGTTCTCTAGAGATGCTGCCTGACCCGCTGAGTTCAGCACTTTGTCTATCTATGAAAACGGGCCCTCCATTCCATCAAATACTTGCCGACCATCGATCACCCGTTCACTGTCATCATTTCTGTTATCCCGCTTTCTCATCCACTCCCTACATATTCGGGGCAATTTACAGAGGCCAATTAGCCTACAAACCCGCACGTCTTTGGAATGTGGGAGGAAACCAGAGCACCTGGAGGAATCTCGCAACTTCACAACGAGAACGTGAAAACTCCCTACAGACAGCAGCGAAGGTCAGGATCGAACCGAAGTCTCTGGTGCTGTGAGACAGCAATTCCGCCATTTACGTCATGGGCCGCGGAACCGGGCGGGACTGGGGGAGCTGCAGCCCCCCCACTGTTTTGGTTACTGTACGGGGTGATCGCTGGTCGACGCAGATACGTTGGGCCGAAGGGCCTGTTGATGTGCTCCATCTCTAAAGTCTAAAAGGCTGTAGTCATCCATTGACATTCTGGACTGCAGCTGCCACCGCTCGCACAAAGCGCATGGGGGGAAATCTTGGGGGGGGACGGGGGACCTGTCTCTCCCCCCCCCCCCATGTTTTGAGAGGTGGGGGCCAATCTCCCCCCCCCCCCCCCCATGTTTTGAGAGGTGGGGGACAATCTCCACCCCCCCCATATTTTGTGAAACATGTTGCAGCAAAACTGAAGCCTCCGAATTTGAGTCGCAGCCACAACGCCACCACATCCTCTGAAGTCAGCCAGCTCCATGATGGTAAGTCCACAGGCTCTGGGACCGGAGTCCTCAAGGTCGATTCCAGTTGGAGGCCGCCAGTTCCTGGAATCTAGCAGCCCAGGACTTATTGCAGTTCCCAGGTTGGCTCGCCTGCCCTGGGACTGGCTGTAGTGCCCAGGTTGGCTCGCCTGCCCTGGGACTGGCTGTAGTGCCCAGGTTGGCTCGCTTGCCCCGGGACCAGCTGCAGTTCCCAGGTTTTGAAAACCAATAAGGAAAAAAAATACGCCTGCGGGCCAGATGATTTTGGGTTACGGGCCAGATCCGGCCCGTGGGCCGTAGATTGCTGACCCCCGTCCTAGATGTCAGGCCTCATTGTGACCTCCCCCATATTTCATAATCGATTTTTAATCAAAGCAGTAATTCGTTCACTCAAACATTTGTTTTTCTTTTGCATCACCGACAATCCAAGAATGATTGAGAAAACCAAGAACAACTCATGGTTTGGGAGGTGCGACATATTCCCGCTTGAGGAGCTGCCTTACAAATTGGCAACGAGCAAGATATCGATGCAATCATTAGTGATCAACCGATTGCCCGCGGGCTGGCGAGGCCACGGTTTGGTGTTTAAATATTTATTGTACATGATTGCTTCACGTTGAGGATTGGGAGACCCATTCACAGTCACTCGCTGCTTCGCCGTTATCGCTACCCCGGACATTGTCCCAGACCACTGTCCTTCAGATACGGACCATCCTGCCCACCGGTGCCCCTGAGACGAGCCCCGGTCGCCAACATACACACCAGATACCTGCCCTACAGATCGGGAGCGATCCTCAACCTCTCCCGAGCGCTCCCGACCGCCTCTCCTCTCTATCCCAGACTGGGATCCACGATGCCGGCCCCACTCTCGATGCCAGACACCTGCCCACAGCTCCAGACGCCATGCCGGCGCCAGACCCCCTTGTCGAGCAGGTGACGTTTGGTGATCCCCTCAGCTGGATCCCCAAGGCTTGGCTGCGAATACGCACATGGGACGCTGGGTGAGGACGGGGCATCCTCCCCCTTCCACGCACACACGCACACACACGAGGCCGGTGATCAGTGATCGTTCAGCCCCCCCACTTTCAAAAACGCACTGCGGCCCCTGTGCGTCACTGTCATGGTAGTATAGTTTAAATCTTTATATCGTATACAGAAGAAAAAAACGTTAAGTCTCACTTAGCCAATAATTAACCATTATTTACTGCCCACCTCTGTGGTCTTTCAATGGTAGTGGACACAGTAACTCACGAGGCACAGTTTGTACACTTCCATCCCAAAGCAGGAAACAAAGCCTCCGCTTTGTCGAAGTTCGATGTTTACTGGCAGAGTACTTTTCCTTTGCATCAGCATGGAAATGGGCTGGTTGGCTCAACTTGCCCGTGCATGTGCCGTCCACACTAATCCCATCTGCCTGCGTTTGGCCCATATCTCTCTAAACCAACGCTATCCATGATCCTGTCGAAATGTCTCTTAAATGTTGCAATTGTACCTGCCTCAACTACCTCCTCCAACAGTTTGTGCCATACACCCACCAAAAGTTACCCCTTGCGTTTCTGTTAAATCTTTCCCCCCTCACCTTAAACCTATGTCCTCTGGTCCTCTTCCCTTACTCTTGGCAAGAGACTCTGAGTTTGCCAGATCTATTCCTCTCATCATTTTGTAGTCCTCGTGTAGGCTTCCTCATGGATTATATAAAAGCCCTGTCCCACTATACGAGTTCATTCAAGAGTTCTCCCCGAGTTTTGCTCTGATTCGAACTCGGAGATTTACAGTAATGGCTGCTCGTAAATACTCGGGGCTCCCGTGGACATTTTTCAACATGTCTTCCCAAGCTTACCTGCCATTAGCGAATCTTCCCGTTAGAGTTACAAGCCGCTAAGAGACGTCCCCGAGCTCCGACGTGTCCGCTACGTTCATTCTACGTGCTTACCATGAGTTTGATTTTTTATTTAAACTCGGGAGAGCACTTTAATGAACTCGTACTGTGGGACGGGGCCATTATTTTTAAACTTTTATGACTGATCATCAAATATGTCCCAATATTGATCATCAAATATGTCTCAGGGACTCTTTGATATTCCATGCATTACTTAAATTTACTTTAGTTTAATGTCACGTGTACTGGGCTACAGTGAAAATATTTTGTTGTATGCTAACCAATCTTGAAGTTCTGTACATGATTACAATCGAGCCATCCACAGTGTACTAGATACATGATAAAGGGAATAAGTTTAGTGCAAGATGAAGTCCAGTAAAGTCTGATAACAGATACTGTAGCTCAAGACTCTCCAATGAGGTAAATGAGGGGGTCAGGATTGGTCTCTACTTGTTGATTGGATGGTTCAGTTGCCTGATCATACCCGAGAAGAAACTGTCCCTGAATCTGAAGGTGTGCTTTTTCACACTTCTGTACCACTTACCTGTTGGGAGAGGGGAGAAGGAGACTCATCCTTGATGATGCCGGTGGCCTTGCCAAGGCTGAGTGAAGTGTAGATGTAGTTGATGGAAGGGAGATTGGTTTGTGTGATGGTCCAGGCTGGATCCTCAGTTCTTTGCAATTTCCTGCGGACTTGGATGGAGCTGTTCCCAAACTACGTTGTGATGCATCCCGATAAAATGCTTTCAACGACGCATATGTAGAATTTGGTGAGAGTTGTTTACATTAGGAAGGTTAGCAAAAGAGCATAACATTTGTATGTTGAACAGCCAGTAAGAATCTATTGCATGAGTCGCAAGTAGTGTGGATCATTTTGTTTCCAATACTGAATAGATGTACTTGTGTTGGAGATATGGAGTGTGGGAGTAACAATGTTGATGTCGGTGGGAATGAAACCTTAATGTGGCAACATGGTAAAATGTCTTCTTGCAAAAAGAACTCAATGCAACACCACAGAGTCTGACAAAAGTCCCAGCAAAACGGAAATAAAAGTGCACGTGCGGGGAAGATTTTGTTTTGTTTAAAAATAGACTGCTTAACGACAATGACTACTCGCTCAACATCCATCGAGATAAGGGTACAATAAGGGGCGTTAAAGTCTTCAGACAATATTAAGATGGGACTGAATAACAGAAGTAAAACAGGATAGTAATATGATGGCAGATTGAACTATCATTGACTATCAGCATGTGCGAGGTGAGTTTTGGATATGTGTACATACATATACTCACTTGTGTGTGATTGTGTATACAATTAAATATATATCAAACTATATCTAAAATATGATACAAAAAAGTTCTAATCATGCTTTGGACAGGAAGTTGAATATTGAATATTCCAGCCTGAAAGGTTCTGACCCAAAACGTCACCCATCCCTTTTCTCCAGATATGCTGCCTGACCCGCTGAGTTACTCCAGCACTTTGTGTCTATCATTGAGTATTCCATAACAGGGGTATGGGATTAAGATTTGCAGCACATTCAAATACATAGTTTTGGGCAAATGAGGGGAGAGTGTTGAGGCCACAGTAAAGAAATATAGCATCAAAAAAGTTGTGATAAAACAGACCTATTGTTGAAAATCTTTTGTAGAACAAGGGAGAATGCTGGCAAACTATGCGGTGTCTAAATTTGAGATTTGGAGGTGCTGAATGATAGAATAGACAATACATTCAGACCCTCTACACTTTTTCCACATTTTGTTATGTTACAGCCTTATTTCATTATTTTATCATCAATCTACACATAATACCCCATAATAAAAAAGCAAAAAACAGGTTTAGAAATTTAGAAATTTTTGCAAAGTTATTTAAAAACAAAAACTGAATTATCACATTTACATAAGTATTCAGACGCTTTACTCAGTACTTTATTGAGACACCTTTGGCAGCGATTACAACCTCAAGTCTTCTTGGGTATGATGCTACAAGCTAGGCACACCTGCATTTGGGTAATTCCTCCCATTCTTCTCCGCAGAGCCTCTCAAGCTCTTTCAGGTTGGATGGGGAGCGTCGATGCACAGCTATTTTCAGGTCTCTCCAGAGCTGTTTGATCCGGTTCCAGTCTGGACTGTGGCAGGGCCACTCAAGGACATTCACAGACTTGTCACAAAGCCACTCCTGCATTGACTTGGCTGTGTGCTTAGGGCTGTTGTCCTGTTGGAAGGTGAACCTCTGCCCCAGTATGAGGTCCTGATGTTTCTGGAGCAGGTTTTCATCAAGGATCTCTCTGTACTTTGCTCCGTTCATCTTTCCCTCGATCCTGACTAGCCTCCCAGTTCCTGCCACTGAAAACATCCCCACACATGATGCTGCCACCTTCATGCTTCACCGTAGGTATGGTTTCCTCCAGACGTGACGCTTGGCATTCAGGTCAAAGAGTTCAACCTTGGTTTCATCAGACCAGAGAATCTTGTTTAGGTGCCTTTTGGCAAACTCCAAGCTGGCTGTCATGTGCCTTTTCCTGAGGAATGGCTTCCTTCTGGCCACTCTACCATAAAGACCTGATTGGAGAAGTGTTGCAGATATAGTTGTCCTTCTGGACGTTCCTCCCATCTCCACAGAGGAAGTCTGGAGCTCTGTTAGAGTGACCATTGGGTTCTTGGTCACCTCCCTGACCAAGGCCTTTCTCCCCCGATTTGGTCAGGCGGCCAGCTCGATGAAGAGTCCTGGTGGTTTCAAAATTCTTCTATTTAAGAATGACGGAGGCCACTGGGCTCTTCGGACCTGCAATGCTGCCAAAATAATTTAATACCCTTCCCCAGATCTGTGTCTCGACACAATCCTGTCTCGGGGACATGGCTGCCAACTCTCACGCATTGAATGTGAGACTCACGCATTTCACTAAATTCTCACGCTGATCACAAATTTCTCACGCTCACATTGTATAAAAATAAATAAAGTCACAAACGAGTAAATTCTCCCAAGGCTTCCAGATCTCCTCCACACTCACCAATGAGAATAGTTTTCTGTCGGCGGGTTTCCTGTAAAGAACGAGCAATTGTCTCAGACCCTTAAGCACACTATTTAAAATGGAAAACTGCAGTACATTTGACATTCATGGAACCAAAATCTGCAGCTGCTGGAAATTCAAAATAAAGCAAAAATTGTTTTAGAGGTGAGTAAAAACCATGAGCGGAATATATAAGGTGAATGCATAGTCTTTTTCCCGAGATATGTGATTCAAGAACTAGAGGACATTGGTTTAAAGCAGGCGTATCAAACTACCGGCCCGCGAAGAGGTCCAATCTGGCCCGTGGGATCATTTGGGGAAATATAGGAATTAGTTCAGTTTCTCCTCTGCTGATGGTGTGGCAGGTGAGAGACGGCGGTGGTCCCATCACCGACCCCTGAGGCACTGCTCACACCTCACCTGGTCCCTCACCTCCGGAGGCTCTGTGTCCGTCAGCCGCTCTGTCCACACCCCATGGAGTTTTAACCCCGGCCAGCAGCGGACCGGGTGAGTAGGGGCGTCGGTGTCGGTTCCGGAGCCGCGGGGATGAATCTCGGGCTAAGGCTCCACTCCAATGCCCGACCCCCGGGTCACTGACCCTCATCTCCCCCTGACCCCAACTGGTCACAGAGCACATGGGCCGTCCCCCACTGGGCGGGGGGGGAAAGACCGGGGGGGGGGGGGGGGGGGGGCTTTGAGGGAAACGCTCCTCGGGCATCGCCAAGTCTCCTCTCATTCCGGATGTTGTCGCCACTTCACTGACACACACTCTCGCATACACTGGCACACAAAAGTTTTAAATGGATATGGGCCAAATGCAGATAAATGGGACTAGTTTAGATGGGGCATCTTGATCTGCATGAACAAGTTGGGATGAAGGGCTTGTTTCCATGCTGTAAGACTATGACATATTGTAGAAAGGGTGCAATTGCTCTGGAGAGGATCCAGGGGAGATTAATGAAGATGTTGGCTGGGCCGAATTTTTTTTTCCACTTTGAAGAAAGATTTGATAACTGGGATTGCATTCTCTGCAGCAACGGAGGTGAAGAAAAGACTTAGTTGAGGTGAATAATATTATGAGAATAGGACCTGTTTCACTTAACAAAGAATGTAGGAAGGAACTGTAGATGCTGGTTTAAACTGAAGATAGACACTAAAAGCTGGAATAACTCAGCAGGACAGGCAGCATCTCTGGAGAGAAAGAATAGGTGACGTTTCGGGTCGAGACCTTCAGTCCGAAGAGGTTGAAAACCAGCCATTAAACACAATGACTGGAGATGTGTGTTATCCAACTAAGGGCAGAAACCAGAATCATGTGTTCAGCTTTATTGATGTGACACCATAATTAATATATTACAAAAAAAATAATGTAATGGGGTGGCACGTTGGCGCAGTGGTAGAGTTGCTGCCAGAGCACCACAGAGTCAGACTTGATCCTGACTACGGGTGCTGTGTACAGAATTTGTACATTCTCCCTATGACCACATGGTTTTCTCTGGATATTCCGGTTTCTCCCACATCCGAAAGAAGTGCAGGTTTGTAGGTTAATTGGCTTCTGTAAATTGTCCCTGGCCTGTAGGATACAACTGGTGTAGGGTAGATTGCTTGTCAGTGTGAACTTGGTTGGCCGAAGGGCCTGTTTCTATATATGTTTTACAAATATATCTTAATTCAATTGAACCATATACGATTGAATATGTGGCATTATTTTCGTCTTGTTTCCATAGTCAAAGTGTAAGGTTGATTGATTTATTTGTGTAGAACAGTGATGGAAGTCCGACTCTTGCCTTGTTTCTCCATACATGAATATACTAAGGTCATTCATGTGCTGCACCTGTTGATCAGAGCCTGGCTCTACAGTGGAATGTAATTAGGAATGTAATTTAGTCAAACCTTATTCATACCTAATCCAATTTTAAACATAAATGTGGCATTCAAGTGTTAGTTAAAAGACTCGCTACAGTATGCACCAGATTGCACAATTTCAAGCTGAAAAATGCAAAAGCTCCCTACCGTGGGTTGGGGGATACCCCCGTTCCACATCCTCCCCCCACCCCCCCCCCCCCCCCCCCCCCCCCCCCCCCCCCTCCCCACATCCTCTCCCCCTCAGTCGCTACGCTCCCTCACAACTTCTCTGTCTCAACTCTCACCCAATGTTGGTAACCCTGCTCGGGGTTCTACAGACAATTCCTTTGTCTTCATGGCTTTGTTTTTGCTCTGATATGTCGACTGTCAACTGCGGGACCTTATATAGACAGGTGTGTGCCTTTCCAAATCATATACAATCAATTTACTTTACCACCTGTGAACTCCAATGAAGTTGTAGAAACATGTGAAGGATAATCAATGGAAACAGGATCCGCCGCAGCTCAATTTTGAGTGTCACAAGGTCTGAATACTTATGTAAATGTGATATTTCACTTATTTCTTTTTTAATTGCTTTGCAAAAATTTCTAAACGCCTGTTTTCGCTTTTTTATTATGAGGTATTGTGTGTTGATTGATGAACAAAATAATTTAAACCATTTTAGAATAAGGCTGTAACGTAGCAAAATGTGGAGAAAGTGAAGGGGTCTGAATACTTTCTGAATGGACTGTAAATGGAAGATGAAATGTGAGAGTTGTGGGACTGGTGCAGGGGCATTTATTTTTTGAACATGGTTGTGAAATACACTGCTGGGATTAGTGATTGAAACTATGACCGTGTCAGTATTTAAACAGATCTGATAGGTGGTGGAAGAAAAGCAGGGAAGAAACTGGAGATGACTGAAGGGAAACCAGGAATACAGAAGTACTTCCTTTATTGTTTTGCAATGCCTGAAGGGCTTTATTTGCTGCATCGTCGTTTACCTGCATTTTCCTTTCAAATCAAGAATAATTTTCCCCTTGTGCTTCAGGGCTTAGTTCATATCTAACCCCAGATAAGTCATCAAGGTTTGAACAGAGAACTTTTTTTTGGAGTTCTCGTCTGCAGTAATTCCTATGGGCAGTGAGCTTTCTGTGGTTACTTCTGCCCGTGTCCCTGTGTCACTAGAGGCAGATGAATTACATGAATTGAAGGCATCCCTGTTTAAACATTTGTGAATAATTTAAAATGCTTTGGGAGGAAAAAAATATTGGATTAATAAAATATCAAGACAAAGTTCTGATAAAAGGTTCTTTGGAACTATGAAACCCTCATTATACTTATGTCCCTGGTTCTTAATTTCCCCTAATCTGCGTAAAAGACTGTGCTTTTACCCTATCTATTTCTCTCATGATTTTGTATGCCTCTAAGATCACCCCTCATCCTCCTGCACTCCAAAGAACAAAGTTTTAGCCTGCTCAACCTCTCCCGATAACTCAGCGCCTCGAGTACTGGCAACATCCTAATTTTTTTTTGCACACTTTCCAGCTTAACAGGGTTACCAAAATGGAATAATATTCTTTTGTGGGTGTTAAATCTGTTAATTTTAATTTGTTGAGCTGTTTATTGGTAACTAAACTATTTGCAATGAGCTCAGGTTTGGAGTTTCGAGATATAGCACGGAAACAGGTCCTTTGGTCCGCTGAGTTCATGCCAACCAGCGATCCCTGCACAAGAGCACTATCCTACACACCAGGGACAATTTACAGAAGCCTACAAACCTGTACATCTTTGGAGTGTGGGAGGAAGCCGGTGCTCCAGGAGTAAAACCCACACGGTCATGGGGAGAACGTAGAAACTCGTACAGACGGCACTCATAGTCAGGATCCAACCCGGGTCTCTGGTGCTGTAAGGCAGTAACTCTACTTCTGTGCCATGTGACCCAGAGAGAGGCAAGCATGGGTTACAACCCCACTGCCCACTGGAGTTGTGACATTTACCGCGCAACGCAAACGTCACCAAATTTTGGAGAAGCATCCCCTTCATTTTGTTTGTCTGAGGGCTTTATACAAACCTTTGGCTTCATTGGCAATGTATTTTTGTTTTGGAGGCCGAGTTTGAGATTGTGTGTTTGGCAGAAAAAGTGATTTGTTCTTGGCATCGATCTCTGCTCTTGGCATCATTGGAGTGGTGTTTTTTCAGATTATTTGTCTGGATTTGATGCATCAATCATTTAAGGCTTTTTTCCCCCTTTAGGAAAAATATTGCATACAAAATCAATACAAATGGTGTAATCTTGAGCTGTGAGTGGAAAATATTGGCAATAAATGGGAGGGCGAAGCAAATTTTATTTTGATCCTAGACCCCACAAGAATATGGACCCATGGATCTGAGGATCTTTGTAGCAACATTCTCTATTTGTTTTCTGTGTGTCAAAGTTCAAATCCTGCTTTGAGTTTACACTTGGCTGTGGTCCAGTTATATTTTAAATGAGAAAAACTATTATTTTGAGTGATGTCTCTATAGTTTGAAATGTTATGAATAACTGCATGGGTTTTCTCTAACAATGGCCAAGTGCCATTATATATGAAATGGAAGCATCATGATCATAGTTGGGCTTGTATGTGCACATCCTTCTGACTTGAAGGTAAATCCAATCATTGTTCCAACATTGTTACTCCTAGTTCAGCTTTGCTTTAGCCCAGTATGTGGTGCAGAGATAAGTTGTTGAGACAGTGACAAAATGATTTAATAATCTCCAGACCACCCAAAAGATGTCTTCCGCCCCACTACCACCACCCCACCAGCCGTACCAGCAGCTTTGAAGATTGACTTTCCAAAGATGACTCCACCGCAGCAAGAATTACTTGATTCCCTTCCTGACTTCTCGGGTGGCTGAGGGGTCCCCGAGTAGAACTTGCAGTTTGTCTGGACTTGTGGGTTTTCTTTAGTTCAGTTTAGAGATACAGCGCGGAAACGGGCCTTCCAGCCCACCGAGTCCGCACTGACCCGCGATCCCCGCACGCTAACACCATGGCCAAGAGCCATTATATATGAAATGGAAGCATCATGATCATCGTTGGGTTTGAATGTGCACAACCTTCTGACTTGAAGGTAAATCCAATCACACCATCCAACACACACATGCACTTTTACAATTTTACCAAGCCAATTAACCTACAAACCTCTATGCCTTTTTTGCGTGGGAGGAACCTGGAGCACCCAGAGAAAACCCACACAGGTCACGGGGAGAAAGTACAAACGCCACAGACAGTTTTGGTTCTCCAGAGATGGTGGGTTCTCAAATAATCGTTCCGCGTTTGTGTCCACAAACAGGCACACAAATGCAATACACAGATAATATACAAGAATCAAAATACAATAAATAAATGAAAATACAAAGTGCTGGAGTAACTCAGCAGGTCAGGCAGCATCTCTGGAGAAAAGACGTTTCAGGTCGAGACCCTTCATCAGACTGAGGGTCCCTCATCCCACCCTCGTGTCTCCAAATTCCCCCACGCTCACTCCAAGCAACCAGACCTAATACATCTCCAGCATTGCTGCCTGAGCCAGTGAATTACTCCAGCACTTTGCATCTTGTTTCATTACATTATATTTGCTCATTCCATTATGCATTTGCTTCCTGCGCTTAGGCAATTGTGTGGGTCAAAAGACCTGGGGTTGGTGCCACCACCCTGTCCCAAGGGTTCAAAGACTTGAAAGATCGCTAGCATTTTTGAAATTTAAAAAAACCCATCATGAATTAGAACTCCCTAATTCAAAATATTTATTGAAAAAATAAATGCTAAACCATTGCTGCAGTTGAAAGAGCTTGCTGATCTTTTCACTTGACAGATCAGAAGTTGCCTTAGCTGAATGGTTCTTCTGAAAATGGTCCCTCCAGCAGTCCAGCCCTCACTCAGACTTGCAATGGAATCTCATCATTGATTATCTAGACAAGCTTGAAATTTGTGGGGGAAAAAAACTTGCAATCTTATACTAATCCTTGGCCTACTATGGGATTTGGGAGGGGAACAATCAAAATGGGAAAGTCATCTTTGTGACTGTAGAAGGATTGAGGGCTGGGATTACTTGAGGTGCGTGTTGTGCAAGGTTCCAGTTTCCAAATTAACAGGATGTATCCGGCCAGTGAAAAGCAGTGGACCGTGTAAGATTCAATTGAAGTCTGCAACAGCTGTTTTTATTTTTACTTGAATTAGCTGAATCTCTTCTGAGATTAATTATTTTTTTTCCAAAAGACAGAACAACAGTGCTCTCCAAATGCTGGAAATAGTGTCAAAAAGAAAATAAACTTTTTGGAGAGGAAAATCATAGCTAAGAACGAATTCCTTACTTGGTGAATTATAAATGTGCTACACTACCTTAATGCGCGCTTAGTTTCCTCAGCATTTTCACTTAACATTGATTATGCATTGAGGTGTGCCACACATCTAACTTAGTCATACAGTGTGGAAACAGGCCCAACTTGCCCACACCGGCCAACATGTCCCAGCTTACCCAGCCCTTGTGGCTAAAGGGAACCCTTGTGGCTAAAGGGATCAGGGGGTATGGAGAGAAGGCAGGTACAGGATACTGAGTTGGATGATCAGCCATGATCATATTGAATGGCGGTGCAGGCTCAAAGGGCCGAATGGCCTACTCCTGCACCTATTTTCTGTGTTACACTAGTCCCACCTTACCGTGTTTCATCCATAACCCTCCAAAGTTGCCCTCCAGTGCTTCTGCAATCCCCATCTTTGTGCGCATGGAAAGGCCCTACTTGGGCTAAAAACAGGGGCGGTACAGAGGCACAGTTGCTGCTTTACAGCACCAGAGGCTGGGGTTCGACCCTGACCACATGTGCTGTCTGTATGGAGGTTGTATCTTCTCCCCGTGACTGCATGGTTTTCCCCGGGTGCTCTAGTTTCTTCCCACATTCCAAAGACATGCATGTTTGTCTGTTATTTGGCTTTGGTTAAAAATTGTAAATTATCCCAAGTGTGTAGGATGTTCGGTGGTCCATGCCAACTTGGTGGGCTGAAGGGCCTGTTTCCACACTGCAACTCTCAAAACTAAACTATTGCCTGTTTTAGAGACTGTTTGTCAGCAGTAGTTGGGGTTTCCCACGTTGGCAAGCTACGTTAGTGCTGTTGGCAAGACCGGTTGCTGTGCAGAAGTTCAAGTTATTCCATCCTCTCTGATGTCGCAGCCAATATTTATTGCCTGCCAATGAACGAAACGAAAAACAAAAAACAAAAAAGAGGTTATCTGGTCATTATTACATTGTGTTTGAGGGAACGTGCAATGTGCAAATTGCCTTGGTGATTATGTTTTACAATGTATTTCACGGACTGGAAAATGCCTTGAGATGTCCTGAAAGGGGGAAATGAAAAAACATCATGTAAATGCAATTCTCTCTCTTCTATCAGATGGATCAGCTGTTAATCTTTGGTATTTGTGATCTTGGGTTCGGGGGCAGAGAGAACACATGTTTTAATTTTTTATTTCAAAGATTTTTGCATTAATTTTTGCCTTGTGATTATTAAAAGTTTAAAAATGAATAACGTTTGAACCTGCCATCTGAATTTTGGGTAGGTCAGAAGAAAGGACCTGACCCAAAACGTCACCTATCCATGTTCTCCAGAGTTGCTGCCTGACCTGCTGAGTTGCTCCAGCACTTTTTTTTAATACAGCAGCATCTTGTTGCTAGGACTGGAGGGTCTGAGTGAAAGGGAGAGGTTGAGTAGGCTGGGACTCCATTCCTTGGAGTGCTGGCGAATGAGGGGAGATACATAGATACATACAAAATAGGTGCAGGAGTAGGCCATTCGGCCCTTTGAGCCAGTACCGCCATTCAATGTGATCATGGCTGATCCTCCACAATCAGTACCCCGTTCCTGCCTTCTCCCCATAATCCCTTGATTCCGCTAGCCCTAAGAGCTCTATCTAACTCTCTTTTGAATGCATCCAGTGAATCGGCCTCCACTGCCTTCTTAGACAGAAAAGTCCACAAATTCACAACTCTCTGGGTGAAAAAGCTTTTCCTCATCTCACTATTAAATGGCCTACTCCTTATTCTTGAACTATGGCCCCCTGGTTCTGGACTCCCCCAACATCGGGAACATGTTTCCTGCATCTAGTGTGTCCAATCCCTTAATAATTTTATATGTTTCTATAAGAATCCCTCTCATCCTTCTAAATTCCAGTGGTTACAAGACCCGTCGTTCCATTCTTTCATAACATGTCAGTCCTGCCATCCCAGGAATTAACCTGGTGAACCTACGCTGCACTCCCTCAATAGCAAGAATGTTCTTCCTCAAATTAGGAGAACAAAACTGCACACAATACTCCGGGTGTTGTATCACCAGGGCCCTGTAAAACTGCAGAAGGATCTCTTTGCTTCTATGCGCAACTCCTCTTGTTATGAAGGCCAAAATGCCATTTCGTTTCTTCACTGCCTGCTGTACCTGCATGCTTACTCTCAGTGACTGATGTACAAGGGCACCCAGGTCTCGATGCACTTCCCCTTTTCCTAATCTGACACCATTCAGATAATAATCTGCTTCCTTGTTCTTGCGACCGAAGTGGATAACCTCATATTTATCCACATTATACTGCATCTGCCATGCATCTGTCCACTCACCCAACCTGTCCAAGTCACACTGCTTCCTCCTCACAGTTCACACTGCCACCCAGCTTTGTGTCATCTGCAAATGTGCTATGGTTACTTTTAATCTCTTCATCTAAATCATTAATGTATATTGTAAATAGCTGTGGTCCCAGCACTGAGCCTTGTGGTATCACACATAGTCACTGCCTGCCATTCTGAAAGGAACCCACTTTATTTCCTGTCTGCCAATCAATTGTCTATCCATGTCAATACCCTACCCCAATACCATGTGCTCTAATTTTGCCCACATCTCCTATGTGGGACCTTATCAAATGTTTTCTGAAAGTGCAGGTACACTACATCCACTGGCTCTCCCTTGTCCATTTTCTAGTTACATCCTCAAAAAATTCCAGAAGATTAGTCAAGCATGATTTCCCCTTCTTCTTCTCTTCTTCTTGCGTATGAGTCAGTTACACAGTTTGATTCAGGCGTCGCAGCCAGTTCATTGTGTCAGGATTGGGGTTGGTCAGGTCGATGGTAGTGGTATCTGGTGGGCTGAGGGTGGGACAGTCGTGGATTACATGGTGTGCGGTCTGGTCGGGGTGTCCACAAGTACAGGCTGCTGATGGGCGCAGTCCCCAACGTTTCATGTTATGATTGAAACGCCCAACACCAGTTCGCAGACGATTCAGTGTAACCCACTCTCTGTGGACCAGTTCTGCACCAGGTGGCAACAGTGTGTTTGGGTAGACGGTCATTTGGGCGGGATGTTGGGTGTCCTGCCAGCAGGCTCTCCATGCTCTTAGCATGTTGAAATCGGAGCTACGAAGAGATGCAGCATGACGAGAGAAGGGGCGCCGGGAGGGCAGGCGTTGACGATCCGGGTTGGAGTACTGGGCAAGGTTGTGTAGGGTATGATTTGGGTCCATTGAGGCTTTGTTCACCAGGCTGTGGGTTAGGTGCTCTCTGCGCAGGGCTGCAGGTGCTACAGGTGCTTTACGATTTCCCCTTCGTAAATCCATGCTCACTCGGACCGATCCTGTTACTGCTATCCAAATGTGCTGCTATTTAATCTTTTATTATTGACTCCAGCATCTTATCCACCACCGATGTCAGGCTAATTGGTCTATAATCCCCGGTTTACTCTCTTCCGCCTTTCTTAAAAAGTGGGATAACATTAGCTACCCTCCAATCCACAGGAACTTATCCTGAATCTATAAAACATTGGAAAATGATCACCAATGTGTCTGCGATTTCTGGAGCCACTTCCTTAAGTATCCTGGGATGCAGACAATCAGACCCTGGGGATTTATCACCCTTCAGTCCCATCAGTCTACCCAGCACCATTTCCTGACTAATGTGGATTTTCTTCAGTTCCTCTGTCACACTAGACCCTTTGTCCACTAGTACATCAGGGAGATTGTTTGTGTCTTCCTTCGTGAAGACAGAACCAAAGTACCGGTTCAACTCGTCTGCCATTTCCTTGTCCCCATAATAAATTCACCTGTTTCTGTTTTCAAGGGACCCACATTTGTCTTAACTAATCTTTTCCTCTTCACATGCCTAACGTTTTTACTATCTTCCTTTATATTCTTGGCTAGCTTACCTTCGTACTTCATCTTTTCTCCCTGTATTGCCTTTTTAGTTATCTTCTGTTTTTTTTTTTTAAAGTTTCCCAATCCTCTGGCTTCCCGCTCATCTTTGCTATGTAATATGTCTTTTATTTTTATACTGTCCTAGACTTCCCTTGTCAGCCACGGTTGCCTCTTACTCCCCTTAGAATCTTTCCTCGTCTTTGGAATGAAATGATCCCGCATCTTCTGGACTATTCCCAGAAATTCCTGCCATTGCTGTTCCACCGTCATCCCTGCTAGGGTCCCTTTCCAGTCAACTTTGGCCAGCTCCTCCCTCATGCCTCTATCGTCCCCTTTGTTCAACTGCAATACTGACACTTCGGATTTTACCTTCTCCCTCCCGAATTGCAGATTATAACATCATATTATGGTCACTACCTCCTAATGGTTCCTTTACCATGAGATCTTATTGAGGTGTATAAAATCATGAGAGTTATAGATCAGGTAGATGCACAGCATCTCTTGCCCAGAGTTGGTAAATTGAGGACAAGAGGACATAGGTTTAAAGTGAAGGAATAAGATTTTATAGGAATCTGAGCGGTAACTTTTTCGCACAAAAGGTGGTGGGATATGGACCATGCTGCCAGAGGAGGTAGTTGAGGCAGGGACTATCCCACAGTCTATGAAACAATTAGATGGGTACATGGATAGAACTGGTTTGGAGGGATATGGGGATTTTTCCGTGGGTAGGTGGGCCTGGTAACTGGGACGTATTGGTCGATGTGGACAAGTTGGCCGAAGGCCTGTTTCCACACACTTTCCCTCGATTACTCTATCTGCTGTTCCTGGCTTCTTGTAGGTTTTGCTACTTTTGGACCTGGCAGTAATGCATGATGCACTAAATAGAGATGCAATGGATCACTTAATTAGTTCAGCTTAAAGATACAGTGTGGAAACAGATCCTGGGACCCACTGAGTCCTCACTCACCAGCAATTAACTCTACCTCTGCACACACAGTGCCACCCAACTTGCCTGTACTCTGGCCTTTGGAGGTCTGGTCAAGTGGGGAGATGCAGTTGGTTTCTTCTCAGCCCCTAACATTGAATGGGAATGGAGCTCTGAATTCATCAGACACTGCATTGATGTGGTTGGGACTGGCAAATTGGAGGGTTTTTTTGGACTGCAAAGTTCAATCCTGACTGCGGGTGCTATCTGTACGGAGTTTGTATGTCCTCTCTGTGACCCCGTAGCAATTTGTATTTAAATGTGCTTGATAAATTGGCACAGCGAAGCCTTGAGGATGCTTCTCAATGTTGGTCGTTATGTGTGTGCGTAGAGTTTTGTAATGGTGCAGTCCATGCTCCCATCCCCTGGATTCTGGCGGCAACAATGGAAACGATTGTCAATGGTAAAATTGACCCAAACGTCCAGCTTGAACATTGCTTCATAGCTCAGGATCAAATTATTATTGACATCAATCTTATCTCCAGTGTTGTTTGTGATTTAAGCAAGGTCGACTTGAAGCAGTGCAAGAGGCAGCTCATGTGGAGCATAAACAAGGCCTGAGCAAGTTGGGCAGATTGTCCCGTTACCGAGCAGCAAGTGCAACATGAACTCTGTAATCTGATGTTTGGAGTGGCCTTAAGTCAAAAACGCCCCGAGCACTTTCCTAAGGAGAATTTTCCTTTCACAAGTGGAATGCGTTGGTAACAGTTGACATTTAACTTTTGATCCCACTTTCAAAAGCCTTTTCTTCAAAAAAAAAACACTTTAATTATACAAAATCATGAGAGGAACAGATCGGGTAGACACACAGAATCTCTTGGCCAGAGCAGGCAATCGAGAACCAGAGGACATAGGTTTAAGGTGAGGGAGGAAAGGTTCAACACGAACCTGAAGGGTAACGTTTTCACACAAAGGGTGGTGGGTGTATGGAGTGGTTTGCCGGAAGAGATAGATGGGGCATATTGGTTGATGCGGGCAAGTTGGGCTGTATGACTCTGACTCAAGGTTGACCTCTGCTTTCCTGCAATGTGGCCATTTTAAATTCAGGGGAAGCTTTTTGAGAGGTCAGTTGCTGTGGCAATTTGTTGACGTTGTAGGAATTAGTTCAGTAAACTAATGTAATGTGCTTTGTATTTTGTATATATTGAAGGGAGAGTTGGTGTACATGTTCTATACATCTGTGCTTTACAGTTTAACTTAGAGATACAGTGGGAAACAGGCACATCGGCCCACCGAGTCCGCCACGACCAGTGATCCTCACGCATTAACGCTATCCTACACACATTGGGGACAACTTACATTTATGCCAAGCCAATTAGCGTACAAACCTGTAGGTCTTTGGAGAGTGGGAGGATACCAAAGGTCTCTGATAAAACCACGCAGGTCATGGGGAGAACGTACTAACGGCAGCCGATACAGACAGCACCCGTGGTCAGGATCGAACCAGGGTCTCTGACGCTGCAAGGCAGCAACTCTACCGCTGCGCCACTGTCGCCCCTCTATGTTTTTTGTCTTGAAAACCAAGTAGGATTCCTGAATCCATATTGCTCATTTGATGAGAAAAAAATCAAGAGTTCACAAAAATTAGCTTGTTGGTTAAAAACTCAGCAGATTGGGGAGCAATGGTAGAGGTAAAGGGATAGGTGATGTTTCAGGTCAATATCCTTCAAGACTCGTGATGCATGGTATCGAATCAAAACATCAGCTAGCCTTTGCCTGCACATATGCTGCCTGACCCGCAGAGTTCCTCCAGCTGCATTATTTTGCTCCGGGTTCAGTGTTAGTCACCATGTTATAGGAAAGATATTGTCAAGCTGGAAAGGGTTCAGAGAAGATTTACGACGATGTTGCCAGGACTGAAGGACTGAGCTTACGGGAAAGGTTGGGTAGGGCTTTATTCCTTGGAGAGCAGGAGGATGAGCAGTGATATCATAGAAGTGTTTTGATGGTAGTTTGTATTAGAAGCCACAATTACTTGTGGGGAAAGAGGATGTTCACCTTGTTGCAATGGGGGACTTTACAATATTATGTTAACCAATTTGAAAGTTGGATGAGCTTTGTATCTTTTGGGAGGGGGAGGTGGGAATTAGACACTGGATAAAGCAAATCTATCGCATTTCTATGAATGTTATAAACCAGAGGGCAAAGCTTTTGGGTGAGAGGAGCAAAGTTTCAAGGAAATGCGTGGGACAAACCTTGTTTTGGTTCGAGTGCCTGGAGCACAGGGTGAGGTGTGTTGGTGGAGGCAGATATGATAGTGGCATTTAAGAGGCTTTTGGATAGATGCATGCAAATGGAGGGATATAGACCACATGGAGACAAAAAGATTAGTCTAACTTGGTACCATGTTCAGCAAAGACATTGTGCCAAAGGACGCATTCTTATTCCGTGTTCTATCAAAGATGGCCTTAAGAAATGAATGCCAAGTTAGTCGTGCAAAATGTAAGTAGATAAGTAGATGTAAAAGTGGTAGCAAGTAGATGTAAAAATGCAACCTGTGGAATGAGACCAAGCATATTGGTTTCTCACTGAACAACTGATTTGACATGACTGGAGATGGAGAACATTTGAATGTGGTTCTGAAATCAGTTTAGAGACTTTACTTTCGAGATACTAAGAGGAAGCAGACCCTTCGGCCAACCTATGTGCCGACCTGCGATCACCCCGTACACTAGCACTATCCTGCACTCCAGGAACAATTTTATAATTTTTACTGAAGCCAATTAACCTAGAAACTTACATGTCTGGAGTGTGGGAGGAAAACGCAAGTGGTCACAGGGAGAACGTACAAACTCCGTACAGATGGCACCTGTGGTCGGGTTTGAACCGGGGTCTCTGGTGCTGTAAGGCAGCAACTCTATCGCTGCATCACTGCGCTGCTCCTATAAAGGTTATCCTTAAGAAATGAATGGCAAATGTCAAGTGCAAGATGTAAGACAATTTAATATGACCTGTGGAAGGAGACCAAGCATATTACTTTTCTAACTGAACACTGATCTGACCACTTGACTGGAGACTGAGAGAATATTTGAATGTAGTTCTTACATCAATTGCAACCTTTTGCAAGTGATTTCCTTTTTTTCATCTCTGAGATGTGCTACAAAATTCCACTGCATAGGAAAGAACTGCAGATGCTGGTTTCTAGGAAGGGTTCCATGTGGCCTGTATCCCTCCATTGCCTGCTGTACTCACTCTATACTCATGACTGCGTAGCCGGTCATAGTGCGAACTCCATCAAGTTCGCTGACGACACCACTGTTGTGGGACGTATCACTGATGGGGATGAGTCAAAGAGAGATTGAGCAACTGTTCATATGGTGCCAGCACAATAACCCGGCCCTCAACACCAGCAAAACTAAGGAACTGATTGTGGACTTTGGAAGGAGTAGGATGGGGACCCACAGTCCTGTTTATATCAACGGGTCGATGGTTGAAAGGGTCAAGAGCTTAAAATTCCTGGGCGTGCTCATCTCTGAAGATCTTTCCTGGTCCGAGAACACTGATGCAATTATCAAGAGAGCACATAAGCGCCTTCACTTCCTGAGAAGATTACAGAGAGTCGGTCTGTCAAGGAGGACTCTCTATAACTTCTACAGGTGCACAGTAGAGAGCTTGCTGACCGGTTGCATCGTGGCTTGGTTCGGCAACTTGAGCGCCCCGGAGAGGATAAGACTACAAAAAGTAGTAAACACTGCCCAGTCCATCATCGGCTCTGACCTTCCTTCCATTGAGGGGATTTATTGCAGTCGCTGCCTTAAAATGGCTGGCAGCATCATCAAGGACCCACACCATCCTGGCCACACACTCATCTCCCTGCTGCCTTCAGGTAGAAGGTACAGGAGCCTGAAGACTGCAACAACCAGGTTCAGGAATAGCTACTTCCCTACTGCCATCAGGTTATTAAACCTGGCTCGGACAAAACTCTGAACATTAATAATCCATTGTCTGTTATTTGCACTTTATCAGTTATTTATTCATGTGTGTATTTACGTGTATAATGGTATATGGACACACTGATCTGTTCTGTAGTCAATGCCTACTATGTTCTGTTGTGCTGAAGCAAAGCAAGAATTTAATTGTCCTATCAGGGACACATGACAATAAATTCACCTGACAAACTTGACTTGGGTTCTGACCCGAAATGTCACCTACTCCTTTATTCCAGAGATGCTGCCTGACCCGTTGAGCTACTCCAGCATTTTGTGTCTATCTTCAGAAATTCCATTGCCTTGCGGGGCTGTTTTCGATTTGCACCATGCCATGCATGCCAAATCGTGTGCGAGATGTGAATGAGATCAAGGGGTGCTATCTGCAGCCCTCTCCCACCCATGTAGAAATGATAGGTTGATTTCTAGAGATGGTGGAAGTAATTTGGTTTTCCATTCTGATGGAATGTTACCACGAGCACTGCTTATAACTTAAGCTGCAGAGTTTGGTCTCCTGGTGGGTTATCCTCTGAGCAGGAGCCCAGTGGTCTCAAATGCATTCCGCCAGAACCTCAGATAATAGTTACATCTTCAACATGTTTTCAGGCATGCCCTTGTTTCAACATTATGTCCCAGATGGCTTTGATTACCTTCACGAACATGTGCCATCAAGAAAAAACTGCTCAATCTTCAACAATTCAGCATGGGGTTCTCTGCTTGTTTTGGTGTCTCATCTTTGAGGATTGCTCTGAGGACTCGTGCTTCATTTTTTCAAGTGGATGTGCGTGCGTAAGATTTCTACTAGTTAGCTCTTTGAAGTAATATTATCGGAAATGGTCGAGGGCAAACTTCACCATTTGCATTCACTTATACTGTTCAGATGAAGTGCTGTGGTGCAACAGATAAGCAAGCAGCATTGTAGATCTTTCTTCTGGAATGTTAAGGGTGTATAACATTATAATTCCGAAATATCCTGTTACAATAGTGAAGCTAATCATGGTTGTCATTAGTAAACTTATAAAGACTGAGAATGACAGATTCTTGATTAGTAAGGGTGTTGGGGGTTATGGGTAGAAGGCAGGAGAATGGGGTTGAGAGGGAAAGATAGATCAGCAATGATTGAATGGTGGAAAGACTTGATGGGCCGAATGGCCTAATTCCACTCCGATGACTCCTGAACATATGAATACAGCAGCCATCAAAGAAGTTAAGGGCCGTTCCCAACAGCATCCGCCTGCATGCGGTGAGCGCGACCAAACCGGCAGCGGGGGCCGCGCGGAGGTGGGGTGATCCCTGTACAGGGCCTGTCCTACCAGCATCCGCCTGCATGCGGTGAGGGCGCGACCAAACCGGCAGCGGGGGCCGCGCGGAGGTGGGGTGATCCCTGTACAGGGCCTGTCCTACCAGCATCCGCCTGCATGCGGTGAGCGCGACCAAACCGGCAGCGGGGGCCGCGCGGAGGTGGGGTGAGTGGCGCAACGCGGTGCAAAGTGAGGCGAACTTGGAGCAAAGTCTGAAAGGTAAGTTGGCCAGGACAGAGAGGGACACACAGAGAGGGGCACAGAGGCACACACAGAGAGGGCCATGGAGCCACACACAGAGAGGGTCACGGAGGCACCTACAGAGAGGGTCACGGAGGCACGACATTGAGGCGGTGTGTAATGCGTCGAGGTGACTGCAAGCCGACAAGCTGTTGCCGCGCGGAATTTTTGAAATGGTCAGTTTTTCGGAGTCCCGCGCGATGTCGGGACGAACTCCGCACAATTCCGCACGGCTCCGGCGATCGAAGTGGGACCGGCCCCGCGACGCCGGACGGCTCAAGCAACCACGTTAGGTCGCGCTCATTACATGGAGTTGCATGCTGGTGAGACAGGCCCTTAACAGATTCGAGGCAACTCCTGCACAGTCCATCTGTGCTGACTACTAATTCTCCAGTCTAACGATGTTAGCTTTTTAAAGCCTTCAAAACATGATTTCCTTGAAACGTTTGATATGTCTAGTGGAAAATAAGTTAAGCATGGGTATTTCCTAATGAGTATTAGTTTTCAATCAGTAAACAGATTGGACGGATATGTGAATTGACTGAGATTTCCGGTTGAAATTAGGGGTATCCTGTGGGAAATAATCATCGGTTGACAAGGCCAATAATGTGGAGAAATAAGAAGTGAAGCTTCCCTGTAAGATTATAGTTGGATGCTTTAAGTAGGAAAATAAGCCCTAAAGAGTATTGGCACATGAATGTGTCTCAATCGGCTAAGATTAATCTACTGGCCTGTTAACACTCCGCCCATTTTAGTTAAGAGGTGCACGTGGAACTGAGGCCACGTCGCCCATTGATCACCCATTCACACTAGTTCTGTTAGTACACTTTCACATCCACTCCCTTTACTAGGGGCAAATCTACTATCTACCTCAATGGAGACCCTCGAGCTATCCTTTATCGGACTTTACTGTAACTTTATCTTGTACTAAACGTTATTCCCGTTATCATGTACAGTATCTGTGCACTGTGGATGGCTTGCTTGTAATAATTTGTAGTCTTTCTGCTGACTGGTTTGCACACAGTACACGTGACAATAAACTGAACTAAACAAATTTAACTTTTGCTCTCAAAGCTGGAATTGAGAATTCTAACTTTCACATTGCCTCTCCAGTAGCCATCAACACCGTCCACCAGCCATGCACCAAATCTGTGCAGCCGTCTAACACACAACTGCTTCAATTTTGTGCACTAACCTATTAGTTAGATACAAGGAACTGCAGATACTAGTTTACAAAACGAGACGCATTGCTGCAGGGACTGGACTTTGTGCCTTCCCTCATAATGGGAACCATAGTGGGGGGGATGTTTTTTATGTTTATTGTTAAATTCTTTAATGTTATGTCTTATCTTTATCTGTGTGCTGCATGGCAAGACAAATGTCACTGCACCAATTGGTGCATGTGACAATAAATGTCCTTTGTCCTTTGAGTAACTCAGCAGGTCAGGCAGCATCTCTGCAGAACGTGGATAGGTAATGTTTCGCATCGGTTTAACGATTGTCGTTTTAAATTTGGTTACTGACTTCCAAGCGCTCGCCAATATTTAGAATGTACCAAGAATGCCATAATATTTAGTCCGTATTTCCACAAATAACCTGATTCCTTTAACTGCTGCATTTCACAGACTACAGAAGCTGACACCAAAGCAAATGTGTGAACATATTCTATTTTTGACAATTTACAGTTACAAATGAAAATTCTTGATCTGCTCCATGTAAACTATAAAAGATTGAAACTGAAAGTTAGTCACACCCCCCGGTATATTTACATTTTTCCTTCCCCCTCATCTTTGTGCCTCGTCTGTACTTGCACCCATTTATCCATGCTCCCCCTCCACCTCCTGCTCCTTCCTGTGGCCTCATAATTTGTGTTACTGCAATCCTTATCTCAGTCTTTTCATCTCTGGCTTTTGTCCAACCATCTGACAAACAAGCCCCCAGTATCCTCTTGTTACTCGCCAAACTAGTAACTAGTAAAGTGGATAAGGGAGAAGCAGTGGATGTGTTGTATCTGGACTTTCAGAAGGGTTTCGACAAGGTCCCACACAAGAGATTGGTATACAAACTTAAAGCACACGGTGTTGGTGGTTCAGTATTGATGTGGATAGAGAACTGGCTGGCAGACAGGAAGCAAAGAGTAGGAGTGAACGGGTCCTTTTCAGGATGGCAGACAGTGACTAGTGGGGTGCCACAAGGCTCAGTGCTGGGACCCCAGCTATTTACAATATACATTAATGATTTGGTCGAGGGAATTAAATGCAACATCTCGAAGTTTGCGGATGACACGAAGCTGGGGGGCAGTGTTAGCTGTGAGGAGGATGTTAGGAGGCTGCAGGATGACTTGGATAGACTGGGTGAGTGGGCAAATGCATGGCAGATGCAGTATAATGTGGATAAATGTGAGGTTATCCACTTTGGTGGCAAAAACAGGAAGTAAACTATTATTTGAATGGTGACCGATTAGGAAAAGGGGAGATGCAGCGAGACCTGGGTGTCATGGTACACCAGTCATTGAAAGTAGGCATGCAGGTGCAGCAGGCAGTGAAGAAAGCGAATGGTATGTTGGCATTCATAGCAAAAGGATTTGAGTACAAGAGCAGGGAGGTTCTACTGCAGTTGTACAGGGTCTTGGTGAGGCCACACCTGCAGTACTGCGTACAGTTTTGGTCTCCTAATCTGAGGAAAAGACATTCTTGCCATAGAGGGAGTACAGAGAAGGTTCACCAGACTGATTCCTGGGATGGCACGACTTCCATATGAAGAAAGACTGGATAGACTTGGCTTGTACTCGCTGGAATTTAGAAGATTGAGGGGTGATCTCATAGAGACTTACAAAATTCTTAAGAGGTTGGACAGGCTAGATGCAGGAAGATTGTTCCCGATGTTGGGGAAGTCCAGGACAAGGGGTCACAGTTTAAGGATAAGGGGGAAGTCTTTTAGAACCGAGATGAGAAAATCGTTTTTCACACAGAGAGTGGTGAATCTGTGGAATTCTCTGCCACAGAAGGTAGTTGAGGCCAGTTCGTTGGCCATATTTAAGAGGGAGTTGGATGTGGCCCTTGTGGCTGAAGGGATCAGGGGGTATGGAGAGAAGGCAGGTACAGGATACTGAGTTGGATGATCAGCCATGATCATATTGAAAGGCGGTGCAGGCTCGAAGGGCCGAATGGCCTGCTCCTGCGCCTAATTTCTATGTTTCTATGTTTCTAAACTCTGCCCTGCCTCCTCCTCTCTTTCAGCTCTTCCCCCTCCCCCACTACCGCAATCAGTCTGGAGAAGGGTCCCGGCCTGAAACGTCGTGGATCCATATTCCTCCAAGATGCTGCATGTCTCACTGAGTTATTCCAGCCCCCCTTTTCGAGTCAAAGATTATCTTGTTTTTTTAAGTAATGTAGGTGCAGCGGTGTTGCATATTTTGTTACATCTTGTCTGCACGTAATTGCAAAGAAAACTTTGTGAGATTATTGACGGCTTGAATCCTTTCAATGAAGTGTTGGTTCATAGATTGGCTGGCAAGTTGACTAAGCTAATATTTGTAAGAACCTGAAGGAATGTTGAATGAGTCTGAGGTGTTGAGTACTTAGAGTGAAGTATCGCTTGTCGGGATGAGATCTACCTTTTGTTAAATGTTCAATCAATGAAGAAAGTTGATGAAGCGTTTTTACATTGACAAAATGGGTGTATCAAAGGCACACCTTTATTCCAATTAAAGAAAACTGTTTGTCCTTTTAAGCTGTTTGGTTTAGAGATGCAGGCCCTTCGACCCACCGAGTCCACGCTGACCAGTGATTCCTGTACATTAACACTATCCTACATATACTAGGGACAATTTTACAATTATACCAAGCCAATAAACCTACAAACCTGGGGAGTGTGGGAGAAAACCGGAGAACCCGGAGAAAATCCATGCGGTTTAGTTTCGAGATACAGCATGGAAACAGGCTTTTTGGCCCACTGAATTTGTGCTGACCAGCAATTCCTGCACATTAACAACATCCTACATGCACTAGGGCCAATTTGCATTTATACTAATTCAATTAACTTACAAACCTGTATGCATTATGAGTGAGTAAACCAAATACCTCAGACAAAACTCACGCAGTTCATGGGGAGAACATACAAGCTCTGTACAGACAGCACCCAGAGTCAGGATTGAACTAGTCTCTGACCCTATAAGACAGCAACTCTACTGCAGTACCACTGTACCACCCAAGTCAAATTTTTTGCTAATATTTGTAGAAATTGGAGGAATGTTGAATGTGTCCATGCCTTTTGTAAGAATCGTCGTAAACATTTCAAACTTTACATGATTTGCTAATAATCTTGTGCAACTATAATTTTAGATTTTGTGCCTGATGGATGCTGATGTCTTTCTGATCTGAGGAACCTTGGACCAAATGGATGACAGTAAAATTAATTTGCACGGTTTTAGTTTAGCCTAACTAAAGAAAGGACTGTTAAAAGGCAAATTAATGCATCAATCTGTCTTTTACTCTGGGAGAAAGACTTTAATTTGTAGAACGCAATTTCCCTCCAAGAAATTTGGGGTGGCAGGGTGGTGGAGTTGCTGCCTTACAGTGCCAGATACCCGGGTTCGATCCTGACTATTGGTGCTATCTGTACGGAGTTTGTACATTTTCCCTGTGACTGAGTGGGTTTTCTCCACATGCTCTGGTTTCCTCCCACACTCCAAAGAAGTACAGGTTTGTAGGTGAATTGGCTTCAGTATAATTGTAAATTGTCCCAAGTGTGTTGGATGGTACAGGGTGATTGCTGGTCGACGAGGACTCGGTGGGCTGAGGGCCTGTTTCCATGCTGTTTCTTTAAAATCTAAATTTGGATTTTGGTTGGAAGTTGGGTGACATAGAGTTAGTCAATAGTTTCATTGTAGAGTGCAAAAATGTCATGATAAATGTTAATCACCATCCTACTTCTCACCTCATCCCTGACTCCGCTATAATTAAGAGCTCTATCTAACACTCTCTTAAAAGCATCCAGAGAATTGGCCTCCACTACCTTCTGAGGCAGAGAATTCCAGAGATTCATAACCCTCTGTGTGAAAAAGTGTTTCGTCATCTCCGTTCTAAATCGCATATGTTTCAATAAGATCCCCTCTCATCTTTTGTATACTCTGGAATTTAGGATGAAAGGGGATCTTATTGAAACATATAAGATTACGTGTATATGTATGTATATGTGTGTGTGTATATGTGTATATACATATATACATACTTGTAGATAGTCTTGCTATTGAGGGAGTGCAGCGTAGGCTTACAAGGTTGATTCCCGGGATGGCGGGACTGTCATATGCTGAGAGAATGGAGCAGCTGGGATTGTACACTCTTGAGTTTAGGATGAAAGAGTATCTCATTGAAACATGTAAGATTGTTAAGGGCTTGGACACACTAGAGACAGGAAACATGTTCCGGATGTTGGGGGAGTCCAGAACCAGGGACCACAATTTAAGAATAAGGAGTAACGAGGAACGGAGACGAGGAAAAACTTTTTCTCACAAAGAGTGGTGAGTCTGTGGAATTCTCTGCCTCAGAGGGCGGTGGAGGCAGGTTCTCTGGATGTTTTCAAGAGAGTGCTAGATGGGGCTCTTAAAAATAGCATTGTCAGGGGATATGGGGAGAAGGCAGGAATGGGGTACTGATTGGGGAAGATCAGCCATGATCATATTGGATGGCGGTGCTGGCTCGAACGGCCAAATGGCCTACTCCTGCACCTATTGTCTATTGTATGTATATGTATGTATATGTATGAGTGTATGTATGTGTGTGTATATATATATGTGTGTATGTGTGTGTATATATATATATATGTGTGTGTGTGTGTGTGTATACACACACACACACACACACACACACACACACACACACACACACACACACACACACACACACACACACACACACACACACACACACACACACACACACACGCAGTGGCTTGCAAAAGTATTCATACCCCTTGAACTTTTCCACATTTGTCACGTTACAACCACAAACGTATATGTATTTTATTGGGATTTTATGTGATAGACCAACACAAAGTGGTGCATAATTGTGAAGTGGAAGGAAAATGATACATGGTTTCCAAATTTTATTACAAATAAAAAACTGAAAAGTGTGGCATGCAAAAGTATTCAGCCCCCTTTACTCTGATACCCCTAAATAAAATCCAGTGCAACCAATTGCCTTCAGAAGTCACCTAATTGGTAAATACTTGTGTGTAATCTAATCTCAGTATAAATACAGCAGTTCTGTGAAGGCCTCAGAGGTTTGTTAGAGAACATTAGTGAACAAACAGCATCATGAAGCCCAAGGAACACACCAGACAGGTCAGGGATAAACGTTGTGGAGAAGTTTAAAGCAGGGTTAGGTTATAAAAAAATATCCCAAGCGTTGAACATCTCACGCTTCAATCCATCATCCGAAAATGGAAAGAGTATGGCACAACTGCAAACCTACCAACACATGGCCGTCCACCTAAACTGACAGGCTGGTCAAGCAGAGCATTGATCAGAGAAGCAACCAAGAGGCCCATGGTAACTCTGGAGGAGCTGCAGAGATCCACAGCTCAGGTGGGAGAATCTGTCCACAGGACAACTATTAGTCGTGCACTCCACAAATCGGGCCTTTATGGAAGTGTGGCAAGAAGAAAGCCATTGTTGAAACAAAGCCATAAGAAGTCCCGTTTGCAGTTTGCCACAAGCCATGTGGGGGACACAGCAAACATGTGGAGGAAGGTGCTCTGGTCTGATGAGACCAAAATTGAAGTTTTTGGCCTAAATGCAAAATGCTATGTGTGGCGGAAAACTAACACTGCACATCACCCTGAACACACCATCCCCACTGTGAAACATGGTGGTGGCAGCATCATGCTGTGGGGATGCTTTTCTTCAGCATGGACAGGGAAGCTGGTCAGAGTTGATGGGAAGATGGATGGAGCCAAATACTGGGCAATCTTGGAAGAAAACCTGTTAGAGTCTGCAAAAAACTTGAGACTGGGGCGGAGGTTCACCTTCCAGCAGAACAACGACCCTAAACATCCAGCCAGAGCTACAATGGGATGGTTTAGATCAAAGCATATTCATGTGTTAGAGTAGCCCAGTCAAAGTCCAGACCTAAATCCAATTGGAAATCTCTGGCAAGACTTGAAAATTGCTGTTCACAGACGCTCTCCATCCAATCTGACTGAGCTTGAGCTATTTTGCAAAGAAGAATGGGCAAAAATTTCAGTCTCTAGATGTGCAAAGCTGGTAGAGACATACCCCAAAAGACTTGCAGCTGTAATTGCAGCGAAAGGTGGTTCTACAAAGTATTGATTCAGGGGGGCTGAATACTTTTGCACGCCACACTTCTCAGTTTTTCATTTGTAATAAAATTTGGAAACCATGTATCATTTTCCTTCCACTTTACAATTATGCACCACTTTGTGTTGGTCTATCACATAAATTCCCAATAAAATACATTTACGTTTGTGGTTGTAACGTGACAAAATGTGGAAAAGTTCAAAGGGTATGAATACTTTTGCAAGCCACTGTATATAAAAGTTTCTGCATTCTCCCTGTGACTGCGTGGGTTACCTCCAGGTGCTGCGGTTTCCATCCACTTCCCTAAGATGTGTACATTTGTAAGTTCATATGTTCATAGGAGAGTAAGTAGGCCATTCAGGCCATCAAGTTTTTTTGCCAATCCATCGTGGTTGATCTATCTTTCCCTCTCATCCCCATTCTTTTGCCTTCTCCCCATAACCTATGACATCCTTACCCATCTAGTATCTGTCAATCTCTGCCTTATAAAAACCCAATGACTTTACCTCCACAGCCATCTGTGGCAATGAGTTTCACAGATTCACCACCCTCTAACTAAAGAAATTACTCCTCGTCTCCTTTCTAAAGAAATGTCTTTCATTCTGTGGCTGTGCCCTCTGGTTCTCGACTCGCCCACTAGTGGCAACATCCTCTCCACATCCACTCTATACCCAACCCTTTAACTATTTGAATGTTAACTTGCCTCTGTCAAAGTGTCTCTAGTGTGTCGGGAATGGATGCGGAAGTGGGATAACATAGAACCACAGCGCAGACGGAGACGGGGGAAGATGACAAAAAAAAGTCGCATCCCCCCTGAAGGAAGAGACTAAAAACAAGTTTCTCTCACACACACACACACACACACACACACGCACACACACACGCACACACACACACACACACACACACACACACACACACACACACAAGCACACACACAAGCACACACACAAGCACACACAAACAACTCAAATTAACTGGCTAAAACAGGGCAAGGCCAACAACAAAAAAAGAAGAAACAGACAGACTGCAGGCGAGCCGCAGCTGCTAGGGCACCGCCGCCACTTGTACCCTGAGATCTTTAATGGCATTTGCAAACCCACGTCAAGAATGGTCCAAAGTCTCAGAATACTTTAATCGAGAGTACCTAATATTAGCTACAAAATTGGCTTTGAAATTGGATCGTTTTTGCAATGCACAGAGGTTCTATTCCCAAACCTTGGTTTCGACAAGGTTGCATGTTATTTAAGGCTATGTTGCCGACCAGACAATGAAGCAAATTTGCTCTTGGGATTGTTTTGTCACTGAAATGTAAGTCTGCCTGGAGCTGGAGACTTTGTCAAGCAAGATCTTTAACCTCCTTTCCTTGGCTGAAGGCCCCTTGTTTCTTTAATGCTTCTTGGAAATAATTTTAAAAAATCTGTTAAATCCTTTTGCTCCCAATGGAATAGACTGGGTCTCTTGAATGTATCCTCTTGAATATTGTACCCTTTTCTTGGCATGTTACAGATGAATCTGCACAGTAAAGGTCTCTGACTTTAATGCTCTTTCCGTACGTGGCGCCCAAAATGCTGTAACGTCCTCTAAACCTGCCAAGCCACTGCTTTCATCTTTACCAGAGTATTTGTTTCAGTGCTTTATAGAAATGCAAAATCTGCATTGGTCTCTCTCAGTAGATTAATCTCTCTGCCTTTGCACTTTCAAGAATTAGCTTTTTGCACAATACACCATTATCTCATGAAAGGATAAACAGTACTGGAGCAACTTGGCTGGTCGGGCAGTATCCCTGGAGAACATGGATAAGTGACATTTCGTGTCAAGACCCTACGACCCTCTCTGGACCTCTTTATTATTTCCAACTGCTGGCACCACATCAACCGTCTTGACTTCTCCACTCAGTCACTCGAACCTCAACCCCTCTGAAAGAAGGGTCTCGACCCAAAACATCACCTATCCATGTTCTCCAGGGATGCTGCCTGACCCGCTGAGTTATTCCAGCACTTTCATGAGATGGTGGTGAGTTGTGTACACTCCTCTGTTCGTGAGCCAGTAGGTACCTACACATTGTCAGTATCATACCTTGAAAGTGGACACCACCAGCTCGAACAGCTTCTGTTCTTCTCTTATTGGGCTTCTGAAGGGTTCTTCCGTGATCGGTACTGTCCAATTCATTACCCCATTGCAGGCATTTGAGCTGCTGTGCGACAATGCTGAGAACTATATTCTGCACTCTTATCTTCCCTTTTTGCTTTATCTTCTGCACTTGTGTTCAGCTTAATTGTATTTATGTGTAGTATTATCTGATTAGATAGCAAGAAAACAAGGCTTTTTTTGTACATTGATACATGTGGCACTAATAAACTCGAAACTGAAGTGTAAGGTAGGATTAAGGCCCGGGATCGTTGATTTCTCATAAATTCATGAGTTCATGGAGCAAAATTAGGACATTTGGCCCATCATGTCTACTCCGTCATTCAATCATTGTTGATCTATCTTTCCCTCTCAACCCCATTCTCCTGCCTTCTCCCCATAACCCCTGGCACCTTTTAGAATCTGACAATTTCCAACTTAAAAATATCCATTGTCTTGGCCTGCACAGTGGTGTCCCTCATTCATGAATGAGTTTTGATCTTCGTGGGACCACACAAGATTAAAATGTAGCCTCTATTAATTGTGCTAGTATGTTAAATTTGATCAAAAGACCATACAACATGCTTTAAAGTAAAAGTCTTCGGCTACTTGCAATTGACACTCTTCATGTGTATTTATGATTTGGCTTCTCAATAACTGAATTCTTCTCTCCACAGGTTGTGAAACTTCTGAACAACAAGAGGTCGCAGGCTGTTGGAATTTTGATGTCTAGTCTTCATTTGGAGATGAAAGATATCCAGCATGGTAGGCTCCTTCAGCAGTTGTTGGCAAATTACCCATAAAATGATTTGTCACGATTTTCCAGAATCGGTTTACAGCTGCTTGCAATGTGCTACAGCTTTAGCTGTTAGCAGTAACGCTACTTTGAAGGTAGCTGGATGTGTGAGTATGGAGCAAGTGTCAGCTTGTATTAAAGTGACGAATGCGCACACGCGATCAACCTCAACAGTAGTAACTTGTATTGATACTTCTGTCATTCATAATTCCCCCTGTGAACAGTAAGCATGTAACGTGGCTTGTACTGTAAATCCTAAATGAAAGAGTAGAGTTACACTGCTTAAAATGAGTTGCATGTGGGTTTGAAATTTCGGTTTGTAAACATTTGCCATGAGTCTGGGGGGGGGAGAGTGCTGTAGATGTACTGAAGGTGAGCCTTAATGCATTCTAGTAAGATTTTCATCACTCTGGGTCCAGTAGTTGCTCTTCGATGTGCCATGGGCAAATATTCAAGAGAAGAGGCAAGTGGTACCCAAGGTTGTTAATGCCAACATTTTCTACATCCTAATGGACAGTACTTGTTTGTTAATCAATGAGTGGAAAGTCTAAGAGTGTAAAGCTTGGTGGGTGCGTCAGATTTTTAAATGTTAATGTGTAGAGTTGCTGCCTCACAGCGCCAGAGACCCGGGTTCGATCCTTACTACGGGTGCTATCTGTACGGAGTTTGTACATTCTCCCTGTGACTGCATGAATTTTCTCCAGGTGCTCTGGTTTCCTCCCACGCTCCACAGACGTGCAGGTTTGTGGGTTAAATGGCTTCAGTGAAAATGTCAAGTGTTCCTAGTGAGTAGGATAGTGTTGGTGTATGGGGTGATCACTGGTCAGCACAGACATGGTGGGCCAAAAGGCCTACTTCCACGCAGTATCTTTAAAGTCTAAGGAGAGCCTTTGAGGATATTGCCAGGGCTCGAGAGCCTGAGCTACAGGGAGCAGTTGGGCAGGGTTGGACTTTATTCCTGAGAGCACAGGAGGATGAGGGATGATCATATAGAGGTGTATAAGATCATGAGGGGAATAGATAGGGTGAATGCATAGTCTTTTACCCAAAGTAGGAGAATCAAGAACTCAAGGACCTTGGATTAAGGTGAGAGGGGATAGGTTTAATAGTAGCCTGAAGGGCAACATTTTCACATTGTGGTGGGTATAGAGAATGTAGAAACAAACATTGAGATGGTGGTTAATGCACAGAAGTACACACAGCGCTGGAGTAACTTAGCAAGTCAGGCACCATCTCTGGAGAACATGGATAGGTGCGGGGGTTGCTTGGGAAGGGTGGCAGGGGATAGGATATGGTCACACATGACGTGGTAAATGCTGCAGTTAGGAGGAGGAAATAATGTCCAGCAGTCTGCCAGTTTTTCCAACAATGTTTCTTGAGTTGGTCTTAAAATTTGTGAAAATATTTTACAATAAATTTTAAGAATTTGAAATGAATCGATAGTGATGTTGTGAATCATATTTAGTCACAGTCTGAGTTCTGTGAAATAGATTTCTGGGGGTTACTAAACTACTTAAATTTAAAAAAAAAAAGAATCTCGAGTGCTAGTCATATATTATGGCACCAGCCCTGGCGCCAAGAGGTACTTGGTGTTTCTTGTATTGGCAGATGTATTTCAGTTAAGTCATAGACTGAAGTCTGAAAACAATGATATGGTCGTTTTCCTCAGTGAAGTACTCGAGTCAGTTTGAGTCAATAATGAGAACCAAATGAATAAAGGAGTCGAACAGACATCTGTGGGTCTGCTCCATATGAGACACATTCTCTGCAAGGCTTGCATGATGTGCAATTATGTTAACAATAACTTGACGTGCAAAAACCCTGCGACTTTGCCTTCAACATACTGCCTTTTGTTGCTTTGCCGTCTGTATAATTAGAGGTGTTTAAGCAGCCGATATGTGTTGGGATTTTGTTTTGGGGCCCCTTCAAGTCGTAATGAATTAAGGTGTTGTGATTTTGTGTATCGTTTGAACCAGTATTATCTTTAGAGTCAATCCCCCTTGAAGCAAAGCTGGAGCGATAAACCGAGCTGAGGTCAAGTACCTCCCCAGTGGCAAGGTGTGTAAAACGGAAGCACAAACAGTCGAAACTTGTTACTTCAAACTCCATCCGGTCTGTTGTTTCTCAGCTCTCGTCAAAAGGCAATTTGTATAAGGCTGTAAAGCTAAAGATGCTTAACTCTCACTGGTGTGCTTGCTCCTCACGTACAGTATATATAGACGGTGTTATTTCGATGCCGAATGTGCCATTAATGTGAATAATGAGAAGATGCTGTCAACAAAATATATGTGTGTCAACAGTTCTGGCCCAGCAGGATTTGTTCTCATTCTTTCCTCCTCGCTTCTTGATTTGTGCATTAACTGGAACTGGATCATGGAGATTTTAAAGGCACAAATTGCATCTTGAGTGTGTCAGAATGATTACAGCTAAGTACTTGGTTATAACAGCTAACGCTCATTATAGATGATGCTGCAGAACTTGCCAAATACTTGAGTCTGAAGAAGGGTTTTGACCCAAAACGTTATCTATTTCCTTCGCTCCATAGATGCTGCCTCACCCGCAGAGTTTCTCCAGCATTTTTGTCCACCATTGCCAAATACTTTCCCCTCATTTTTCTTTTAGCTGATGGCTTATTAGCAAAAGTTTGGTCAATCTTTGGTCATTGAATTGTAACAGCTCTCCTTTGTGACATTTGTAACCCACAAAATTAAAGTAAAATGTAAGTGCATTAGTTCCAAGAAATTCCCACTACAAAATTAAAAAGCTAAACCTATTAATCCAGTACAAATAAAAGCTGCAATGTCTAAGTTCTATTACTTTTTTTTAAATGGTTGCAAAATAAAATATTTGGTCCAAGTCAGGACAAATGAGGCCAATCACTTGACGGGCAAGGATGAAACAAGAGCATGGAACAGTAATCTACAAACAGTAGATTAGCAAAATAATTCTACAGCTCTCTTAGTCCATAAACTCCTGTAATACATTTAGTTTTAATCTGGTTAATGGTCCATTACTTTGGCAGAAACTTTTTGAGATGCACCCCCAGTAATTTACATTAACACGGCCACTACTGGCATGATGGAGTAATTACTGTATGGTAAGTTTTCAAATACATCTCCCATTGAACATCTACACAGTAGAATCAGCTTTAGAGTCATAAAGTGTGGAAACAGGCACTTCGGGTCAAATTGTCCACACGGACCAACATGCCCCATCTACACTCGTCCCGCCTGCCTGTGTTTGGCCCATACCCTTGTAAACCTGTCCGATCCAAGTACCTATCTAATTGGTTCTCAAACATTGCAATAGCCCTTGCCTCTACTACCTTCTCCAGCAGTTTGTTCCACATACCCACCACCCTTTGTGTGGAACAGTTACCCCTCAGATTCCTATGAAATCTTGTGCCCTGCACATTAAACCCATACTCTGGGCAAGGGACTCTGTGCATCTACCTGATCTATTCTTCTCATTTTATACACATCTACAAGATCACTCATCATCCTCCTGCTCCCCAGACAATAAGAGTTCCAGCCAATTCAACCTCTCCCAAAAGCTCAGACCCTTGAGTCTTGGCAACATCCTTGTAAATCTTCTCTGATAGGACCAGTGTAGAGGGATATGAGTCAAATGCAGGCATGTGGGACCAGTGTAGATGGGACATGTTGGTAGGTGTGGGCATGCTGGGCCAAAGGGCCTGTTTCCACGCTGTATGACTATGACTCTAAATGCACTATCACCTCAAATCACATTTCGGGTCAAGATCCTTTCTTCAGACTGATGTCAGGGGAGTGGGCGGGACAGAGATAGAATGTAATCGGAGACAGTAAGACTGCTGTGGGAAATGGGAACGGGGAGGAGGTGGAGAGAGGGGGAAAGCAAGGGCTATTTGAAGTTGGAGAAGTCATATACCGCTGGGGTATAAGCTACCCAAGTGAAATATGAGGTGCTGTTCCTCCAATTTGCACTGGGCCTCACTCTGACAATGGAGGAGGAGATCAGGTAGGTTAAGGCGGACTGAGCGGAGGTGTTCAGCAAAATGATCGCCGAGCCTACGCTTGGTCTTGCCGATGTACAGGAGTTGACACCCGGAATAGCGGATACAGTAGATGAGGTTGCAAGAAGTGCAAGTGAACCTCTGCCTCACCTGAAAATACTGTTGGGGTCCTTGGATGGAGTCGAGGGGGGCGGTAAAGAGACAGGTGTTGTATCTTCTGTGGTTGCAGGGGAAAGTACCTGGGGAGGGAGAGGTTTGAATTGAATTGAATTTATTTGTCATTCACAAAAAGAAAATTTGAACAATATGTCGTTACCATACAGTCATAACTATAAAAAAACAAATAAAACACACAATTACATAAATTAAACATCCATCACAGTGACTTTCCTCCTGGCAGCTCCTCACTGTGATGGAAGGTACAAAAAATCTTATCTCTTCCTTGCATCTTCTCCCGCGGTCATGCAGTCAAACGTGGCGCTTGAGGCTCCCGATATTGAAGCCTCCGCTGGGCGATGGAAAATCCCTCGGCCATGCCACGCCGGGCGATGAAAGGTCCTGCGAACGGGCCAATTAACACCTTGAGATTCGGGGTGGAAGAAGCTTCTGTGGCTGGAGCTCCCGAAAAATCGGTCACCAACCAGGGACCTGCGAGCTCCCGATGTAACACAACACAAGGCCCGCGGCCAAAGCCTCTGACTACATTCTATCTCTGTCTCGCCCACTCCCTTGACATCAGTCTCGACCCGAAATGTCACCATTCCTTCTCTCCAGAGATGCTGCCTGTCCCGCTGAGATACTCCAGCATTTTGTCTACTTGAAAACAATGAAAACATTGCCTGATTTGCTTTGCGTTGAATCCTTTAAGTGCACGTGAGAGAGTAGTTAAGATCTTTGCTCCTTATCTGAAGTAGTATCATTAGCAGTGTAGTACTATCCCAGCCTGGCACTAGATCGATTAATGGATTACACACACAACCCTTGAATATACACTTGAACTCAATGCCTTTTGACTTGCAGACAGTAATCCAATTGCGGAGTTATAACTGTAAATTGACAAAACAAAGTTGTGCGTTTAACCCAATACCTGCTATCTTTTGAATTGTTCTTCTTGGTACCACAAAGGGTCGGATGCATCATAACTAGAATACTTTCTTATCTTTGAACAGTATCCTCTGAACCTCTTCTATTAGTTTGTTACTTTATAGTGAATATAATGAATTCCAGATAAGCAGACGCTTGTATTTAGAGACAGCCAAATGAAGATTTCATCAGTGATATCCTCAGCTTTGAAATGCAGGACATTAACGGCCAATTATTTTATTGAAGTGTGCAAACCCTTAAACTTAATCTCCAAACGATATCAGTGCAATGGAGCATGTTTTCTAGTGAATTGCTAGAATGCTGCTTTGTTACTGTATTTCACCCATCCTGTCCGTTTTTCCATGAGACATGTAACGTTCAACAGTATATTCATTGTAATGTCCCGTTTCTGGATCTCATTTTAAAATTTGGTAAGTTCAAATGTGATTAATGGATCAACAATACTAGTAAGTTACTGTGCATTAACTGCGGGAGGAACAGATCAGCCTGCAAACAGCCATTCCTAATCCTTCTCATACTCAGACTGTCATGGAGAAATCCTTACTTACACAGGGGAATTCTAGTTTTATATAATAATGAGAAACACATTTGCATCAAACTTCCAAGTTAAGCACGCAGACCTATTTTAATTGTGTATATATTGGAAAGGCTTTGTAAGGCGGCATGAAGATCTAGAAGTGAATTATTTTAACCCTCTCCAAGTCCGTTTATTCGAAGCCAAATTCCTGAATTATTTAAAGCATTTATTTGTCCAATTGTATATACAATCTAAAACACCAAATCCTCAGAACAAGGGGGAAGATACAGAGTGTGGAAGAGAGTTCTCAGTGTTGTAGCACATCAGTTTCTTAGACAATGTTCAATGTGCCCATTGAGATCGAGGTGAATAGAACAGTAATCGTGCTTGTGGAATGCCCGTTCAGGAACTTGTTAACTGAGGAGAAAAAGCTGTTCTCAAGTCTTGTGGTGTGTGCTATCAAGCTTCTGTACATTCTGCTGGGCAGGAGCAGGGAGGAGGAGGTATGACTGGCTTATCATCAACTGGAAGAGTCTGTGAAATGCTTAAATTAACAAAGCAAATCCAATAACAAATATGATGTGCAAATTAGCTTGGTTTGTGAAAGTAGGAAATCTTTTGGCATGATGGGATAAGCAATGAGTTATTTGCTGAGACCCTCACCTCTACTGCTGCTAAAACAACATGCCCTATCCACCTGGATAGCGTGTATGTGGTTTCTACCAGTGGGAGAGTCCAGGACTAGAGCTCAGAATAAAAGGACGTACCTTTCCCACACTGAGGAAACCAAGATCATCCTGACTTGGAAATGTAGAGACAAAGAACTGCAGTCCTTTCTAAAGAAGGGTCTCAATAAAAGAACATGCCTTTAGAAAGCAGATGAGGAGGAATTTATTTTATCAGAGAGTGGTGGATTTCTGGAATTAATTGCTACAGACAGCAATGGTCGCCAAGTCAATGGGTATTGAAGTGGAGATTGACAGATTTTTGATTAGTAAGGGTGTCAGGGGTTACGGGAAGAAGGCAGGAGAATAGGGTTGAAAAGGGAAAGATCGATTAGCCATGATTGAATGGCAGAGTAGACTTGAAGGGCCGAATGTCCCAATTCTGCTGCTATAACTTGCGAACATGAACAATGATGGTCAATATTAACAGAAAGCACTGAATCGGGTACCTTCTCTGCGATTTGAGCATTGATGGAAGTTTTGCCCTCCGGTAGCACTGTGGGCCGGGTTTAAGTTTGACAGCTGCTGGTAATTACTCCCATCACCTTATGATGTGTAGCTTCCAGCAAACCGCATGTATATTTCTAAAATGCTGCTGGACGAATTCTGATCACTCAAAGTGCTTCATTTCAAGCTTCAAAATCATTTTCCTCCTTGTAGTAATGGAGATAAGATGCGAATCGGGAAAATCAAGCATTGCTTTCAAGACGGTTCTAACCTTGTCTCTGACAATTGGCTGGGTTTGCTGCTTTAGCTTGAGGTATAAACATGATATTGCAAATCATAACTCCTGTGCTTTTCCAAGTACATATCCCTACAGCAAGATGTGCTTCATTCAGCTAACCCGCATATTTAGTCAAGTTTCGGTTTATAAATGTTTGCAGCATCAAATCATTCCATCAAGTCCCGACCAATGTTTCATTTTCCATGACTGTTTGTGTACTCTCAATTTTCCTATCCTCAACGTTCACTTTCCCATGCCGTTAATTTTACTTTTCCTACTCTTGTGGTAAATGAATTATACTTAGTGTACTTTATCTTGCACTAAATGTTGTTCCCTTTATCCTTGAGCTGTGCGCTGTGGGCGGCTTGATTGTAATCATCTATAGTCTTTCTGCTGACTTTAGACTTTAGAGATATAGTGTGGAAAAAAGCCCTTCAGTAAAAGGATTTTACTGGAGCCAAATAACGTACAAACCTGTTCGTCTTTGGAGTTAGGGAGGAATCCAGAAGCACCAGCGAAAACCCACACAGTCACAGGGAGAACGTACAAATTTGGTGCGGACAGCACCAGTAGTCGGAATTGAACTTGGGTCTCTGGCGCTGTAAGGCAACAGCTTACCGCTGCGCCACTCTTTGCCCTGCCTGGATAGCATGCAACAAAAAAGATTTTTGCTCTACCTCAGTACAAGTGACAATAAACTAAATTAAACTCGTTGTTACAGGAATCCTCATTGTCAAATCCTTCAGATAAATTTTAGCAACCTATTCTGTCTAATTTGCAGCTAACTGTGACTTTTTCCTGTTGTTTTGCTTGCAAACCATCACCAGTTGGCCCTCATTCTTACGAGGCGTAATTTGATCATTTCCTATCCGCCTCAGTTCAAAGAAAAAGCTTTGACAAGTCATTCCATGTGCAATCTGCTTCCAAGGATACGTGTTCAACTGGATGTCATTTGCAATTTTGCAATCTCTTGCAACCCAGTAAATGAAAGCATTGCCTTTGTAGATCTCCATGAAATGATCCAATCCACAACTCTTACCTGAGAATTAATTTTATTCTTGCCCTCTGCTTTCTGATCTCAATGTCTCCCTATCTGTTGCTGTGTTCTCCTATAATCAGTAACAGCCGACTGGCTTGGTAATTCAACTAGTTTAGTTTTTATTATTATCATGCATAACAGGGCACAGTGAAAAGCTTTTTATTGCATGCTATCCAGTTAGAGAAAGGACTACACATGATTACAATCCAGCCGTCCAGAGAAAACAGTCCTTTCCCCTGACTCTCAGTCCGAAGAAGGCTTCTCGACTCGAAACATCGCCTCGCAATGTTCTTCAGAGATGCTGTCTGACCTTCTGAGTTACTCCAATATTTTGTGACTATCTTTGGTGTAAACCAGCAACTGCAGTTCCTTCCTACATTTAGGACTGAGATGAGGAAATAAAATTTCACTCAGAGTTGTGAATTCTGTGGAATTCTCTGCCACAGAAGGCAGTGAAGGCCAATTGACTGGGTTTTCAAGAGATTTAGATTTAGCTCTTAGGGCTAAAGGAATCAAGGGATACGGGGGGGGGAAGCAGGAACGGGGTACTGATTTTAGATGGTCAGCCATGATCATATTGAATGGTGGTGCTGGCTCGAAGGGCCGAATGGCCTGCTCCAGAACTTATTTTCTATGTTTCCACATGCAGTACACAGATGCACGATAAAGATTATAACAATTATTTCAAGATAAAGTCCGATTAAAAATAGTTTGAAGATCTCTAATGAGGTTGATGAGCGGTCAGGACCGCATTTTTAGCTGGTGAGAAGACTGTTCAGTTGCCTGATAATAGCTGGGAAGAAATAGTCCCTGAATCTGGAGGAGTGCGTTTTTACACCTCTGTACCTCTTGTCTGGGAGACCAGAGAAGAGGGAATGACACAAAATACTGGAGTAATTCAGCAGATCACGCAGCATCTCTGGAAGGAAAGAATAGGTGATGTCCCCATCTTAGGAGACTGTCTGTCACAAACCTACTGACTCAAACAGTTATCTGGGCTACACTTCTTTCCACCCTGCCTCTTGCAAAGACTCTGTCCCCTTCGCCCAATTCCTCTGTTACCGCCACACCTACACCCAAGACGAGTTGTCCCATATCAGGACATCCGAGATGCCCTGATTCTTTGGGGAAAGGTGGTTCCCCTCTTCTATCACTGATGAGGCCCTCACATGTGTCTCCTCTGTAACCTTTAGTTCTGCTCTTGCTCCCCCTCCCAGTCGCATCAGGGACAGTCCCCTTAGTCCTGGTCTTTCACCTATATCAGCCGTTGCATATAACACATCACCTACCCATCGTAACCTGTTCATGTTCTCTAGAGATGTTGCCTGACCCGCTGAGTTACTCCAGCACTTTGTGTCTATCTTTCATAAAAATCATATGCCAAATTTGCTAAGTCAAACCTATGAATAATTCTGAATGTTCTTCTAAAGCACTTGCATGTTGTAAAATTGAATGTTTTAGATGTGATTAAAAGTTTAGGTGTTGAAGAATGTTTAATCAACCAAAATCCACTTCAGAAAACCAGAGTAATTCAAAAATGGGCAAGTTAGGGTTCACTAGTGTCACCTAAGCTTAGCACTGCTCAAACAATTAGAATTGTTTCCTTCGTGATGTCTGGGTTCGAGTAGCTGTAGTGAACAGATTCGTGCCTGGACTCTCTGCGCAGTCCAGTATCGGAACATGACCAGAGGATAGCATGCACTCTGTACATTGGGACTTCTGCAGATGTACCACATTTCTTGACGTTTGAACGCCAATAGTAAATGTTTGTTGTCAATCTGCCAGATTTTCCAGACAAGTTATAAATCACTTTCCAGTAATTCAAGCTTGCCTTGCAGAAGTGGATTGGATCACTTTTTTACTGATGGCAGGGAATTTTGCAAATCCATGGAGATTTAATCACTAGCATCATAGTCAAACACCATGGAAACGGGCGCATTGGCCTAACTTGCCAAGCCGACCAACATGTCCCATCCACACTAGTGCGACCTGTCTGCATTTGGCCCATATCCTTCTAAGCCTATCCTATCCATGTCCAGTCTAAATGTTTCCTAAAAGGTTGCGATGCTACCTGCCCCAACTACCTCCTCCTGCGTACACCAACCACCCATTGTGTAAAAAAAAAAGTTGCCCCTCAGGTTAATTCCCCATCACCTTCAGAATCAGAATCTCTTTATTGTCATTGCACATGGTGCAACGAAATTTAAAAAGTCAATCCAACGGTGCGATTCACAAGAACAATCTTAAAATATAAGGAAGGGTAAAAATATATACATATAAAAAAACAATTCAGTTGAATGTGAGTGTTATTTCTTATTTTGCATTGTTAAGCTCACATATGGCTATGGGGTAGAAGCTGTCTCTGAGTCTGTTTGTGCGAGTTTTGACAGACCTGTACCGTCTGCCAGAGGGCAGCAGGTGGAACAGGTTGTGTCCAGGGTGGGAAGGGTCCTTCAGGCTGTTGGCTGCCCTGCCAAGGCAGCGAGAGCTGAAGATGCCCTTCAAGGAGGGCAGTGGGCAGCCAGTGATTTTTTGGGCAGTGTTGATGACCCTTTGAAGGGCTCTCCTGTCCGCTGCAGAGCAGCTGGCATACCATGTGGTTATACAGTACGCCAGCACACTCTCGAAAGAGCAGCGGTAGAAGGACACCAGCAGCTTCTCTTCCAGGTTGTTTTTCCTGAGGATCCTCAGAAAGTAGAGTCGCTGCTGGGCCTTCTTGACTACTGTGGTGGTGTTTGTGGTCCAGGAGAGATCCTCCACAATTTGTGTGCCCAGGAAACTGAAGTCTAGACCCTTTCCATACAGTCCCCATTGATGAATAGGGGTTTGGAGGGCTGCACTGTTCTTACGGAAGTCTATGATACTTTCCTTTGTTTTTTGTGGTGTTTAGGATGAGGTTGTTGTCTGAACACCACGCTGCCAGTCTTTGGACTTCCTCCCTGTAGGCTGCCTCATGTCCTCCTGAGATACGTCCAACCACAGTCGTGTCGTCCGCAAACTTGACGATGGTGTTGGTGGAGTGGGCGGGGGGGGGCACAATCGTGGGTGTAGAGTATGTAGAGAAGGGGGCTCAACACACAGCCCTGTGGGGAGCCGGTGCTGAGTGTGATGGGGGTGGAGAGGTGATGGCCCAGTCTGACGGTCTGGGGGCGGTTAGACAGAAAGTACTTGATCCAAAGGCAGATGGGTTGGGAAAGTCCTAAATCCATGAGTTTGGAGACCAGTCTGCTGGGGATGATGGTATTGAAGGTAGAGCTAAAGTCAATGAAGAGCATCCTCACATAGCTCCCCTGGTGTTCGAGGTGGGTCAGTGCAGTATGAAGAGCAGTGGCGATGGCATCCTCAGTGGACCTATTTGCTCTGTAGGCAAACTGGTGTGGGTCGAAGGTGGACGGTAGGCTGGCTTTGATGTGCTGCTGAACCAGCCTCTCGAAACACTTCATGATGACTGGTGTGAGAGCGACCGGTCGGTAGTCGTTAAGGCCGCTGATAACAGGCTTTTTTTGGTAGTGGGATGATTGTGGCAGACTTCAGGCACGATGGGATGATGGATTTGGACAGGGACGGGTTGAAGATTTTCGTGAAGATCTCGGAGAGCTGGTCTGCACATTCCTTCAGAACCCTTCCTGTCACGCCATCCGGTCCGGCAGCCTTCCTCGGGTTCACCGCCCTGAGCGCCCGCCTCACTTCATGCTCCTGCACAGTGAGGGTGTAGTTGTTGTTGTTAGGGGCTGGTGGGAGAATGGTGACGAGCTCTTCTGGTTCTGCCTCAAAGCGAGCAAAGAAGGAGTTCAGCTCCTCTGCCAGTGTGGCGTCGCCGTCGGCCGTCGTACTGTTACTGGGCTTGTAGTTGGTGATGTGCTGGATGCCCTGCCACACCCGCCGTGGATCGTTGTTGTTAAAGTGGTCCTCTATCTTCCTCTTGTAGGCTGCTTTGGCATCCCTGATGCCTTTCTTCAGGTTGGCTCTAGCAGCGCTGTACAGGGCTCTGTCGCCAGACCTGAAGGCGGTGTTGCGGTCCTTGAGGAGAGTTTGGACCTCTTTTGTCATCCACGGCTTCTGGTTGGGGTACACCCGGATGAGTTTGTCGACGTTGTCAACACAGTTCTGGATGTAAAAGAGTACAGTGGATGTGTACTCCTCCAAATCCTGATTTTCAAAAATGGTGGTGGGTTGAACTTTTCTCCTGAGGGGGGTGTATGCTGGTGCTAAATGAATGGATAGGTGATCCGACTGGCCTAAGTGTGGTAGTGGTGTGCCTCTAAGCCCCTTCTTGATGTTTGAGTAGGGCTTGTCTAATATATTTTCTCCCCTGGTCGCACATTGATGTGTTGTTCAAACTTGGGGAGAACTAATTTTAAGTCCGCGTGATTGAAATTACCAGCTGTGATATGGGCTGCTTTGGGGTAGGTATTCTCTTGTTTGCTGATAGCGCTATGGAGGTAGCCTAGGGCTATGCTAGCATTAGCATCCGGTGGGATATACACAGCTGTAACTACGACAACGGTAAACTCACGTGGAAGGTAGAAAGGACTGCATCTAACTATCAGGTACTCCAAATCAGCAGAACAGTGTCTGTCTATGATTGTGGTATTTGTGCACCAGTTGTTGTGAACGTAGATGCATAACCCCCCTCCTTTGCTCTTACCGGAGTCTTTGTTTCTATCCCAGCAAAATGCTGTGCAGCCTGCTAGCTCAATGGCCCCATCCGGTACAAATGCGTGTAGCCACGTCTCTGTTATTAGCAGAATGCAAATGTCCTCGATAAACTTGTTTGAGGCGACCTGTAGTCCTAATTCGTCCATTTTGTTGGTGATGGATCTGGCGTTGGTAGAATGATGCTGGGTAGCGGTGGTTTATGTGGTTGTCGCCTTAGCCTAGCGAGCAGTCCGGACCGGCGACCACGCTTTGGCTTCCTGTGCCTCCTCCGTCTCTGGCGGTTGCTGGGGCCGACAGCAATCCACAGAGAGCCCGGTGTCCTGGCTATCTCCTCCGGTATGTTGCGTGAGTGCAGAAAAAGACTCGTAACTGCCTGTTTGCTCCATAATCCGATAATCCGAAGATCCTGTCGGCTGACGGTGAGATACGCACGACAAAACGTAACATTGTCCAACAGGCATACAAACAAAAACGCACAAAAAAAAGCACCAAAAGGGAGAGCTTCGAGCCGCTGTGACTGTGCGCGCCGCCATCTTGAATTATACCCTTAAATCTATATCCTCTGCTTCTGATATTCATGAAGGCAGCATCCTTCTGATACTGCTTGGCCTGCGGGAGGTGGGGTGGGTGGGTGGAGAAAAGCTCTATGTCAAACTGATGGTTGAAATGCTCTCCAAATAACTCATGACAATCATAATCAGTGAGTGTTCAGCTTAATTTGTGTTGACTTTAAAAGAAACTGGAGTAGATACTTTGCAAGAGAGACTACACTAAAATTGCCTTTGAAGTGTTTTGGAATGTCAGGAGAAGGATGTGAACAGTTCTAAATAACTCTTATTGTCTTGTTTCCTTTTGGGTAATCTATCTACCCCCCAGAGAATAGGTTGATAACTAGTAATGAAAGACTGGACTCTTGGCTCTTAAAACTTGTGGTCAGATCTCTATCTTGACTGACGTTACACTGTGTGTTTGTGTGTGTGTGTGTGTGTGTGTGTTGTCACCGACTAAGCTTTTAACTATTTCTCAGCAGGCTGGAGTGATGCGTAGGAAGGATCGGCGGATGCTGTTTTAAACCGAAGATAGACACAAAAAGCTGGAGTAACTTGGCGGGACAGGCAGCATCTCGGGAGAGTCTGAAAAAGGGTCTTGCCCTGAAATGTTACCCATTCCTTCTCGGCAAAGATGCTGCTTGTCCCGCAGAGTTACTCCAGCATTTTGTGTCTATCTTAGGTTGGAGTGATGCCTGTTTCACTTGGAACATAAATTATTTAAAGTTCCGCAAAGCAAGCACTGTCCAATATCTCGAGTTATTGAAAAGCAACGCTGATGGTAATTGTTAAGAAGTTTATAAAACAGTAGGACAATTGAGAGAAGACTGGTAAATGCAAGAGGAGGGAAAGTCAGGATCAATTTTCAACCATGAAAATCAATTCTTTGCACAGCTGCTTGAGGAGAATATGGTTGAAGGCAATTATTTTAGACTATAGAGATACAAGGTAGAAGCAGGCCCTTCGGCCCGCCAAGTCCGTGCTGACCAGCGAACACCACGTGCACTAGTACTATCCTACACACTGGGGACAATTTTACCCAAGCCAATTAATCTACAAACCTGCAAATCTTTGGCATGTGGGAGAAAACCAGGGCTCCTGGAGGAAACCGACATGGTCACAGGGAGAACGTACAAACTCCATACAGACAGTCATGATTATACCTGGGTTTCTACTGTGTCGCCATAATTTATGAATTTGAATTAAACTGTCCGGTAGCGTCAAATGGTCAGGAGCTCCATGTTTGTAGTCTTGTTGCTTAATAATCTGAATAAAATGGCAGAATGTTGGCAGAACATGGTTGAAGGCAGACACAAGAAAGCATTGGCTCCCTACGTTTCCACCGTAACTTTGCATAAATTGAGGTGGAAGTTGTGCTTTTGCAAAGGTTTGCATTCTGCACTCAAATTGTAGTTTCACCAGGAGTTTCCCATTAGTTTGAGATAAACAGTACACCTGTGATCTTGATGAAATTTCATTGGCATGATGGCAGCTTGTCAATAAGTCTGAAGAAGGGTCTCGACCCAAAACGTCACCTATTTATTTTCTCCAGAAGTGCTGCCGTGTCCGCAGTGTTACTCCAGCATTGTGTGTCTATCTTCAGCTTGAGCTTAAATCTGAGCTGTGCTCCTCAAATAAAAGATGGATCAAAGAGAACACATGGGGTTTATGGCTTATCTTTCCATGGAATGTTTACATCGAAGAAAACACCAAGTGCTGGAGCAGCTCAGTGGGTCAGGCAGCATCTCTGAAGAAAAGGAATAGGCGACGTTTCAGGTTGGAGCCCTTCGGGCAGTCTAAAGAAAGGTCTCCACCCGAAACGTCACCTCATCCTTTTCTCCAGAGATGCTGCCGACCCGCTGAGTTACACCAGCATTTTGTATCTAACTTCAGCCTTAATCATGGTTCAAAATTCACACTTCATGGCAATTTCTTTTACCACTTAGTCTTTTTTTCCAATTGATTTGTCAATGCAGCAGTTTCATATATTTCTAATTTATTATCAATGGTGCCAAACTTGGTGTTTAAAAATGCATCTGTACACTGGATGGCTCAGTTCGTAATCGTGCACAGTCTTTCCGCTGACTGGTTAGCACGCAACAAAAACTTTTCATTAGCTCTGTGCAATACTTGAATACTTTGCAAATCATCCAACTTTATCATCATCGCACAACATCACTTATCCATCATCAACAATAAAAATAGAGGAGGTGGAGAGGCTTTTCAGAAGACAAAGCTGGAAATCTCCAGGACCGGACAGTGTTTCCCCCTCTACTCTTAAGCTATGTGTCCAAACAGCTGGTACCGGTCTATATAGACATTTCTAACCAGTCCCTGCAAACATGTACTGTCCCTGCCTGCTTCAAAGTCTCCACTATTGTCCCTGTACCCAAAAAGGCAAGGATTACTTGTCTTAATGACTTCAGGCCTGTTGCACTGATCTCTGTAGTCATTAAGACACGAAAGGCCTGTACTGGCTAAGCTGAAAAATATCACAATCGCCCTGCTGGATCCTGTGCAGTTTGCATATCGGGCCAATAGGTCTGTGGATGATGCAGTCAACCTCGGCCTGCACTTCATCCTACAGCACCTAGACCGCCAGGGGATCTACGCGAGGATCCTGTTTGTTGATTTTAGCTCTGCATTCAGCACCATTGTGCCAGAGCTACTACACTCCAAACTTTCCGAGTTGACTGTGCCTGAACCCCTCTTCAGTGGATCACCAGCTTCCTGACAGACAGGAAGCAGCATGTGAGGCTGGGAAAGCACATCTCAGACCCGCAAACGCTCACCATAGGAGCACCGCAAGGCTGCGTACTCTCTCCACTCCTCTACTCTCTCTACACCAACGACTGCACCTCCACAGACACCTCTGTCAAGCTTCTCAAGTTTGCGGACGACACAACCCTGATTGGACTGATCCAGGATGGGGAGGAATCTGCCTACAGACAGGAAGTGTCAGAGCTGGCGTCCTGGTGCCATCGCAACAACCTGGAGCTCAATGCTCTTAAGACAGTGGAATTGATTGTAGATTTTAGGAGAGCTCCCCCCTCCCCTCACCCCACTCACCATCAACAACACCACAGTCACATCTGTGGAGTCTTTTATGTTCCTGGGAACCATCATCTCTAAGGACCTTAAGTGGGGAGCTACCATCGACTCCACAGTCAAAAAGCCACAACCAAGGATGTACTTCCTACAGCAGCTGAGGAAGCACAATCTGCCACAGGCAATGATGGTCCAATTCTACACGGCCATCATAGATCTGTTCTCGCCTTCTCCATCATGGTCTCGTTTGGCTCAGCCACCAAGCACGACACCTGGAGGCTGCAGCGAATTGTTCGATCAGCAGAGAAGGATATTGGCTGCAACCTTCCCTCCATTGATGAATTCAGGAAGCGAGCGGGCAAGATCATCTCTGACCCCTCTCACCCTGGCCACAACCTCTTTGAATCACTTCCCCTCTGGAAGGCGACTCCGGACTATCAAAGCTGCCACAGCCAGACATAAAAACAGTTTTTATCCACGAGTAGTTGCTCTACTCAACAGCCAACAATCTGTAGCCTCCATTTGATCTGGTATTTTGTTGGTTCACATGCTTGATCAATGGTGTTTTATCATTAATGTTGTTTTATTATTAATGTTTAGTATTTTCTGACTCATTCGTAACTGTCACTGTATGTCATATTGTTACTTATGGGCGGAGCACCAAGGCAAATTCCTTGTATGTGAATACTTTGCCAATAAACTTACTTATTAAAAATCATTTGCGCTCACCATCGCCTACAGCTACAGGGTTGTTTTTCGTTGACTGTGCTTGTAGTCTGCTGCCACTAAGAGCAGAATTTTAGCAGAGGTTCTGTTTGTCTTGCGGGTGAGTGACTTGTTAATTGATTCTGATATGTGGTGATTTCAGCGACACACGAAACAATTAGCGTTGATTTGACAAACTATTCCAACCCATTGCTCAATGTGCTTAGTAAAGCTGCTTTATTATGACAGGGTTACTCTGTGTCGCCTGGTGTTACCAAACCCATTTGTTTAGGCTGACTGAGAAGATCATGTTCTCTTTTATTATATTTTGAGATTTTTATGGGGTGTTTTAGGGTCTCCGATTTCCATTTCATAGTGTTGTTTGAAATTTTCCTCTGGTCCTTTTACACCCTGGCATTGTGTAAAAAAAAATAAAGTGCTTAGTACATTCTACCTGCTTGCCTTCCACTGTGAAAGAGTTTTATTGAGTTCTTGAGCTCTGTGGCTGTTGTCATTTGGCAGCAAAGGGCTGGAAATCCGGGATTTGTTGAAAGTTCCTCAGTCTGACAGCACTGTAGGGAGACGTGTTACCCTACTTTGTTTCGTTTGGTTTAGTTTATCGCCACGTGTACCGAGGTACAGTGAAAAACTTTTTTGTTAGGTGCTAACCAGTCAGTGGAAAAACTATACAAGATTGCAATCGAGCCTTCCACAGTGTACAGATATAAAACAAAGGGATTAGCGTTTAGTGCAAGGTAAAATCCGATTGAAGTTAGTCCCAGGGTCTCCAGTGAGGTAGATCGCAGGTCAGGACCGCTCTCTAGCTAGTGAGAGAATGATTCAGTAACCTGATATCAGCTGGGAAGAAACTGTCCCTGAATCTGTAGGTGTGTTTTCACACTTTTTCACCACTTGTCTGATGGGAGAGGGGAGGAGTGGCCAGTGTGAGACTTGGCCTTGATTATGTTGGTAGGCTTGACAAGGCAGCATGAAGCGTAAATAGAATTGATGGAAGGGAGACACAAAACGCTAGAGTAACTCAGCGGGTCAGGCAGCATCTCTGGAGAAAAGGAATAGTTGACATTTTGGGGGGAAACCCATCTTCAGACTGAGAGTCAGGGGATGGTAAAACTAGATGTGTGAAGAGTTACTGAACAAATCAGAGCCGGCATCGATGACAAGGAAAGGTGGAGCCCACAATGGTCCATTGTTGGCTGTGGATGTGACTAGTGGAAATGGCAGGACAACTAGGGTGGGGAGGGGCAGAGAGAGAGAGAGAGGGGAAGCGGGTGTTATTTGAAATTAGAAAACATTGTAGGTTGGCTTGTGTCCGTAAAAGGCAAGCTTGGACAAGGTTGGGCCTCTTCTGTACGAGGGCATGTGCAGCAGAACCTGGTGTCCTGTTGCATTGGATCACCTTGCATCAGTTGAATAATCCACTTGCTCATGTACTTGTGGTGGCCAGAGAGCAACAGTCATCTTGTGTCCAGAAACATAGAAAATAGGTTGTTTAAGAAGGAACTGCAGATGCCGGAAAATCAAAGGTAGACAAAAGTGCTGGAGAAACTCAGAGGGAGCAGCAGCATCTATGGAGCGAAGGAAATAGGCAATGTTTCGGGCCAAATCCCGACGTAGGGTGGGTGGGGGTGTGGGGAGAAGAAAGGAGAAAGGACGAGGAGGACCCGAAAGAGAAAAGTCGGGGAGGAGACAGCAAGGGCTACCAGAATACTTCTCCAATTTCCGGTAGCCCTTGTTGTCTCCTCCCCTTCTCAGCTCTCCCTCAGCCCTCGGGCTCCTCCTCTTCCTTTCTTCTCCCCACAACCCCACCCCCCCCCCCCCCCCCCCCATCCTACATCAGTCTGAAGAAGGGTTTTAGCTCGAAACGTTGCCTATTTCCTTCGCTCCATAGATGCCGCTGCACCTGCTGGTTTTTCCAGCACTTTTGTCTAAATAGAACATAGGTGCAGGAGTAGGTCATTCAGCCCTTCGAGCCAGCACAGCCATTCAATATGATCATGACTGATCATCCAGAACCACCCCGTTCCTGGTTTTCCCCCTATATCCCTTGATTCCGTTAGCACTAAGAGCTATATGCAACTCTCTCTTTGAATAAACATCTGCACTGAGACTCAACTGAAATGGAAGCAAGTTGTCTTGGGTCTTTGGGGTACTGTTTTAGTTTTGGAGATATAGCATGGATACAGGCCCTTGGCTCACCAGGTCTGCGCCATCCGGTGATCGCCCGTACACTCGTTCCATGCATTCCTATGCACTGGGGGCAATTTACAGAAGTCAATTAAGTGTACGGAAGGAGGTGCAGGCGGAAGTAGTTGAGGTAGGTACTATCACAACGTTCAAGAAACATTTAGACGAGTAGTTAGATAGGGTGAGTTTAGAGGCATGTGGGCCAAATGCAGGCAGGTGGGGCTAATTTAGATGGGGCATGTTGGTCGGCGAGGGCAAGTTTCCACGCTGTAAGACTCTATGACTCTTAAGAAGCCAATGTACAGGACGCACGTTTACTAGATAAGGAAAAAGAAGTGCTCAAACAGCAAAGGTATTTCAGAAGTAACGAGTGTTTGTGCGTTTTTTGGGTGTTAGTTTTGATGCCAGGCAATAAAATAAACCAATGAAAACATTTCCTCTGAATGTAGAAACGTTACAAAAAAAACAAAACAGGAGATGGCTATCTAATCCATCGTGGATATTGCTGATTTAAAGCTATGCTTCCCACCCTACCTTCCAGCACCTGATCAATAATTGTGCAGTTCTTGTACACATTTACGTGTCGTTTGAATGTAATGATGATTTATTCCTTTTTTTGTCCATCCTTTTTCTCTGCTGATGTCTGGGTGAAAGATTTTTCTTGCAATCCTATGGCTTATTTTAATTCTTTACTCACTGGTTTTTGACACATCTACAGAAGCAAATAAGTCCATTTTCTTTGCAATTTACTTTCAAGCCCTTTCATGACTAATTTTAGAAATTGGCGTGATTTACAAGTAGCAAATATATTTTGGAGAGGTTTGTCCACTTTATAGGTCTGATAAACTGATACTTTTACCAGTAGACTTTCCTCTGGAAAATTTGCTGTGGGTTTCGATTTCAAGATGTAGTGAGACTTTAGTGAGTGATTAAATTGGTATTTCCTTGCTATTTGTCTATTCAGGCTTTATGGCTCCAAGACAAATCCAGCAAATTACTCAATCCATTGCTGTTTAATCACAAGGTTGAAATGCTTTGATTTATGGTGGATTTGCCACAGACGTTTGAAGTTAATTCCCCATTTGAATTGATTTGGTAGTGTTGTGATTCTTGATGAATATTGTGCCCCTGATTTAGTTTAGTTTTGAGATGCAGCACAGAAACAGGCCCTTCGGCCCATCTCTGCATCGACCAGCGATCCCCGGGCATTAACACCACCCTATAGACTTGAGACAATTTTTTTTACATTTACACACAAGCCAATTAACCTACAAACCTGTACGTCTTTGGAGTGTGGGAGGAAACTGAAGATCTCGGAGAAAACCCACGCAGGTCACGGGGAGAACCGATAAACTGCGTACAGATCAAACCCAGGTCACTGGCGCTGTAAGGCAGTTGTTCTATCACTACGCTGCCATGCCGCCCCTCAAATGAGAGCACAATGATTGGGCTTAAAAATTCAAAAGTATTCACCAGTAGGAGAGTCCAGGACCTGAGGCTATAGCCTCAGAATAAAAGAACAAGCCTTTAGAAAGGAGATGAGGAGGATTTTTTTTTTAGTCAGAGGGTGGTGAGTCTGGGATTATTTGCCACAGACTGCTGTGGAAGCCAAGCCAATGGATATTTTTAAGGGGCAGATTCTTGATTAGTACGGGTGTTTGGCTGTGAGGAGAAGGCAGGAGAATGGGGTTGAGGGGGAAAGATAGATCAGCCATGATGAATGGTGGAGTAGACTTGATGGGCCAAATGGCTTAATTCTGTTCCTAGAACTTATGAACTTATGCGCATGCAAACTAACCTCCCTCTCAAGCAAGCTGTGTTTCAAATTTAATTAAAAATGACTACCTTTTAAATATACTTAACACGCTATACGAAAGTTTGTTATGCACTCAAATTGGTGCATGTCAATTTTTGTGCTCATAAATGTTTGTGTAACCCTGTGCTCCCCATGCAAGGTGCTGGAATGAAAGTGAATACCATGAAATAATCCAGTTATTTTACATAAATGAAGCAAGATGAGGCACTGCGGCCAGAATATTGATCATTGACAGATATAGCGGGGCAACTGGCCCTTCGACCCACTGAGCCCTCGCTGACCATCAATAACATTTGTTGTACATTATCCCATTTTCCTTCACGCTGGCCAACCAGCAATGTTGAAGCATAGAAACATAGAAAATCGGTGCAGGAGTAGGCCATTTGGCCTTCGAGCCAGCACTGCCATTCAATATGATCATGGCTGATCATCTAAAATCAGTAGCCCCTCCGTTCCTGCTTTCTCCCTTGATCCCGCTGGTTCCACCAAGATGCAGCACAGAACACCACAGGAGATCCTTTTTCCATATGGCTTTCAAACAGAACAATTCCTCCCCCTTCTGTCATGGGATAGAATGATGACTCTTCCCCAATCTTTGCACATCCCAAATCCTGGACTTTCCATTCGTCACTTTAATTTCCATGTTTCATGTATCTTGTTGTGTTTTATGACTATTGGCAGACCAATGTCCCTCCTGGGATAAATAAAGTTTGATTGATACGTATAGTAACCTACAAACACATATATTTGAGGTGCAAGGAAGCTGACGAGGTCACAGAGAGAACTTGCAAGCTCTGCACAGTTAGCACCCGAGGTCAGATTCGCACCCAGGTCTCTGGTGCTGTGAGCCACCAGTTCAACCAGCTGCACCACTGGGCCATTATACGTGTTGGTGATGTAACAATACATAGCTAAAAGGTGCATTTCAGTAATGAGGGTGCCATTTGCTTTACAAAACAACTATCATCGTTTTGAATGTTAATTTTGAATCCTATTGTAGTACCCATTCATCTATTTTTCCATTTATTATATTGTTTACAGAGTACTATCTTTACATAGTCTGTTTTGCTTGCAAGTAAGAGTTTCATTGTTCGGTTTGGGACATATGACAATAAAACGCTCTTTACTCTTGATTGCTTGGACACTAATGTACAATAGTGAGATGCCACTGTTGTATGCAGCATTCAATTAAGAATGGACCAGTTAGTGAAAAATAAAAAGCTTGTAGCTTTACTATTTTAACAGAAAGATTGACCAGAATTTCAAAAAGTAGAATTGCTCTATTAATAAGTGTGTAAGAAGGAACTGCAGATGTTGGCACTGTCAGTATGAGGCCAAAGGCAAATTGGACAAACAGTACCTCATATTTCACTTGGTCCTGCTTAGTTACAATGTTCTTATTCCCTCGTTATCACTTTTTCCACAGCCAACAGTGGACCACTGTGAGCTCCACCTTTCCTTTATCATAGGTGTTGGCTTTGATTTGTCCTTTTTCACGCCTTTCATTCATTTGTCCTTTGTAATCTTTCATACTAGGTTCCCTCTCCTCTGACTCTAACTCTGAAGAAGAGTCTCAAGCCGAAACGTCATCTATTCCTTTTCTCCGGAGTCTCAGACGGACTACATTTTATCTCTGTTTGCTTTGTTGTCCTGTTTTCACACCTTACACTTCCTTATCTATGTATCTCTCTCTCTCACCTGACATCAGTCTGAAGAAGGGTCTCCACCTGAAAGGTCACCTATTCCTTTCTCCAGAGATGTTGCCTGACCCGCTGAGTTACTCCAGCATTTTGTGTCTGCTCCATTAATGTTGGATCTTCTCATTGGCTCCAATATGCCGCAAATACCCGACCCCAGACACGATCTGTCCATTTCAGGATCTTGTGGCTGTGCTTGTGGGGAGGAGGGCGAGTTGGTACAACTTTTCAAGCACCAAATCATTAAACTGGGGGAAAGAAAACTCCTTTGTTCTCTGGAGACTTTCAGAGGCTGGGAATCTGGAATTGACGCCACTAATTCCCATTATAATCAACCACAGACCATGTCTGTTTCAAAATATTTGCTGTCAGCTCAGAATAGTTGTAAACTCAAAAGCCCCCCAAAATGTTTAAATTCCTATGGCATTTTTGGCATTTTCTAAATCAACAAATAGAGGGGAAGCATGGGGCGCAGGCAAGAGCTGACAAAGCAAGTTTGGGCAAAGCTAAGCGTGCCAATTCACCGCTGAAGAAAGTAATGCCATTGGTTTATTAAAAATTAATGACGTTATATTGTGTAGGAAGGACCTGCAGATGCTGGTTTATAACGAAGATAGACACAAAATGCAGGAGTAACCCAGCGGGTCGGGGCGGTACAGTTCTGCAGCGGTAGACTTGCTGCCTTACAGCGCCAGTGACCCGTTTGAACCTGACTACGGCTGCTGCCTGTACTGAGCTTGTACATTCGTCCTGTTCTTTCCCGGGTGCTCTAGTTTCATAACATGCCAAAAACGTAGGGGGTTTATAGATTAATTAGCTTCTGTAAATTGTCCTTGGTATACAGGATTGTGTGGGTGTACAGGGTGATCGCTGGTCAGCACACGCTGGTCCAAGGGGCCTGTTTTCACACTGCCTGTCTGAAGTAGAGTTTGTCTATTGTCTCTTGTAGAACTAGAATGAACAGGTAGGTATAATGATCAGTGTGGATTTGGTGGGCTGAAAGGCTGTTTTTCCCCATGTTGTATCATATAACCATATAACCATATAACAATTACAGCACGGAAACAGGCCCTCTCGGCCCTTCCAGTCCATGCCGACCATTTGTTTTCCCCTAGTCCCATCTACCTGCACTCAGACCATACCCCTCCATTCCTTTCACGTCCATATACCTATCCACTTTACTTTTAAATGTTAAAATCGATCCTGCCTCCACCACTTCCGCTGGAAGCTCATTCCACACAGCCACCACCCTCTGAGTAAAGAAGTTCCCCCTCACGTTACCCCTAAAGTTCTGTCCCTTAATTCTCATGTCATGCCCTCTTGTTTGAATCTTCCCTACTCTCAATGGGAAAAACATATCCACGTCAACTCTGTCTATCCCTTTCATCATTTTAAAGACCTCAATCAAGTCTCCCCTTAACCTTCTGCGCTCTAAAGAATAAAGACCTAACTTGTTCAACCTTTCTCTGTAACATAGTTGCTGGAACCCTGGCAACATTCTAGTAAATCTCCTCTGTACTCTCTCTATTTTGTTGACATCCTTCCTATAATTAGGCGACCAAAATTGTACACCATACTCCAGAATATCTTAGTCAATCAAAACATATTGATGAAATGTAGCATCCTCACTGACCTGCCCATGGCTGCTAGGAGTGGGGAAAGGGGCATTTGAGATATTAGTTAAAACCTTTGGTGTAGGTTTATTAATGTCACGTGTGCAGTGGTACAGTGAAAAGCATTGTTTTGCATTCTACCCAAACGGATCAGATACTAAACATTAAAGCAATCAGGTCAAACATACTGAGCTTTGGCAGTACATCTGGATATCACAGAAACCATGCATAAGTGATGGCAGAAGTGTCAGCTCACAAACATCTCTGTCCGTCTGCCTCTTTGAGCACTTCTCTTAACAGGCTGGCGCAGCTGGTAGAACTGCCTCAAGCACCAGAGGCCCCAGTTTGATTCTGACCTCGGTTGCAGTCTGTGCGGTGTTTGCACCTCCTTCCTGTGACCGTGTGGGTTTCCTCCAGGTGCTCCAGTTTCCTTTCAGAAGTTTATAAGTTAATGGGTTTCTGTAAATTGTCCCTGGCGTGTGTATTTAGTTTAGATTATTATTATTGCCTTGTGTACTGAGGTACAGTGAAATGCTCCCTTGCCGAGTGCTATCCAGTCAGTGGAATTACAAGCAAAGAGGCACACAATGCTGGAGTAACCCAGCGGGTTAGGCAGCGTCTCTGGAGAAAAGCAATAGGTGACAATAGGCACAATCAAGCCCTTCAGTGTACAGATACAAGACAAAGGGAATAATGCTCAGTGCAAGATAAAGTCCAGTAAAGTGTAGATTGTGGAAATGAAGGTGGGATAACATCGAACTAGTGTGAATGGATGATCAGTGTTCGGCATGGACTGGGGCTGAAGGACCTATTTCCTTGGTGGATCTCTGTAAACTCTCCCGTCTATGGTCCTCACATTGGCTTTGGCAACAACCTCAAAACCCACATAAACGAAGTGGAAGCGACTCATTCTTGATCCAGAGGGACCACCTAAGAATAAGACTTGTGGTCAGGTTGGAGCTGGGGGAGGAAGGCACAAGGACGTGGAGAGCGATGCTGGAGTCATGAAGTCTGGGAATGGTCTGGATTTGTGGATTAAGCTTTGGAGATGTCGGATCCAGTGTTAAAGGCCAGCAAAGTGGATGAAGGCAAGCGAGCCAAAGTCTGATTAAATCCTTCCTTCTGTTGAACCACAGGCAGTGTTGACTCGCATGAGCTCGCTGGTGGTTTCTAGCGAGCGGCACATGGGCCAATCCATTTCTTCGCTATCACTGTGTAGGAAGGAACTGCAGATGCTGGTTTACACCGAGGATGGACGCAAAATGCTCAGTGGGTCAGGCAGCATCTCGGGAGAAAAGGAAGAGGGTAGAGATCCATCTTTACACTCTACCGCTGTGCTACTGCGCTGCCCTTTGTTTTAGGAATGATCAGTGGGTGTGATTTGTCATCTATTGACACAGCTAATTATGTCATTACCCATCCAATTTTAGAAGTAGAGTTCAAGGTATTGTCATTACTAAATGTTGCCTTTTGGTAAAGGAGAACTAAGATGAACTACCCCAGGTTTTCTTGTTAGATTGCTTGTGACTTTTTCGGAAGGACCAGTTTAGAAGCAAAGTTGGCACTAGGCTGGTTAGTGTCGTGTAGAGATACAGCATGGACACAAGCCCTTCAGCCCATCAAGTCCACGCTGACCATCGATCACCTGTTCCCACTTTCTTATCAGCTCCCTACATACCAGAGACAATTTTACAGTGGCGACACAGTAACACAGCGTTAGAGTTGCCACCTTGCAGCACAAGAGATCGGGTTTCAAGTCTGACTACGGGCACTGTTTGTGTGGAGTTTATACTGTACATCAACCTTGTGATCGCATGGGTTTTCTCAATGCTCTGGTTTCCTTCCACATTCCAAACACGTGCAGGTTTGTAAGTTAATTGGCTTCTGTAAATTACACCTAGTGTGATAGAACTAGTGTGCAGGTGAACGATGGTTGGGGGGGGCAGACTCAGTTGGCCGAAGGGCCTGTTTCCACCCCATATCCCTAAACCAAACTGATTGAAATGTCACCCATTCCTTCTCTCCGGAGAAGCTGCCTGTCCCACTGAACTACTCCAGCTTTTTGTGCCTATCTTCTTTAATTAATCTACTAACCCGCACGTCTTTTGGGATGTGGGAGGAAATCAGAGCACCCAGAGCAAACCTATGCAGTCACAGGGAGAAGGTGCAAACTCCACACATCCAGAACCTGTGGTTTGTATCGAACTATGGTCTCTGGTGCTGCGAAGCAGCAGCTCTACCAGCTACACCACGGGCTGTAAAAGGTTGAGAGGTCTGTCTGTATGAGTATTATACATTGGCTGAAATAGACACACAATGCTGGAGTAACTCAGTGGGTCAGGCAGCATCTATGGAGAAAAGGAATACGTGACGTTTCAGGTTTGAAAGATAGCTTTCAGTCTGATGAAAGGTCCAACCCAAAACGTCACCTATACCTTTTCTCCAGAGATTGTGCCTGACCCACTGAGTAGCTCCAGTATTTTATGTCTATCTTTGGTGTAAACCAACATCTGCAGTTCCTTATACATTGCCTGGCCTGACATGCATGCAGCATGCCTCAAAAAAATAATAGAGAGGAAAACTTCCACCCTTTCAATCTACTTCAAAATAATATCCGTTCTTTTGTTTCCCCTTAGGGAAAAGTGTGTCTGGAACTTCATCTTGCTGAGCAGTTATATCCTTCACAAGCAGGCAGACATTGGGTTATTTTTGCCAACTTACTCCCAAGTGTAAGAAAATATTTTTCTGCTTGAAATCTAGAATGGGCATATCTGCATTTGCAAAATGAATTGCAGGCCAGAACTTCCCAGGTCAATTTTAACATGTTACATTCAGTGATGGAAATTGATTTTAGGAACTAGGGGTACTCTATTGTCCGTGAGGCTGAGGTTGGGACAGAAGGGGGGGGGGGATTTTTTTAATGTGCGGTCATACCCATGTAACAGTACAAGAATGCATAACTTGTTTATTGTGTATTTATAATATAGTTTATTGTGTATTATATGTCATAGCTGCTTTATTGCCTCTCTCTCGCTCTCACTCTCGCGACCAGTGATTGGACACAACGGCCTTGGAAACAGCGGCTGATTGGACGGGAGGAGACCGATTTGTTGATTGGACGGGAATTTTAAGGGACTCTGGTCGGTGATTGGACGCAACCCCCTTAGAGACAGCGGTTGATTGGCCGCCAAATAATCGGCCACAAAAAATTGAAAATAGGAAAACAATAAAATCGGAATTACGATTTAAATCGGAAGAATATCATGCCAGATCTGCAACAATTGAAGAAGAACCCTGGCCCGAAACAACTCCTAATCCATTCCCCCCACAGATGCCGCCTAGCCCGCTGAGTTCCTCCAGCACTCAGTTCCTCCAATTTTTTATTTAACTCTTGAAATTGAAGTTAGACATAAAGCTGAAGTAACTCAGCAGGACAGGCAGCGACTCTGGGGAGAAGACCCTTCTTCAGACTGAACTGAACTCTCGTCGGTGAGAGTAGTGATTGTCTGCAGAAGGGTCTCGACCTGAAACGCCACCCCAGCAACCCCCCCCCCCCCCCCCCCCCCCCCCCCCCGTGTCCACCTTCAACTCCAGAGCCAAACAAAAAACACAGGAGGAACTCAGCGAACTAGGCAACACCCGCAGAGGGAACGGACCAGGAGCCGCCAGGGGCCAGGGTGGACTGCCTTTACAGCGCCATTTTCCTCCACACTCTCCATCTCATGGAGACTGGAAACCAAAGATCCTATAGCGGAGCAAGATTGTCCACTCGACAAAAAAGCCATAGTAGGGTCATGGGTAATCTACAGCACCATTTCCGAAACCGGCTTCCATCTCCGCTCTAGTATCTTTGCTTTGGTCATGCACAAATCATCTTTTTTTTCTCAGCTGCAGGTGATCATTTTGATATTCCTCCCTAGTCCTCCTTATTAACTTTGAACATACAAAATATTGCCATTTTGAAGGAGTTCCAGAAAATCCTGCACCCACTTAAGCCATCCTCCCCCCACTTCCCTCCAACACGGACACGGAGCAATCGCCGCCCCCCCCCCTTTTTTTTGTTAAACATCTATTTCCTTCAGGTGTTTTTTTTTTTTAAATTTTCCCCTTACCATTTCCGTACTTTTTCGATAACTGCCATGACCCATTTGATGTCATCCTTCGCCCTGCTCCTGGTCTCAGCCCGCACCAATTTGCCGGACGCGAGCGTCTGAGGGGAGAAGCGACGGCACCAAGAGCGCACAGACGGACGAAAGCAACAATCATAAATTGGAATAGGTGACATTTCGGGTCATGTACGTTCTTCAGACTGACAGTAAAGGGAAACAGGAGATGTAGGCATATCTTCCATTCATTTGTCCTTAGTACCGTCTCTATCTCTTGTTCCTCTTTCCCCGGACTCAGTCTGAAGAAGGGTCTCGACTTGAAATGTCATCTATTCCACTCTATGATCGTTGCTTTTGTCCATCTGTCCGCTCGTTCACTCGCCCTTGGATTAAGTAGCGCAGGATAAAGCTGCGTATTCACGCATAAGATGGAAACTGGAAACTGTAGGGGAATGCCGTCCCACTGTGTATCCCCCCCCCCCCCCCCATTTTCATCACTGCATGACATTAATCTAGCATTAAGGGCGATCCAGCTGGTAGAGCTGTTGCCTCACAGCCCCTAGAGATCCCAGTTCCTTCCTGACCTCCGATGCTGTCTGTTTGGAGTTTGCACATTCTCTTTCCTCCCACATCCCAAAGGTGTGTGGGTTTGTAGGAAGGAAAGTGACCTGAATTAACCGTTGAGTCAAGATCAATTTGAATGCTGTGGCACTTTTTAGAAACATCATGGATATTAAAGAGATGGATAAAAATGATATTTTAATCAAAGACTAGCTATGAAAGAATGCAGGAGGAAATACTTGGAGTCAGGTCATCTCTATTATTCACTGTTCATTCTAAAAGGGTGAAATCACCTTTTTACAATTGGAACGAGGCAAGTTCCCCTCCCGTTTCCCCTAGAGGAGTCACAATTCTAAAAGGAAATGAGTCACCTAACAGTAAGTTGGAAAGGGTGCAGGAAGAATTTACAAGGATATTGCCAGGACTTAAGGGCCAGGGCTGTAGGGAGAGGTTGAACAGGCTAGGACTCTATCCCTCAGAGCAGAGAAGCATGAGGGGTGATCTTATAGTGTACAAAATAATGAGAAGAAAATATAGCGTAAACGCACAGAGCCTTTTACCCAGAGTAGGGGAATTGAGAACAGGTTAAAGGTAAGGGGGAAAATATTTAACAGGAACTTGAGGGGCACCATTTTAAAAAATACCACAAAGTATGGTAGGTATATGTAATATACGTTTACTTTGAGGTGCATGGAGGAGAAGAGTTTTAATGGTGTTCCTGTTGGCCTGGCAATAATTTCAAGATTCTCACCCCTTGCTCTTGAGCTTCCCCATCAGAGAGAGCAACTCAACATCGACACCATCAAAACTCTCTTTCTCAGAACCTTAACCACATTATCTGTTCTTGAGGGAATAAAAGATAAGATGATGCAGTTCGTCATAATTTAACCCTAAAAGCCAAATAGACTGATATATCTAATGCGGTTCCACCGCTGATATTCCAGCAGCTGGCGGTCCGGCACCTCCTTTAATCCGAATAAAATTCCAAGAGCGCACTTGAAATCGCACTCCCAGAAGTTCCTCGAAAATGTGGTTCCTAGGCTGGTTGAAGTAGCTGATCTCGACCTCAGAGGAACTTCCGTGGCCGATCAGCGGGTTGAATTTGCCCCCTGTGATGAGGACTCTGGAACTAGGGCCTGGCCGGAACTGGCAAATCCGTTCCCATAGCTAACATCCAAGGCTGACGCCGTGTGCCGGTATCTCGGGTTCCCAGTGGCCTAGCCGGACCGTTCTGGTACAGTTAGACTCCTCTCGGAAGCCATGACCTCTGGTCTGGCAAAACAGGTAATCCAGAAAATCTCTGGAGCCAAGGGTATCGGAAAATCTGTGGTGGACCTGCATTACATTCGCACCAAGGCTAGTATATAATCTCAGGTCGCTATTAAAACTGAATGTAATAAATCAGAAGATATTTGACCAAGTTTACCCAATTCTTTAACGTCCCACATCCCACCTATCCTTTTAATTCTAGCATACAGAAGTAAATGTTTGTATTCTAGTAGACTTGTTGATTCAGTTTTGTGCCAGTCTCTAAAATGTCACTGATATTCATGTTTTGGTGTTCCCTGTCTGTTTGCACCTCTCTAAAAATGTTCTCGCAAATTGACATTGAGGAAACATTCCAATTTAACTTTCTTGGATCTGTGCTATGCATACATTCCAATAAAGAACCACTGAACCATTGTAAGTCAAGTATCCAACTTTTGCAATGTGGGAAAAGTTGGAGGTTATGAATTTTGGTAAGTGGATTCAGAAGATAATCAGTTATCTTCCGGAGGCTGCAGCTCATCATTCGATCTGCAGAGAAGGCTGTTGGCTGCAACCTTCCACCCCCCCATCGAAGAACTGTACACTGCAAGGGCCAGGAATACAGCGGGTAAGATCGTCTCGGACCCCTCTCACCCTGGCCACAAACTCTTTGAAGCACTTCCCTCTGGAAGGCGACTCTGGACTGTCAAAGCAGCCACAGCCAGACATAAAAACAGATTTTTCCACGAGTAGTAGCTTTACTCAATAACCAAACGTCTGTAGCCTCCTTGTGCTCTGGTATTTTATTTAATTCTTCACATGTTTAAATTATTATGTTTTATTTTTAACTGTCTACTGTATATTGTGTTGTTACTTGCGAACAAAGCACCAAGTGCAAATTCCTTGCGTGTATACATACTTGGCTAATAGCATTGATTCATTCATTCATTCATGGAGGAAGTTTAGAGGAACCTTCGTGTTCTTGAATGTAAAACAGAAAACATTAACCCGCAAGTTGGTAATGAAGTCCTTTATTATAATGGATTTGGAGTCTAGACATATAGTCATAGAAACATACTGCATGGAAACAGGCCCTTCTGTCCAACCTGCCCATGCCGACCGACATGTCCCACCTACACTCGTCCCACCTGCCTGCATTTCCCCATATTCCTCTAAACCTGTCTTATCCATGAACCTGTCTAATTGTTTCTTAAATGTTGTGATAGTACCTGCCTCGACTACCTCCTCTGGCAGCTCATTCCAAACACCTGCCACCCTTTGTGTGAAAAAGTTACCCCCTCAGATTCCTATTACATTTTTCCCCCTTTAGCTTAAACCTGTGTCCTCTGGTTCTCGATTTCCACTACACTAGACGCAAAACTCTGTATGTCTACCCAATCTATTCTTCTAATGATTTAATATACCATCTATAAGATCACCCCTCATCCCTTTGCACTCCAAGGAATGGGAAGGTATTGTTACAATTTAAAAAGGTGTAGGTGAGGCTGCACTCGGTTTCATTCAGCTGATGCCACTTGCATGAACTGCCATAGAACGCCACAGGAGATCCTTTTCCCCTGTATCTCTCAAACTGTACAACTCCTCCCCCTTCTGTTGTGGGGTAGACTGACCCAACTTTCCACCCCACCCTCCCCAATCTTTGCACATCCCCAATCCTTTCCACTCGTCACTTTAACTTCATGTTTCATGTTTCATGTGTCTTGTGTTTTATGACCGTCGGCAGATCAATTTCCCTCCTGGGATAAATAAAGTTCTATCATATCGTATGAGATGTGCTGTGAATTTGTGTGGTGAAGCCCACAGTGACCCGAGACTCTGGTGCAGTGCTATTTTTCATGCAAGTTCTGAATCAATATTTAAGGAAACTGCGAGGCATATGCAAGAGTGCCAAAAGCTCTTTGAAGACCATTCATATGTCACATCATTATATAATTGTGGCTTAAGTTCTGCACTTGAAATGTTAGTGATATCACCAACTCCTTTGAAGACATATTTCATAAAAGTAAATCTAATTTTAATGATCCCCAACTTGAAAATCTTACACAGGTTTTGTCAATTTAATTGTGAATGTCAAAAAAAAATGATCCAGTCCTTTTTGTGGTAACTGTTCTTTAAACCATGGAACTCAGATTAATTATCTAAAATTGTCATTTTAATGACAATTGCAATGGGCAGCACTGTGGCGCAGCAGTAGAGTTGCTGTCTTACAGTGCTTGCAGCACCGGAGACCTGGGTTCGATCCCAACTATGGGTGCTGTCTGTACGGAGGGTGTATGTTCTCCCCGTGACCTGCGTGGGGTTTCACCGAGATCTTTGGTTTCCTCCCTCCCACACTCGAAATACGTACAGGTGGGTTAATTGGCTTGGTATAAGTGTAAATTGTCCCTCATGCGTGTAGGATAGTGTTAATGTGTGGGGCCCGCTGGTCAGTGTGGACTTGGTGGGCCGAAGGGCATGTTTCCGCAATGTAACTCAAAACTAACCTAAACATTTTAACTGCAGAATAGTAGGTCCTTAACACATACTGAGTAGGGAGAAGTGCTGGAGTACAACACTTCAGTGGCTTTCACCAAGTTGAAGGATACCAATAAAATATGTTAGAATTGTGTACATTTACCAGGACTTGTGCAGTGCTCAATATTGGCCCAGGTTGGCACTGTGGTGCAGCAGTGTTGTTGCTGCCTTACGGCGCCAGAGACCTGGGTTCGATCCTGACCACGGATGCTGTCTAGACGGCGTTTGTTCGTTCTCCCTGTGACCGCGTGGGTTCTCTCCGGGTGCTCCGGTCTCCTCCCACACTCCAAAGACATGCGGGTTTGTAGGTTAATTGGTTTCTGTAAATTATCCCTGGTGTGTCGGATGTGCAGGTGGGATACCAGAAATGGAGTATTGGTCATCGATGGCCGGCCCTGACTTGGTTGGGGGACAGGGCCTGTTTCCACATTCTATCTCTAAACTAAACTAAACATGTCTTTCTCAAGACATCTCCTCTTGAGAAAGACCACATTCTATTTTAAAAGCAACTGTCTCGACAGAAGATGGGCAGGAAAGGAACAATTTTCTTTTATTTCTGGCCATCTTAGTCTGGTAAAGTTTCCGTAAAAGGATATCCATATATCCCTAGTGTGTAGGATAGTGTGAGTGTATGGGGTGATCACTGGTCGGTGTGGACTGGGTGGGCGAACAGGCCTGTTTCCGTGCTGTTTCCAAGTCTAAAGTATGTATTCTTGTGCCTTAAATTACACACACTCGACAAACAATGTACAAGCGAGTCGCTGGCCTCTACATAGCAGCACACCAGTGGCTAGAGTTGTGGAACCTGCCATGTTACTATTAGTTTATTGTCACGTGCGCTGAGAGACAATGAAAAGCTTTGTTTCATGCAGTCCTGGCAAATTGGAACATTCATAAGTACTATAAGGCGGTGCAAGCAAGAAAATAAACAGATGCATAAACAGAAATTGCAGATCTTTGGGTGGCACAATGATGCAGCTGGTCAAGCTGGAAGCTCAGAGTGCCAAAGACCCGGGTTTGATGATGACCTTTGGTGCTCTCTGTGTGGAGTTTAGTTTAGTCTTATTATTGCATGTACTGAGGTACAGTGAAAATCGTTTGTGTGCCATACAGTCAGTGAAAGGACTGTGCGTAGTTACAATCAACCCGTCCACAGTGTACGGATAGACGATAGCGAAGTATCATGTTTAGTGCAAGATAAAGTCAGGTCTGATTAAAGATAGTTCAAAGGTCTCCAATGAGGAAGACAACTCTACTGCTGCACCACCAAAAAATTAAGGTCAAGCAGCATCTGTGGAGAGAAGAACAGCAATTAATATTTATAATTGAATGCACAAGGAACTGGAGATGCTAGAATCTAATTCTAATTCCTTATCAGAAACTGGGTGTTCTGGGCCGATTTCAGTGCTCGATTGCATTGCAGGGATTAATATCGGCTATTTTTCTTGAGCTTGGTTTGGGGTAGATGACGGGCTTTGATCTTTTCAATTGATTTTGAATGGAACCCACAATTTAAAACCACAATAGCCACAAGCCTTCCTCTCCTGCCTTTAACCTCCTCTTATTTCATTCGAGGGAACGCATTTATCATTTATCATTACAGAGAACTTGGACGAGTGTTCTTTCTATTTCCTGCTTTTTTCTTTCAACAAAGGAAAGCTGTAAAAGGGTGACCAGAACCCAGTTCCACAGGTGTAAAGACAATCCATTGATATGTTACTGAAAAGGAAGAGTAAATGTATGTACGATGAGTTCACTTATTCCTCAAGGGCTGAACCGATTAGTTCTAGGGGGTACCATTGCCTACAAGATGTAGTGAATAGTGAAAGGCCTGGATAGAGTGGATGTGGAGAGGATGTTTCCACTTGAGGGAGAATCTAGGACCAGAGGCCATAGCCTCTGAATAAAAGGACATACCTTGAGAAAGGAGATGAGGAGGAATTTATTTAGTCGGTGGTGAGTGTGGAATTTATTGCCATAGGTTGTTGTGGAAGCCCAGTTATTGGGTATTTTTAAGGTGCAGATTGACAGATTCTTGATTAGTAATGGTGTTAGGGCTTATGGGGAGAAGGCAGGAGAGTTGAGAGGGAAAAATAGATCAGCCATGGTTGAATGGCAGAGTAGACTTGATGGGCAGAATGGCCTAATTCTGCTCCAATAACTTATGAACTTACGAAGATTTCCCCAATCAAAAGGCCTGTCACAAGTTCGGTGTGAATGTTTAAAATACTGTTTCTGTGACATAATGGTTTAGATCAGAATTGTGTTATGAAGTTCTGCCATAGCAGCATCTGAGTTTAATTAATAGCAATTTAACCAAATGTGTGTCGTATTCCTAAAGGAACGATTTTCCTTAATTTAAATTTTTTTAAATCATACTTCGGCTATTTAGGTCCTATTATTGACACAGTTATTGCACAAGTTCCATGGCATCATTTATTTTACTTTTGCACTTGGAAAGATTTGCAATGAGCTAAATGTGTTACTGGAGCCAGAGCTGATGTGTTTAGTGTAAACAACCTTGCTACCCTTTCAATCACTTTTAGTTTTACTGATAGCACCAGATATGAGCTAATAGGCAAGATGTTATTGTGATAAGGGGAAGGATGAATACTTTAACAAAACATAATTTAACCAGTAGCCCTAAATTGTGCCCACTGTTAGGCACGGACTATGTTAGTAGGTTCAGCATGTCCCCCACCAACTTCTGCAGATGCACCACAGAGAGCATTCTATCAGGATGCATCACAGCTTGGTTTGGGAACAGCTCCTTCCAAGACTGCGTGAAATAACAGAGATTTGTTGACGCAGCCCGGACCATCACACAAACCAACCTCCCCTCTATTGACTCCATTTACACCTCAGGCTGTCTCTGCAAGGCCACCAGCATAATCAAGGATGAGTCTCGCCCGGGTCATTTCCTCATCTTCCCTCTCCCATCAAGCAAGAGGTACAGAAGTGTGAAAATGCACACCTCCAGTTTCAGGGATATTTGTTCTGCTGTCATCAGGCAACAAATAGAGAGTGGTCATAACCTACCACCTACCTCATTGGAGACCCTTGGACTTTCCTTTATCAGACTTCACTGGACTTTATTTTGCACTAAATGTTATTTATTTTATCTTGTATCTGTACATTGCGGACGGCTTGATATAATCACATAGTCTTTCAGCTGACCAGATAGCACGCAACTAAAAGGTTTTTCTCTGTACCTCTGTACACGTGACTATAAACAAAACTAAAGTCCATGTTCTACTTCCACTTGATGTCTCACTGGTTGTACTTTTTCACCATAACACAAAGAAAGCTGCTTTTACTTGTGCCCTCAACAATCAACCATTCTTTTCCATTTAGTGTCTTGCTCACCTTGCCTTCCTTTCCACTCCAGTTTTCCCATTCATTCCATGCTTCTACCAATGACCCCCCCCCCCCCCTTTTGCCATCAACCGAAAATCCACAATCGGAAACCAGAGGCCAAGGTATGGGTGTTGAAAGTGGAGGTGCTGTAATGTTTTACATTATGGCAATGCAGGTATCACTTGTTAAAACACAGCAGCTATCTTTTTTTTAACAATGCGGAGCAGTTGATGAAATTTCCAGGTCTTTACAACTGTTTCAGATTAATCCCGTATCGGGTTGCTGTCATTGAATATTTTGCAAAGTTAATGTGGCTCCTGTCTGCAGTTCTTGCAGCTCAGTATGTAACACTTTGAGAAGCTGCGGAGTTGTACCCAGTTTGCTTTAAATGTTGTTTACTTTGGAAATGTCTTTTAAATGTTGAGTACCTGCCTCAACTGCTTCCTCTGACAGCTTTTTAGTCTTTACTTTAGTTAGAGATACAGTGAGTAAATAGACCCTTTAGCCCAGCGAGGCTGCGCCAACCAGTGTACACTAGCACTATCCAACACGTTAGTGACAATTTACAGAAGCCATCTAACCTACCAACCTGCCCAGTTTGAAGTGCGGGAGAAAACTGGAGCACCTGAGAAAACCTACGCGATCACAGGGAGAATGTACAGACTGCATCCGTAGTCGAGATCTCTAGTGCTGTAAGGCAGCAACTCTACTGTTGTCACACTAGTGCCCTCGTTCCATACATCCACAACTTCTGTGAGGAAAAGGTTATCCCTCGGGTTCCTATGTTAGGTTAAGATCTTTACCCTCTCTCCTTAAACCCATATCCTCTGATTTTCGATATCCCCCAGTCTGCTTTTGGTGTCCCAGTGTAAATGTGATCCGCAGTGCACTAAATTGGAAGTGTGAAATGCAGGAATCTTGCAGCTGTCAGAAATGGAGACTTCTCTCTCATGAGTCTGAAGAAGGTTCTCGACCCGAAACGTCACCCATTCCTTCTCTCCAGAGATGCTGCCTGTCCCGCTGAGTTACTCCAGCTTCTCATTAGACTGGACTTGGTCTGAGCTAAAAACGGAGGGGGAAAGAATCACAGTGCATTGAGTTATTTGCAATGTTGCTTGTTGTAAAGTTACCATCAAAGGAGCTCTTTTTGACCTCTACCGAGAGGAGTGGGTTTTGTAAATTGGTCATAATTCTTGTACAGTGATGTTGCCGTGACCTATGATTGCTTTGAAGTGGAATGAATTATTTGACTTTAAGGCCATTATCTGCAGTGAAGTGAAAGCTTCTACACTATTAGGAACTAACAAATTACTCAAATGAGTTTGGCATGCAGCCAAAGCGAGTGATATGATGGCAAGAATTTATTACATTGTAAACTGCAGTGGGAGATTTTTTTTATAGGGAGTTGTATTTATTTGAATTTTATCTGTGTATGAATATTATTTTATTTAAACACAGCACAGTGATACAGTGGCCGAGTTGCTGCCTTACGGCGCCAGAGACCTGGGTTCGATCCCGACTACGGAGTTCGTACATTCTCCCTGGGATCACGTGGGGTTTTTCCGGGTGCTCTGGTTTCCTCCCGCACTTAAGACATACAGGTTTATAGGTTCATTGACTTCGATAAAGATTGTAAAATATTCCTAGTGTGTAGCATAGTGCTAGCGTACGGAGATTGTTGGTTGGCGCGGCCGAAGGGGCTGTGTCTGTGATGCATCCTCTAAACTAAACTAAACTGCCTCGGCCTCTACTCCTTGTACACAAGGGGTTGGAGCCTTCGATATCAGTTGCCATTTTTGTCAAGTCTTGTGTAGTATGAGATTACTGTACAATTCTTCATGTTGCCTTTTTTTCTAAACAAAATGCTAAATGTACTCCAAAGCGACAAACTGCTGTGGTGCCAGTAACTGATCTGAATTCATTGAGTGCCCTTGTTAATTTGACATCTGAATTCAGGTGAGAGGGTACGAAATAGAGGCAGGAGCTGTCAATGCAACAATCCTGAGGCAGAGGCCACCTAAATCAAGGTTGTTGGATTAATTCTACCTAGATTCCCTTGTCCTCTGATTCCATCAACAGGCCAGAAACCTAATTAGGTTTATTATTACTGTCACATGTGCAGTGAAATACTTTGTTTTCCACGCTCTCCAATTAAATCAGATATATAGATACAATCAAGCCAAACACATATACAGTGGCTAAAGCAAAGGAAAAGAGTGCAGAATATAGTTCTCAGCATCATTCCACCAACAATGTCCAATGTCCGCAATGTGGTAGAGCTGAATTGGAATGTACCTTATATTATAAAAGGATATTCAGAATATACTCAACAATAGAACCATCATTCCCCTCTGCTTTTGAAAATTCTTGGAATTCAAAACCTTCTGTGTAAAGATGCTTCTCATTTCATGTTTGGAAGTCATAGGAGTGGAGGTAGGCCTTTTGGACTATCGCGTCTCCTCTGCCATTCAATCGTTGCTGATCTATCGTTTCCTTTCCACCCCATTCTCCTGCCTTCTCCTCATAATCTTTGACACCCAAATCAATCAAGTATATGTCAATCTCCCCCTTAAAAATGCCCAATGACTTGGCCTCCACAGCCATCTGTGGCAATTATTTCCAGATTCACCACCCTCTAACCAAAGAAATTCCTCCTCATCTTTCCAAAGTTACATCCTTTTATTCTGAGGCTATGCCCTCTGGTCCTAGACTCTCCAACTCGTGGAAACATCCTTTCCACATCCACTCTATCCAGGCCTTTCGCTATTCGGTAAGTTTCAATGATGTCCCCCCTCTTTACCCTTCTAAACTCCAGAGTACAGGCCTAGTGCCATCAAATGCCCAATCTATGTTAACCCAATCATTCCTACGATCGTTCCCGTATATCTCCTCTGGACCCTCTTCATTGCCAGAACATCCTTCCTCAGATATGGGGCTCAAAACTGCTCACCATATTCCAAATTGACAAACCTTTTATTTCCAGGAACTATGACCCATGGATCAAGAGCCTTAACAATTGAGTAATTTACAGGGCAGAGGCCATGGTGAGAAGAACTAGTACAGAAGTTAATATGGCAATGTTGGGACATGACTTTGTCCCTTTAGGTTAGGTCTCTGCTTCTTGAGCCCATGGGTAGTTCTCCATCCCTGATATCCGGTGAGTTAAAATGGTTGGTAGTGGGTCTGGAATTATGTGGGCAGAGGGGCACATTATCAACATGAGGCATCTGGGCTACTACATTCTACTTGGTGACTAGTGAAGATATCAAATTGTGTGAGCTTTCATTGTAAATATTAATCTTGTGAATACGAGTATAATAAGAAATTAGACTGCATGATAACGGCAAGATAGTAAGCAGCAGACTATTTTTAAGTGGCTAGCAATACCACTGAGGTTTGTACTTGGTTCAGTAACATTCTCTACATTCAAATTTATGTTATGGTGTGTATTCCAGGATGGAATAGTTTAGTTAATTGTCATGTGTATCAAGGTACAGTGAAAAGCTGTTTTGGTGCATGCTATCCAGTCAGCAGAAAAGACAATACATGATTACAATGAAGTTGTCCACAGTTTGAGGGATAACAAGTAAAATAGCAGAACATTAATATTTGGAAAATATCCTGAAGTGTCTAAAGTGATATTTCTGTGTAATTCTTATTTCTTTAAGATATTACATCTTGAAACAAATATTGGTGCAAATTTTATTTCAACTCTAATCTGTGGCTGAAAATGCTTTTCGCTCTCTCGGCACACGTGACAATAATAAACCTAAAACTAATGAAGATGTGTGTGTGTGTGTGTGTGTGCAATCTTAATCTAAAATCTTGCAGTACTAAGGAAGTGTACTCCAGATGGCAGCATTCATCTTCCCAGCCACATCCCGCTCAGTGATTTCACAAGAAATCTGTATTAATTGTCTACTTTTGCATTGTCTGCAATACTGATTGTTCTACCTGGAGCCATCTCCAAAGGTTGAATGGGCAGAGTCTTGATCATTAATGTCGATAACTGCAATCGTTTGGAAGAATACAAATTGACCCTTAAACCTTTAGGGACTACTTGGTAACACTCAGCTCAAATATCCTGATGAGGAGGAAATCTAGTTTAGTGTATTGTCACATGTACTGAGGTACAGTGTAACTCTTGTTGCGTGCTAAGCAGTCGGTGAAAAGACCGTACATGATTACAATTGTGCGGTCCACAGTGATCCACAGATACACAATAAAGGGAATAGTGTTTAGTGCGGGGTAAATCCCATTAAAGATAGTCCGAGGGTCTCCATGAGGTAGATGATATGTTGAGGCTGCTCTCCAGTTGGTGAGAGGATGGCTCAGTTGCCTGATTTGTCATCCTTTTCTGGTGAGGTCCATGTATAACTCCAGACCAACTCCATCCCAAATTGTTGCCTTCCAAGTGCTCGCTGTAGGGTTCCAACATGTGGACTTTATCTCTGTTCCATCAGCAAGGATATAAAATTAGACATGCTGAAGATAGGCACAAAAAGCGGGACAGTCAGCAACTCTGGAGAGAAGGAATTGGTAACGTTTCGGGTCGCGACCCTTCTTCAGAGTTCACTAGTCTGAAGAAGGGTCTCGACCCAAAATGTCACCCATTCCTTCTCTCCAGTGATGTAGCCTGTCCCGCTGAGTTACTCCAGCTTTTTATGTCTATCTTCAGTTTAAACCTGCATCTGCAGATCCTTCCTACAAACTCGACATGCCTCCAGCCACCAAATTCTGAGATTGTAATGTGGCTCCCACCTCGTGGCTCAAAGTCCATTTGGCATATCTGCTTCACATGGCAAAATAACAATGCTGCCATGGTCAATTGTGCATCTTGCCACTTGGAAAGTAGATGAGCATCTATTTCTTTGATGCACCATCTACCTTACAAAGAACAGTTGAATTGCAGTGTCAGGCAGCAGGCATGTGAAGAAAACAAATATTCTACAGAGTCTGAAGAAGGGTCTCGACCCGAAACATCGCCCATATCCTTCGCTCCTTAGATGCTGCTGCACCCGCTGAGTTTCTCCAGCCTTTTGTGTACCCCAAATATTCTACAGTTTAGTTTACTTTGTTATTGTCACAGAGGTGCAGTGAAAAGCTTTTTGTTTTGTGATATCCAGTCAGCAGAAAGACTGCACATGATTACAATCAAGCCATCCACAATGTACAGAGTTGGAGTTGAGGTTTAAAAGAGCGGAGCGATTGTAATGAATGATAGCAGGTCTACTTCTGAGACCAGCATGCAGAGAGAGGCCTGGCTTTGGCGCCACGGACAAGTAGCCGTAGGTAGGGGGTGCAAAATTTCTCCTCTCAACAATGGATTGCCTAGCATCTAAGTGCGAAAGACAAACGCGAAGCATTTGCAATCCCATTCAGCCAGAAGTGCTGAATTAATGACCCATCTCAGCTTCCTCTCGAGATCCCCATCAGCACAAAAGCCTGTCTTCATCCAATTCAATTAACTCAACGTGATATCAAGAAACTGCTAAGAGCACTGATTACAGTGAAATCTGAGACCAGTGTCCCAAGCTTTATTGCTGAAAACTTGCATTCTGGAACTAGCTGCACCTCGAGTCAAGTCATAGAGGTGAAATTACAACACTGGCATCCACAAGACAATGTGGAAAATTGCTTAGCTGAAATCCAATTTGGCTAATCGTTATTTAATCTGTCTACTTTCAATCATCAACAAATTGATAGAAAACAAGAGCTCAAGAAATTGCAGTGCATTTTTAGATGTAGCCTAGTCCATCACATAGGCCATTGACTCCATCTATACTTCATACTGACTTGGAAAAGCAGCCAACATAATCAAAGACTCATCCCATCCTGGTCATTCCTTCTCTTCCCTGCTCCCTTCTGGCAGAGGTGCAGAAGCGTGAAGGCATACAGCCATTAAACCCAAGGAAGAACTTCTCCCCCTCTGTTATCAGGCTTCTGAATGGTACTTCCATTAGCTAGGGTACTGTCAGATTCACCTCGACCCCGATGAGGACATTGGACTTTGTCGAAGCATCTGATGTGTTACAATGCTGAGAACTATATTCGTCACTCTGTATCCTCTGTCTATTGTATTTGTGTTTGACGTGCTCATATTTGTACACATTGCTCATATTAATGCATGGTACATTTGATCGGTTTGGGTAGAAAACAAAGCAAAACTTTTTGCTATCCCTTGCTGCATGTGACAACAATAAACCTAAACCAGAATACATTTTCAAAAAGCAGTTACTCAACAACAAGCACTTGGCTTCAGATCTCGTTTCAGCCTTCATCAAAACCTGGAGTAAAGAGCTGAATTCTAGAGGCAAGGTAAGGCTGACTGCTCTTGACCGGCAGCATTTGACCAGGGATCGTATCAAAGTATCCTGGTAAAATAAGTCGATGGGCATCAAAGGGTAGTATATCTTTCTAGCTTGCTTGTGTATTGGACGCCTTTTAAATGGAGTTTGTACATGCTCCTTGTGACTGCGAAGGGTGCCCTGGTTTCCTCCCACACTCCAAAGGCATGTCTGTTTGTAGATTAATTGGCTTCTGGAAATTGCCCCTAAAGGGCCTGTCCCAGTTGTGTGTCCTTGGCAAGCAAATTACTCGACCCTGTGGTCGCGTTGAGGCACACGGGCATCATATGGCCGCGCGGGGCCGGTCCCACTGAGAAGTGCGGAGGGGTATGTAGTTGTGCGCAGTATCGCGCGGTGCTCCGAAAATTTTGTAGCGAACAAAATCTTTGCGCGCCAACGTCCTGTCGCGGAACTCACGGCCAAAGTGGGACAGGTCCAAGACCCTGGCGTGATGCAACGTCTCACCTCCAACTGCAGCAGAAACAGGAAAACAATCGCCGAACTCAGCCTGGGGCTCACGGCCGTTGCAGTCCAGTTCCGCCCCCACTTCAACTCCCAGAGCAGAGCCAAGAAAATTGAAGATAGACACAAAATGCTGGAGTAACTCAGTGGGACCGGCAGCATCTCTGGAGAGAAGCAATGGGTGACGTTTCGGGTCAAGATCATTCTTTGCAGACTGAAGAAGAGTTTACCATATTTTTGGTAATATTTGGTCACCCATTGCTTCTCTCCAGAGATGCTGCCGGTCCCGCTGAATTACTCCAGCTTTGTGTCCGTCTTCAAATTATGTCACACACTCCAGACGGCTGTGCATACGCATGAAATAGCGCGCGACCTTTGCGGGACTGTCGCGGCTCAACGCGACCACGAGGTCGCGTAAATTGCGTGCCAAGGACACGTAAGTGGGACAGGCCCTCATTCTTCTTTCGTGTGGCGTGCACAGCCTAAAGTTGTTGGACAACTTGTTCTATTTGATCTTCCGTTTGTGCACGTCGAGTTGATTGCATTAAACAGGACGGACCACGTCAAGGTTGCAATCTTCCACCCCGGACAGGCCCTTAATGCATAGGATACAACTAGTGTATGGGTGATCAATGGTTCGCCTGTGCTCAGTGGCCAAAGAGCCTGTTTCCATGCTGTATCTCTAACACTATCTTCCACCCTGTGCTCTATTCTCAATCATTGAAGAACATTGCCAGCTTACTAGTAAAACGGTGTTCCCATAAACTCAGAGACTAGATTAGTGCACAAACTGCACTGCAGTCACTCACCTACCTGATTTCATGTGGTTTGGTTGACCCACTAAACTAATAGGTCAGGCTGCAGGAAGGGATTTCCATTCATTGCACCAGTTGGATATCCCCTTCTCTTTCATGTTCAGTATGTTGTACTCGACAACCTGCTTTTCTTTTCTACTGATAATGCGGTTTAATTCTTTGGTTTGAAAACAGATTAATACAGAGTCTTTAGCAAAATTAATGTGCTCCGTATTTTTTTTCCACTCTATGTTGTAAACATAGTCATATAACTCCATTTACTAACCCAATGGGTTATTATTAATATATCTGGTTAGGTTCACTTTGAGTCCATTAGACTCTGAAGCACATTGCATATTACTAATAGTAATGGTACATCTATGTTTGATGTACTTCATAATAGACAATCTGAAAATGTGGTATCAGTGTTGCCTCCAAATATACTTCTGTGTTCATCATGATCCTGAAGCTAGCTGATTTGGGCAAACATGTGAAAGCCGAGTGAGTGTGTGGCACAATGGTGCATCTGGTGGAGCTGCTGCCTCGTGGCATAAGCACGCGGGTTCATTCCTGACCTTGGGTTCTGTGTGTGTGGGGTTTGCACGTTCTTTCTGTGACTGCGTGGACTTCTTCCGGGTGCTCCGCTTTCCTCCCACATCCCAAAGATGTGCGGGTTTGTAAATTAATTGGCCCTCTGTAAATGGGCCGCAGTGTGTAGTGAGTGGATGCAAATGTGGGATAACCGAACTAGTGTGAATGTGTGACCCATGGTTGGCACGGACTCGGTGGGCCGAAGGACCTGTTTCCATGCTGCATCTCTAAAATCTGAACACGATGGAGGTACAGGTTATTTCCGTGCTGTTCAATTTATTTACATGTTACATGTAACTAATCCTATCTGGGGATGTATCACAACTTGGTTTGGCAACTGCTCTGAACGAAATTTGTAGAGTTGCAGATGCAGCCCAACATATAAGAGGAGACATAAGAGTTTGCATGTGTGGGGGATCTTGAGAGGTATAAAAACAAACTGCTTTCGGAACTCAGCAGGTCAGACAGCATCTGTGGATTAGTGACGTTTCCGGCATGGACCCTGTTGCGGTCTGGAGAATAGTTCTGACCCCAAAATATTGACTATTTCTAATTGAGATGCTGCCTGACCCACATTCTTCCAACAGCTTGTATCTTGCATATGTAAAAGCAGGTTGGTCAGATACCAGGCAGCATGGGTTAGTTAAAGCACAGGAACAGGCACTTCAGCCCACGATGTGTGCCGATCATGATGCCAGTAGTCTCTATTGCTGGGACAATTGTAATTGTAAAAGATTCAGCTCACCAGATTGCTGAGCACTTGAACAAGGTTATAAAGTTTTGCAAGTACAAGGATACGGTAAATAATGCCACTATTGCTGTTTAACCGGCGCACTATGCATGTAGTCTAACTTGCACCCACACAGACAAATGCAATGTAACTGGGTGACAATGCCCCAATTGAATCAATTGAGCATTTACATATCAATTTCCACAGGCATGACTGTTATCGGATTAACAATGGGCGGTTGTGTGACAAGTCCCGACCTCCCAATGAGCCTGGTTCAGATTGGTGGGAAAGGGAAAGAAATGTTGAAAATCTGAACAAAAAATGTCAGCTTTGAGTGCCGAGGACTTGACCCTCGCCAAGGTTTTGAAATTAACTGGTTAATTCAATAGAGGATTAGTCAACTTGTGTGTGACATGGACCAGAGATGAAAATGCGTGTGCGTTGTTATGGTGTTGCGTTTCATAAGTGATAGGTGCAGGATTAGGTCATTCAACCCATCAAGTCTGTGCCATTCAATCATGGCTGAACTATCGTTCCCCCACAACCCCATTCTCCTGACTTCTCCCCATAAATCGACACCCATGCTAATCAAGAATCTGTCAATTTCCGTCTTAAAAATATCAATTTTTGGCCTCCACAGCCGTCTGGCAATGAATCCCACAGATTCACCACCCTCTGACTAAAACTCCTCCATCTCCTTTCTAAAGGCATGTCCTATTGTTCTGAGGATATGGCCTCTGGTCTAAGACTCTCGCACTAGTAGAAAGGTCCTCTCCACATCCACTCTATTCAGGCCTTTCACGATTTGGTAATTTTCAATGAGGTCTCCCCTCATCCTTCGTAATTCCAGCGGCTACAGGCCCAGTGCCATCAAATTCTCATCATATGTTGACCCATTCTAATTCCTGGACTATTTCTAATTCGCTGGGAAGCCTTGCCTGTGGCATTCCTCTGATCTCTTTAGTTTTAGCTGTGAAGTGGTGTGTGGGTGTGTGCATGGTGGAAATCTTCAGTTATTGACACCTGGCCCCACCAGTTTCCTGCTTTGCAATTTTAGTTTAGAGATACACCACGGAAACAGGCCCTTCGGCCCACCGAGTCCGCGCCGACCAGCGATCCCCGCACATTAACTCTATCCTTCACACACTAGGAACAATTTACAAATTTACCAAGCCAATTAACCTACAAACCTGTACACGTTTGGTGTGTGGGAGGAAACGGGAACTCCTGGCAAAAACCCACACAGGGCACGGAGAGAACGTACAAAGTCAGCACAGCCAGCACCCGTAGTCGGGATTGAATCTGGGTCTCTGGCGCTGTGATGCAGCAACTCTGCCGCTGCGCCACCTTTGCCACAGCACGATTCCAATCATTTCTGCGGCTCAAGCTCCTCAGCCAGTCTGACCGATGGGTCAACTCCACAGCCATTGAGCACCTTTTGTGCTCCATTGACCTTAACCCCCTCAACTGACCTGTCATCGTCTTGACAGCTCTTCCTTTTTGTCCTTTTCTCCACAGCTGTTCTGAACTTGGACAATTCGGTGGTTGACCTGGAGACCCTTCAAGCCTTGTACGAGAATGTAAGTACTTCAAACCAAAGGAACAAAAGACGACGATGTGGTCGCAATCTTTTGGATCCAAGCAGTCAGGAACAGGGCATTTAACCCCTTTGCTCAAAGCTGCATGTTAGTTTATGTAGCAATTGATTCCTGGGATGCATATTTTGCTTTGTAACTGAGCTACTGTTTCATTCCAAAACAATCCTATATTTAAGGTAATCTGATTCTCTCCGCGCATTCTTCATGCTATAGCAGTAGGATATTCAAAGTAAAAACATTTTTCCACTCTTTAGCTGTGCTTTCATTCCCGCTGCAGTTGGCAAAATCTTAATTGCGATGCTTTCATTGAGTTCAGTTATGTTAGGTTAATGCAGGATGTTGTATGAAATAAGTTAGCTAAAATGCATACGCTTTATGGAATGCGAAAAGGTTAATGTTTGTAGCCCGTGGAAATGAGCAAAAGGTTCAGATTTGACGTGGTCCATTTAAGTGGCACCACTGAGCACTTATCCAGTGTTGACCTATTTTGATACAGATTTTTCAGGTTTAATTCATCACAGCACTTCTGACCAAATTGGGAGCATTACGCCTGACCTCGCAAATCGCTCGGTGCACAAATGGGTGCCTGAACTTTGAACGCATTCCTCTTTCCAGTGGCAACTTTTCACAATTGCACATTATGATATTGGGTTTCACTCCAAATGTCGTGTATTAGGTCCCAATATAATTCTGGTATGCGTGTAGTTCAAAAGCTGAAAGTGGTGAACTGTCTTGTGGCCTGTGCAGAAGCAAGCGAAACAGCAGCAGAAAGTATTCTGAGACATTTTTCCACTCATTGCTTCCCAAATTTAAAAAAAAAACCCTCCTTTTACTGTGTAAGCTTTCCTATTCTGTGGAGGAAGAAACTGCAGATGCTGGTTTATATCTAAGATGGACACAAAGTTGAGTTGAGTTTATTGTCACATGTACAGAGGTATAGCAAAGAGCTTTTGCTGCGTGCTAACACCAGCCGTATCTGGGATCCTCCGTGTATTTGTGCTCAAAAGTGAGATCCCAGGAAAGATTTTTAGATTTTTAGAGTTCAAGATTTACTAGAAACCTGAGGGGTAACTTTTTTATGTGGGTGTATAAAACGAGCTGCAAGAGGAGTTAGTAGAGACGCGTACTATCACATTTAAGAAACATTTAGACAGGTACATGGATAGGATTAGGATATGCATCAAAGTTGGCAGCTGGGACTAGTGTGGATGGGGCATGTTGGTCAGCATGTGTAAGTTGGGCAAAGTGGCTGTTTCCTTGCTGTATGACTCTACGACGCTGACTACCAAAGGTTTTCTTACTGAATATCTTTATTTCAAGTTGATTTGTGTAACATGCTGGAAGTTGTTACAGCCTGATATAATTCCAACGCAACTAACGAGATTAATTTAATGTCCTTTTTGATCTATTTTTACTTACACTTCCCTGGACAATCCAGCAATAATTCCAGCAGAGGTCTCCCGAGGCCTGGAACTCAGACCAAACTCGAACTCTGGCCCAATTGCATTAGCAGAGGTGACACTACATGTAGCAATCATTATTTGAGGTTATCCTAAAGGATAAAGTAAAGAACAGGTTCAGAACTTTAGAGTAAAGTGTTTTCACAGTCATACAGCGTGGAAACAGTCCATCTGCCCAATTTGCCCTCAGCGACCAACAAGTCCCATCTACACTGGTCTCACCTGCCTGCTTTTGGCCTTTGTACCTCTAAACCTGTCTTAACCATGTACCAGTCCAAATTATTCTTAAACATTGCGATCGTACTTGCCTCAACAACCTGCTCCGGCAGCTAATTCCATATACCCACCCACCCTTTGTGTAAAAAACCCAAAGTTACCCCTTTTGTTTGTATTAAATCGTTCCCATGTCACCTTAAATCTATGTCCTCTGGTTGTTGCAAATGTTCCATTGCCATATGCACCTAAATGGAATAATGACATTTCTACATACAACAGGTTTATAAACATGCTGCTCAATAAATAATATAATACACACAAAAAACAATAACTAAAAAAACCCCCAATATAGTGCATAAAACAAAAACAAGCCCAAAGTCTCGAGTGCAACCCAGTCAGATTGTAGTTTGGGGTTCAGTTGAAGTTTGCAATTTTCAATAGCCTGATGGTTTTTGGGGAGAAGTTGTTCCTGAACCTGAATATTACAGTTTTCAGACTACTTGGGCTGAATGGCCTAATTCTGCTCCCATGTCTTATGGTGTGGGTCATTTATGCGACCCAAGATTACTTAATTAAAGAGTGAAAGTTTTCTATTCGATCCTCAGAAGTGATTAGTATGATTTGATTTTAGACTGATCTAAATGTCAGAAACAAGCCCTTCAGCCCACCAAGTCCACAATGACCAGCGATCACCCTGTACTCTCGCACTATCCTACACACTAGGGACAATTTACAATTTTACCAAAGCGAATTAACCTACAAAACTGTACGTCTTTGGAGTGTGAGAGGAAACCAGAACACCCAGAGAAAACCCACACGGTCATGGGGAGAACGTACAAACTCTATACAGACAGCACCTGTAGTCAGGATTGAACCCGGGTCTCTGGCGCTGCAAGGCAGCAACTCTACTGTGCCAACCATTTGTCTTGTGGCGTGGGTCCTTGATGAGCTCCAAGAATACTTAATTAAGAGTAACCATTTTCTATTTAATCCTCAGCAATGATTTGATTTTGTGCAAGACTGCAGTCATGTTCATTTGCTCAACTTGGAGTGGGGAGCTGAGCTGAACTGACCATTTTAGCCTTGGGATTTTGGAGCTACACCATGGACCTATTGTGACAGCATATTAATAGTTTTGATCGCAAGAAATTAAAGGTTAGCTGCCCGTCTCTTCTGCGATTTCACCAACAGTTTCTGTGTTTTCCGACCACTTTTTAAAAACAAAATGGAACCGCGACTTTCTCGAATAACTAGAGTTCCTAAAACATTTGTGCGCAGGAATGTATTTTGTAAAGCTTTGTCCTGAAAAGGAGTGGCAGTGAATACCCAGCGGGAGGAGAATAGGTGGCAGCTTCGCCAAAGTTAATGCTTTTGTAGGCCTTAATAAAAGTGCAGTCAAGTGGCAAAATGGAACAAAGAAGGGAGAGCAGGAGGAGATTTAATTAAGTGTATGAAATTGAGAGCCTAAACAGAATGAAGAGAAAGGACCCCCTCCACCCCCCTTCCTTGCCAGAGTGGACAATCACAGAGCAAGGTAGGTTAATTGGGCTGGCGGAAGGGGTCATGGCGCCCAGGAACTAAGAAGATTGCAAACACTGGCGATCACTGCCCAGTCCATCACGGGTATTGACCTCCCCGCCATCGAAGGGATCTAAGAGAGTCGCTGCCTCAAAATGGCAGCCAGCATCATCAGAGACCCACACCACCCTGGCCACGCTCTCATTTCGGAAAGAAGGTTCCGGAGCCTGAAAACTGCAACGTCCAGGTTCCGGAGTACCTTCTTCCCGACAACCATCAGGATATTAAATACCACAACCCCAAAATAAACTCCGAACTACATACTCATCTAAAGCTTACGGCAGAAAGGATGGTGGAGTTGAAATGCTTGCCACATTTTAAAAGTTGCAATGATGAGCACTCGTGGAGCCGTAATGTGCAAGACGGCAGAGAGTTGGCAAGTGGTTGGAGTGAGTGAGAGAGATAGGCCCAGTGACAGCTTGCTGTGTCAAACATGCACACGTCTAGAGACACAGGCTTGCTGTGGGAGAGAGTAGCAAAGGATTTGTTGGCAGATGAGCTATCTATAGGTACAATGTGGGTGGCATAATGGCGCAGCTGTAGATTTGTTGCCTTAGCCGGGTTCGATCATGACTATGAGTGCTGTCTGTACATTCTCCCTGTAACTAAGTGGGTTTCCTCTGGGTACTTCAGTTTCCTCCCACATGCTAAAGACATGCAGGTCAGAAGGTTAAGTGGCTTCAGTTGTTGTAAAATTGTCCAAAGTGTGTGTAGGTTAGTGCACGTGGTGATCGCTGGTCAGCACAGACATGGTGGGCCGAAGGGCTAGTTTTCCACTGCATCTGTTAAGTCTGAAGTCAATCGAGAGAAGCAGAGTTAATTTTGCAAGTACTAACTATGTGAAAGGAATAAGGATTGCATCTTTTTTGACAATGCTCCACATTCCTCTTCCTGCCAGGACTTCATTAGTAAATCTGAGCACAGCTGAGTCCTCTGCCCATGCAGAGAGAGGGAACATTGTCAATTTATCTTGTCTCTTCCTCCACACACTGTGTCAGGGCATGGCCCATATTGTCTGCTTTTGGATTTCAAATGAATTTTTTTTTTTTTTGTGTGTTGCCATAAATCAATAATCCTCGCAAATCGTCTTAACCTCTGCATTGCTGCAAACTGACTCTCATCAACTCTAGTTTAATTGTCCAATGTACCAAAATGGAGCAAGAAATTCTTACTTGCCGCAGTATCGCAGGCCTGTAAGGAGTTTGTACGTTCTCCCTGTGACTGCGTGGGTTTTCCCCGGGTGCTCCGGCTTCCTCCCACACTGCAAAGATGTACAGGTTTGTAGGTTAATTGGTTTTGGTAAAAAAAAAAACTGGGTTCTGTGGGCCGAAGGGCCCATTTCCATGCTGTATCTCCAAACTAAACTAATTTTAAATTATGTGTTAAATCTTTAAGATGGAAATGATTTGGGTTGGATTTCTGCTTCACGTTACATGATTTGATACTGAGGTACAATTAGCCTTGGTGCTCCTGAAACTAGGATGGATAAAAACAGTCCCTGAGGATCATAGTCGTAAACAGACCCTTTGGCCCAACTAGGCCATGCTGACCAAGATGTCCCATCTAAGCTACTCCCATTTGCCTGCATTTGGTCCACAATCCTCTGAACCTTTCCCTATCCATGTATCTGTCCAAGTGTCTTTTAAATGTTATTTTGCCTGCCTCAACTCTCTCCTCTCGCAGCTCATTCCCTATACACATCCACTCTCTGAGTGAAGAAGGTACCCCTCGGGTTCCTATTAAATTTTTTCCCTTTCTCCTTAAGCCTATGTCCGCTCATTCTTAATGCCTCCTGTATACTGGGTAAAAGACTTTTTGCATTCACCGTATCAATTCCCCTCATGATCTTATGCACAAATTCTTTGAACGAATTCTGCTGGAAAGAATGTATGAGAGGAGTTTGGGAATAACCTGGGCTGTGTTTGCATGCCCTTCTCTTGCAGCATGTCTAGACTGAACGTGGTTGAGGTACCCAATTGCTGTCTGCATCTTGGACCAGTCAGAAATGCCTTCCGAGAACGAATTTAAACATTAATGGGGAAGGGGAAATGAAGCAGGGTCTGGTCAGTTTGGGATACTTGCTGTGTTGAAGGCATCAATGATAATGAAATGGCAATGTTGGATTCCCCCATCCCAACATGTTTCCGTTATGACCAATATTGAGCAAATTGAAGAACACCTTTGCATTAGAATCCTGGTTTCCACAACTTTTCAAGTTTCAATAGATCTTGCAATAAATTAAATATTCGAAAATACTTTTGAATCTCGAATGATTTGGATAGACAACATATAATTTGTGCAAGTCCTCATATAAAGCGTCCATTAATGTTATTGGTTGATGAGTAAAAGGAGGAGAGAAATCTTGTCAAATAGTGCTGTAGAGTCATACAGCATGGAAATGGGCCTTTAAGCCCAACTTGCCTAAGTCATTCATCTACACCAGTCCCACCTGCCTGTGTTTGACCCATATCCCTCTAAACCTGTCTTATACCTGTCTAAATGTTTTTTAAATATTGTGATCAACCCTTAATTTTTTCCATTCATCTAAGGGGAGGGTGAAGCAGAACAGCTAATTGTGGGAAGAAAAATCCCTTGTATTTGGTGGTGGAGGTGGGTGGAGGAAGTGTGAAGATGAAGGAACCAGTTTTTCATCCAGTGTAAAGCTGAGACATGATGTAAAGCCTGCTTAGATCACCTGATCACCTGAGGAACTGGTTTGTTTTATGGTAGCAGACGTACGTTGAAGACAATGTAACTTTTCCCACACACACGGTGATGCAGCAGTAGAGACAGAGTTGCTGCCTTACAGCGTCAGAGACCCGGGTTTGATCGTGACTACCCGTGCTGTCTGTACGGAGTTTGTACATTCTCCCAATGACCGGCGTTGTGTTTCTCCGGGATCTCCAGTTTCCTCTCGCACTCTGAAGACGTACAGGTTTGTAGGTTAATTGACTTGGTAAAATTGTAAATTGTCCCTGGCGTGTGTGTAGGATAGTGTAATTGTGTGGGGATTGCTGGTTGGAGTGGACTCGATGGGGCGAAGGGCCTGTTTCCACGGTGTATCACTAAACAAAATTATGATGCCTGACCCACTGAGCTAATCCTTTATTTTGAATTCAGTTATGAAATTGATTAATCTCTCCTTTTTTAAAAAAAAACATTGATTTCTTTAGAGAAGGCAGGTGAGAAATAAAAACATTAAAGTTCATTTAGATCCCAAAAATAAATAATCGTTTCCAGACTCATGTTCCAGAGAAATTGCATGTTTTTATCCCAGTTAGTATTTTAAGATCAGAAGTCATAAGATCGTACGTGATAGCAGAAGAATTAGACCATTCGGCCCATCTAGTCTACTCCACCATTCAATTATGGCTGATCTATCTTCCCTCCTAACCCCATTTTCCTGCCTTCTCCCCTCAACCTCTGACACCCGTACTAATTAAGAATCTATCTATCTGCCTTAAACAAATATCCACTGACTTGGCCTCCACAGACTTCAGTAGCAAAGAATTCCACAGATTCACCACCCGCTGACTAAAGACATTTCTCCTCATCTCCTTCCTAAAAGAATGTCCTTTAATTCTGAATAAAGACAAATCCTTTAATAAAGATAAACTCTTTTGCCAGTTGACATTGTGCTTTGAAAGCTGTGAACTTTGGGCTTGCATGAAAGGTTCTGAGCTGCAGAATACAAGTCATGGAAATGTTACTCCAACTCTAAGATGGCATTGCCTTGTTTACTTTTTCAGTGAAACTAAACCAGATGACCATGTCTTTGGCAAGTGGTAGATAATAGATTGCCAGGATGTATCATGTCTACAGAAAAACCTTAGACCATATGGGTGTAATAAAAGTGGATAGGGTAAATCATTCAGAAGATGAAATGCTTCCTCAGACAGTGCTATAAATCATAAATAATTGTGAAGTAACGCATTCTTTTATAATAAGTGTATTCTGTGATCATACAACATTTTCCTCTTGAGAGTTCCTCGCATTTACGTGGAGGGTTGTGTAGACTTGAGTAAATAATGCGTCGTCAGTGGGTGTCTTGGCAGTATGTGCGTGCTTTCCTAAACACGGGTATCAGTAAAATGAAGTCACATCATTATAAATTGGAGTTAACCCTTGCTGTCTTTGGCAGGATGATGCGTGGAAGCTACAGAAACTGATTTGGGTGTATTAGGCCAAAACGTGCTTAACGTGGAACGTGGACTATTGAACAGTACAGGAGCAGGCCTTTCAGCCCAAAGGGTCTGTGCTGAACATGATGTCACGACCAACTCTTATCAGTCTGCCCAAAATCCACATCCCTCCGTTCCCTGCATACCCATGTGTCTGTCCAAAAGACTCTTAAATGCCACTATCACATCTGCCTCCACCATCACACCTGGTAGCTGTTCCAGACACTCCTTTAAATGTTGCCCCTCTCACCTTATAACTTTGCCCTCTAATATTCCATCCTCTGAAAACTCTTCTGACTGCCTATCCCATCCATGCCTCTCATAATTTGAAATACTTCTCTCAGGTCTCCCTTGACATTTGGCATGCCAGAGATAACAATCTAAGTTAGTCCAACCTCTCCCTGTAGCTAGTACCTCCTAATCTAGACATCATTCTGGTGAATCTCCTCTGCACCCTTTCTATAGCCTTCACATCCTTCCTGTATCGCAGCAACCAGCATTGCACGCGATACTCCAAATGTGGCCTAACCAAAGTCCCATAAAGTTGCATCATGTTTGACTTTTAACTGACATTTGAATAAAAAAGGTGGTTTGATAATCATAAAGAGTGGAAACAGGGTCCAATGGCCCAACTTGCCCACACCGACAAACATGTCCCATCTACACTAGTCCCACCTGCCTGCATTTGGCCCATACCTCTCAAAACCTGTCCTATTCATGTACCCTTCCAAATGTTTCTTAAACGATGCAGTTGTACCAGCCTCAACTACCTCCTCCAGCAGCTCATTCCATACACCTCCACCCTTTGTGTGAAAATTTCACCCCTGAGGTTCATATTAAATCTTTCCTCCCTCACCTTAAACCTAGGTCCTCTAGGTCTCGATTCCCCTACATGGGGCAAGAGAAACTGCCCGATCTATTCCACTCATGATTTTGTTCACCTAAGTTTGATATTTTTTCATCCGCAAGTGAGATCTAGTTCTGCCCCCATTGTTAAATCAACCTGACATAAGGACATCATAGGCGGGCTCGCAGATGTATACCAGTGATTGTTAGCAGAACCTGCATAGTTCCATTCATCTGCATGAGGTTACCGACCTAGATGGAAAAGGGATGTGGTCTGTTGTTATTAATTAGTGCTTTCAGTTCATTACCCCATGTTTCGAATTAAATTTATTATTTCTGCACATTCTATAGGTTCAGGGTCGGAAGAGTGGTGCGGCGGTAGATTTGCTTGTCTGTATGTTCGCCATGTGACTGCGTTGGTTTTCTCCGGGTGCTCCAGTTTCCTCCCACATTCCAAAGACGCGTAGGTTAATTACCGCCTTAAAATTATTCCGAGTCTGTAGGATAGAACTAGTGCATGGGGATCGCTGGTCAGCGTGGACTTGGTGGGTCGAGTGGCCTGTTTCCATGTTCTATCTCTACACTAAACTAAAATCCATTTCAAAAACAAATGTCTCTAGTTGTCAGAGGCAAAGTGGCCTCTGGGCTGTAGCAGGATGGTCATCACAGGGTTTTTGGACTGGCTTAGCTGCAAACAGTAAGTGCTGACTGTGGAGAGGTGAAAGGCTGTCATTGGTAGGGCCAAGCATGATAGGCAGACTGCAGAGCGTGGAAACGGGCCATTCACCCCACCATTTCTATGCTGGCCATCAAGTGTTCATCAGTTCCCTCAGAATCTACCATTTTCCTACACACCAGGGGCAATGTGCAGGGTCATTTAGCCTAGATACTTGCATGTCTTTGGGATGTGGGAGGAAATCCAAATGACCAGAGGGAAAGCATGCAAACTCCTCACCATACTCGAGATCAGGATTGAATCTGGGTCACTGGAGTTTGGAAACAGCATCTCCACTGTGCAGCACTGATCTGTCAGTCCCTAGTTCACAGTTTGGATGAAAGAGAGTGCTTCAGTATCTTGCTTGTTGGAATTCAGGGTAATTTTGTTGCAGGATGCTAAGCCACAGGTATTCGGTGTAAAGACTGACTGTCTGCAGTTCACCAGTTGCGTAGCACAGTCAAGTTGGAAATATTCATCGTGGAGACAGCTCCTTCCATGCAGTCAGTGGAAACTAATGGAAGCGATTCTTACCTCCTGCATGGGATGAGACATAGTGAACCTGGAAATGTGTACACCACAAATACAGATTAATGAGGACTTGCTATCTATCCTTCCACTCCCCAACCATTATTCCAAAGCATTTCAAACTCAATATTTCCCATCTCTTCTGCTCTCACTTCACAATTTTTTTTAATACAGATTCTAGACATATTTAATTTTAATTATTTCATATTCATAAGTTCTAGGAGCAGGATTAGGTCATTCGGCCCGTAAAGTCTACTCCGCTATTTGATCATGGTTGATCTATCTTTCCCTCTCAACCCCATTCTCCTGCCTTCTCCCCGTAACCCATGACACCCTTATTTTCCCGACTGTCATGCAGGGATTGGAACTTGCCTTCCATTTGCTCGTCGAGCAATCTAGTTTAGTTTATTTATGTTGTGTGTATTGACCAGTAATCACACATAAACTAGTTCTATCTGACACACTAGGGACAATTTACAAAGGCTAATTAACCTACAAACCTGCACATGTTTGGAGTGTGGGAGGAAACCCGCGAAAACCCACGCGGTCACAGGGAGAAACTCCACACAGACAGCACCCGTAGTCAGGATTGAACCCGGGTCTCTGGCACTGTAAGTCAGCAGCTCTACCGTTGTGCCACTGTGCTGTCCCTATCAGGTATATCAGGTCTCCCTTTAACACCCGGCATTCTCGAGAAAGCAATCCAAGTCTTCATACCCAGCATAACTTTGAAACTACAAATGAAGGAAGACCTGTGGAACAATTTTGACACTTAACGTTGAGTGAGATGCAACTTCATAAATTGTTAGGAGCAGGGTTTTCTCTTCATCCACTTGGTCCCTTGTTTTAGCTTTCGTGAAAGCTTTTTTTCGATACTGTCATGTTATTCTTTTTGAAAGCAAGGGTGGCGCAGCGGTAGAGTTGCTGCCTTACACCACCAGAGTCCTGGGTTTGACCCTGACTACCTGTGCTGTCAGTCAGAGTTTGTCTGTTCTCCTTGTGACCGCATGGGTTTTCTCCGGGTGCTCCGGTTTAATCTTGTATTCTAAAGACGTAGGTTAATTGGCTTTGGTAAAATTGCAAATTGTCCCTGATGTGTAGGATAGTGCTAGTGTTGGGGGTGATCGTTGGTCAGGGTGGACTAGGCGGGCCAAAGGGCCTGTGTCCACACTGTATCTATAAAGTAAAGTCTAAAGTAAATAATTCCTCAAATATTAAAGTTGAACTTAAAAATATTATTTTAAGTCTGATTTGAAATTGCAATCTTCCATAGCTCTAGTTTTTGATGCTCAAGTATTTAGTTTTTGTATGCCAAGTGATTTGAATGCGTGTTTGGCATTTTTATGTATGGCAGGGGCCAGGGCTTGGAGTGTGTGGGGTAGAGTTGGGATGGACTTGCCTGAAGTGACTCCACTCAAGGGGGTGGGGGCGGGTGGGGGCTGTTCACGGGTAGCTTGCCTGCCCCTCAGGAATGAAAGGCAGGCACTGCCTCCGAGTTCTTTAAGTAACTCGATAGCGATAAAACCCCACATGAAAGCAATAGAATGAAACCCGACTCTGGCAGTGGCTTCTGGTCAACCTTGTGAATTTCTCACGGACCACCCCCCCCCCCCCCCCCCCAAAAAAAAACTTGTTTTGTCAAGTTAGAGATTCAATAAAAACGAAGCAAGCCTCTTTTGCTGAAACCAACCCAATGTTTGAAAAATAATGTAATTTTCCAGCCACTTTTAGGATCGTATATCATTCCATGCTTTGTCCTGTCATAATAATAGCAGTTGAGATGGTATAATTAATGTTTTATTACCTAAGAGTATCATTTTGGCTCAGTTGTAGCACTTGCAGAGTCGGGCTGAAGGTTTAGCCAAGGCCCATAGTGGAATTTCACTGCAAAATCTAGGTTTGCATCCCAGTGTCATGCTAAGGAATACTGGGAGATCAAGCTCAGTCTCCGTCTCCCTTTTCCAGTTAACACATTAAGCCTGTTGTGGGCAGCACAGTGGCAGAGTTGCTGCCTCACAGCACCGGAGACCCAGTTTCAATTCTGACTACGGGTGCTGTTATATGGAGTACGGAGTGCGGAGTTTATATGTTGTCCCTGTGACTGTGTGGTTTTCTCCAGGTGCTCCAGTTTCCTCCCGCACTCCAAAGAAGTACAGGTTTGTAGGCTAATTGGCTTTGGCAAGTTGCAAAAATGTCATGAGCATGTAGAATAGTGTGAGTGTACTGGGATCACTGGTCGGCGCGGACCCAGTGAACCGAAGGGCCTGTTTCCAAGCTGTGACTCTGAAGTCTAAAAGTCTTAAGGAGAAGCAAGTAGATACCCCAAAGTCACATGAGGCCATCTCTTTGACCACCTTGACATATGTGAATAAAAGTATGGAAGCAGGAACGACAGATTCTGTTTTACAAAAAGGACTGTGTTGGAGTAACCCAGCAAGTCAGATACCATCTACTCTCTGTATAATCATAAAGTGTGGAAATAGGCCCTTCGGCCCAACCTACCCATGCAAACGAACTTGCCCCATCTACACTAGTCCCACCTGCTCGTACTTGGCCCATAACCCTCTAAATCTGTCCTATCCATGTACCAGTCCAATTGACTCTTAAATATGATAATACCTGCCTCAACCACCATCTCCAACAACTCGATCAATATACCTGCCACCACTTGTCTAAAAATAAAAGTTACCCCTGAGATTTCTATTAAATCATTCCCTGCAGAAGTTGTAGGTGACGTTTTGAGTTGAGACCCTACGTCAGACTGATTGTGGTGGGGGGTGGCGGAGAAGTTGGAAGAGATACGGTCAGAGCAAAGCCGGGCATGTGATGGGTGGATACAGGTGATGGTGGTGGGGGCTGATAGTTAAATGGTTGGACAAAGGCAACAGAGATAGAAGAGGTGTAAATTGTAAAGGCAGATGGGGCCCAGGACAAAAGGTCATTATGGAGAAGGAGTTAAAATGATCAATAACTGGGAGATCGAGCATTCTTTGGCAGACAGAGCATAAATGCGAAACCATCACCGGGTCTAGGTCATGCCAATGTGAGGGAGGCTGGTACATTTCTTCAAGAGGCAGGGCAATTTTGCTCCGAGTCCACTCAATTTGCTGATATTTGGAATTAAATACCACACTTTTTCTTCAAAACAAAACGGGATCAACTCAGCAGGTCAGGCAGCAACTCAGAAGGACATGGATGAGTGATGCTTTGGGGTTGGGGCTTCTGTGTGAAGAAGAATCCCAACTTGAAATGTCACCTATCTATGTCCTCCAGATATGCTGCCTGACCCGCTGAGTTGCTCCATCATTTTGTGTTTTGCTCAACATTTCAGCATCTGAATTTCCTCGTTTTCCCCACCCGCCACACGTTTACTTTTTGGTGTTTTCTTTTCCTGGACTTTAGACCCCAGATTTTGTTCGTGCTCATTCAGTGGGCTTTTGTTGATTATCCTTGACTGGTGGACCTTTAAATCTTTGAGGGGATGTTTATTTTGAAGGCACAATCCAAACAGTTGAGCATAAATTATTTTCCAACACTGTTAATGATCGCATTGTGAAGATTTAAAACATGCTCATCGTAAGTAGTGTTTTCACATGAGCAATGACATGAAATGGCAATTAAGAAGAAAACACAACAGGAAAATGAAGCACCACATGACTGACTATCAGAGGGATCTACAGGAGACACTGCCACAAAAAGGTAGCCAGCATTATCAAGGACCCACATCAAACTGGCCACACTCTCATTTCATTCCTGCCATCATGAAGAAAATATAAGAGTCTGAAAATCATGACCTCCAGCTTCTTCCCAACAACCATCAGGGTATTGAACATTACAAACACCAACTAAGCTGATGTTTTGAAAGTTTTAAGTTCTTGGGAATAAATATAGCCAGCAATGTGTCTGAAAGCTGTAGGCAAGAAACCATCCCAAAACCTCTACTTCCTTAGAAAACTGGAAGTTCAGATACCCTGCAGAAAGCATTTTATCAGGATGCATCACAGTGTGGTTTTGGACCAGCTCCAACCAAGACCGCAAGAAATTGTAGAGAGTTATGGACGTAGCCCTGACCATCACGCAAACCAACTTCCCATCCATTGACGACATCAATACTTCACTCTGAATAAATTGTCCCTGAAATGTGGAGATGTGCATTTTCACACTTCCATACCTCTTGTTCAATGGGTGCGGGGAGAAAATGGAACGGCTGGCGTGCGACACGTCCTTGATAATAGAGTCATAGAGTGATTCAGTGTGGAAACGGGTCCTTTGGCCCAACATGCCCACACCGGCCTGCATGTGCCAGCCACACTAGTCCACACCTTCCTGGTCCATATCCCTCCAAACCTGTCCTATTCATGTACCTGTAACTGTTTCTCAAATGTTGGGATAGCCCCTGCCTGATTATGCTGGTGGCCTATCCGAGGCAGCGTGAGGTGTCAATGGAAGGGAGGTTGGTTTGTGTGATGATCTGGCCTGCATCTCAGTGCAGCATCTTGCACAGTTATAGTCATGTTAATGTAATGTGTGGTCTAGATCTGACCCCTGTGAATGATGCACATTCCTGAGATGTCTTAGATTCTCTTGTCTTTCATGTGACACTTGTGGTGATGTGCTCATAAAAGGTTCTGATGACATGCCTGTCTTCCGGTGTTGCAGACTGTCTTGTAATTTATATCGATGAACAATATCTGCGTCACGCTCTCTCTGGAATGTAGTGCAATCTGTAGTAGTGTTTTTAATTAAAAGCTCCTCGGTTTCAAGTCATTTTATATCAACAAGCCTGTGGTAAACAAATCATAACAAGCCTTTGTTCTGCAATCAGTTTGACCGCCGTGTGCCAACGAATGCCAATCCCTTGGGATCATTTCTCTGAAGCTTTGTGTTCTTCTTCCCAACATCATAAATTTTGCAACGGCTGGTTTCGTGCCACCAGCCCACTGCACATCAGCTTGCCGAGTGTGCATTCCCTCAAGACCAGGGTCATTCCTTTCCGTAGTTAGACACAAAAAGCTGGAGTAACTCAGCGGGTCAGGCAGCATCCCTGGAGAGAAGGACTGGGTGACGATTCGGGTCGAGACCCTTTTTCAGAGAATCCTTTCCATATCCTTCATGTGGATCAATGTGTCAATGTCGTGAAAGCAACCAAATCCTGGCTCCAGACCTGCTGTTGTCGCCTCCTCCACTGCCTAATCTGGCTGCGGCAATCTTTGAAACCAGAGGGTAGGGAGTTGCAAACTCTGTCAAACTTCTCTGATCATTGACCAACTGCATTCTTAGCTCCTCTACCTCACATGTAAAGCTATGTTTGCCGAACTCGTGCAAATCTCCATTTCCAGGGTAAAGTTTGCACATCTTACTGCCCATATTATGCCTAATTTCCCACATCGACCTTTTAGCTTTTCCTTTAGGTACAGACCAAGCAGATTGTACCATCTTCACTAATATTGGGAGTATAGGGGTTGGGATGTCATGGTGTAGTTTAAACTTTAGACTTTAGAAATACAGCGTGGAAACAGACCCTTCGGCTCACCGAGTCCACGCCAACCAGTACATTAATACTATTCTACACACTAGGGACAAGTTACAATTTTACCGAAGCCAATTACAAACCTGTATGTGTTTTGAGTTCTCTCCAAAGATGCTGCCTATCCCACTGAGGTACTCCAGTATTTTGTGTTTATTTTCAGTGTAAACCAGCATCTGCAAATCCTTCCTACACAGATCATATTGGCCCTGCTTTACCATTCTGAACGCTTTCTTGATTTCTATGTTCCAGATATCTCAATGTTAAATGTATATGTGATGTAAAAGTAATCAAATGCTATCCCATCAGCTTCCTGCCAGCTTTGTTTACTTAAAGCAAACTCCAGCGGTTTAGAATAAAGCTGCAGTGGGATCATCAAAATGAAAGCTATTATTTGCAAAGTGCTTTAAAATTGGTTTATTATGAACTGTAAACTGCCCTATAAGGGGTGGAAGCCCTTGGGTCCCTTGGTTGGGGACAAGGGAGGATTTTGACTTTTCTTCACTATTTACTGAGAACATTTACAAAACTTAGCAAGAAATGCTGTAAATGTTCAGTGTTACCTGGAAAATAACTTTTATAATGCCCAAATGTCTCTTAAATGTTATGATAGTACCTGCTTCAACTACCTCACCAGGCAACTTGTTGCACATATCCACCACCCATTGTGTAAAAAAAAAGTTGCGCCTCAGGTTCCTATTAAATCTTTCCCTCCTCACCTTAAACCTATGTCCTCAGGTTCTTGATTTCCCATCCTCTAGGCAAAATACCCTGTGCTTTTACCCAATTCATTCCTCTCATGGTTTTGTACACCTCTGAGATCACCCCTCATCCTCTGACACTCCAAGGAATAGTCCTAGCTTGCTCAACCTCTCCCTGTAGCTCAAGCCCTTTAGTAGCATCCTTGTAAATCTTCTCTGCCTTTCCAGCTTGACAACATCTTTCCTAGACCATGCTGCCCAAAACTGAACACAATACAATACATGTGGCCTCAACCAATATCTTATAATACTGCAACATAACCTCCCAACTTCTATGCTCAATACTATGACTGATGAAGGCCAATTTGCCAAAAGCCTTTTTGACCACCCTCTCTACCTGTGATGTCACTTTCAAGGAACTATGTATGTGCAAAGTGTCCTACAAAAAAATACAGGCCATGTTTGTAATTTTGCTTTCCTCATTAATGGTTTCCACACCAAGCTGATGGATAAACTCTTCTTCTGCATACAGAGAGCACAACATGAAGAACTGGAAAAAATTGAAAAGCAGATCCAGAAGTCCTCCAAAGATAAAGATAAAGATAATGCCAAGCCGTTGGATAAACCAGAGCAGTAAGCTTTCTCTATGGAACATTTACTTCTCCATTGTTAATTGCCCTTCATGGCAAGCATTTACTTATAATCATTTGGTAGATAGGGTCTGCTGTTCTGTTGTTGGTTAGTATAAGTGCGGGAGGGAGCTGTGGCGAGTTTGGAATTGGCTTATTGTGGATTTGCACCATGACTAGTGATTCATTTCCATTCAGGTTTCTCTATGAACTAGCTCAAATCGTCAACTTCTCCGAACGTGTGTTTTGCATCCTTTTCCACTCCACTTTCTTAGAAAGTATTGGTGCCATCAACCGTAAGCTTGAATTAATGGACAAGTTGTGCAAGGTAGGTCTTCTCAGGAAAAACGTATATCTCATGCCTTTTTAATGATACCTTTTGTGGATCATGAAAAGAATATTGCATAAAACGTAGATACTTTTGTTCTGACCCTTACTATGATGAGAGCGTTTGACAACATTGGGCCTATATTCACTGGAGTTTAAAAGAATGAGGGGAGACCTCATTGAAATGTATCGACTAGTGAGAGGCTTGGATATAGTGGATGTGGAGGACATTTCCACTAGTGGGAGAGTCTTGGACTAGAGGTCATAGTCTCAGACTGAAAGGATGTTCCTTTAGGAAGGAAATTAGGATGAATTTCTTTAGTCGGAGGGTGATGAATCTGTGGAATTATTTGTCGCAAACGGCTGTAGAGGCTGTCAATAGATATTTTTTAGACAGAGAAAGATAGATTCTTGTTTAGTATGGATGTCAAGGGTTATGGGGATAAGGCAGGAGAATGGGGTTAGGAGGGAGAGATAAATCAGCCATGATTGAATGGCAGAGTAGACATGATGGCCGAATTACGTAATTCTGCTCCTATCACTAATGACGTTATGACCTTTTTTAAATGGTAGGAAGATTCAGAAATTGGAGGTGCAAAGGGACTTGGGAGTGCTGGTGCAAGATTCCCAAAAGGTTAATTTGCAAGTTAAATCTGTAATAAGGAAGGCTAATGCAATGTTAACATTCATTTTCAGACAACTAGACTATAAAAACCGGGATGTAATACTGAGGCTTTGTAATGCACTGGTCAGACCGTATTTGGTGTATTGTGAGCAGTTTTGGACCATGTATCTAAAGAGGGATGTGCTGGCGTTGGAGAGGGTCCAGAGGACGTTTACGAGAATGATCCCAAGTTCAACTAAATCCCCCCCCGCCCCTCATCCTTCTAATCTTCTCGATTAGTAAGGGTGTTAATGGTTACAGGGAGAAGGCAGAAGAATGAGGTTGAGAGGGAAAGTTAGATCAGCCACGATTGAACGGCAGGGTAGACTCAATGGCCGAAATGGCCGAATTCTGCTACTGTGACTTAAGAACTTATGAACTATCTTGGTGATGCTGGTGGTGGAATAATTGTGGTCAGAACAATTGCAGATTGTTATGGATAAAGAAAGAAGTGCATTAGTTGCAGAAAGGGATTGAAACACTAAATGAGCAGAAGAGTAATGTAGATATAAGATGTATTTTCAAATAGTTTTCCATGACCAGTGAATGATTCTCACATACCTTGATGTAAACAGTGGGACTGAAACTAGAGCAAAATCTTGAGACCAAGATAAAAATGTTCCATTTCAATAGCAAGCGTCCAAAACCACAGTTTAATCCCAAGAGAGGTATTGAAGTTCTCTCCTAAAAAAAATATGCTGTGATTTTTATTTTTCATTTTCCTTTGTGCATTTGTGTGATTTGTTTATCTATTATACTGGTTTTGCATAAAAGTGATGTTTAAAGTGTGTGTGTGTGGGGGGGGGATTTAACAGGAACCTGAGGGTAACTGTTTTACCAAAGGGTGGTGGATGTAAGGAATGCGGAAGTAGTTGAGGCAGGTACTATCGCAACGTTTAAGAAACATTTAGACAGGTACATGGATAGGACCTAAACTTGGATATGGCCTAAACTTGGCCAGATGGGACTAGTGTAGATGAGGCATGATGGTCGGCCTGGATAAGTTGTGCCGAAGTGCCTGTTTCCATGCTCTATGACTGGATAAGAGAACGTAGCAGGAGTTAGTCGATCGGCACCCAAGCCCGCTCTGACATTCCTGGACACATGGATAAGCAAAGTTTCGGGTCGGGACCCTTCAGAGTCTGAAGAAGGGTCCTGACCTAAAATGTCACCTATCCATGTTTTCCAGAGATGCTGCCTGATCCATTGAATGACACCAACACTGTCTTTTTTGTGTAAACCAGCATCAGCAGTTCTATTCGTCTGCCTAAATATTAATTGAGCTTATGGGCGATCCACTTTTTCTTCCATGTGTGCAAACTTTAAAAACATATTAATTGCAAACAACTGTCATGCCAACACCATTTTATTGTCAGGTTGGTATCTGGATATCTGGTCTGAATTCCTGTCTTGGGTCTGTTCGCTGTGTTACTATGTACTGGAATCTCTGTGCCTTATTTCTTTATTTAGAGATACAGTGCTGAAATGGACCCTTCATTCCTCCGAGTCTGTGCCGACCCGTGATCACCCTGTACACTAACTCTATCCTACACACTAGGGACAATTTTACACCTTTCCCCAATCCAATTAACATACAAACCTGTGTGCCTATGGATTATAGGAGCACCCGTAGAAAACCTATGCTGTCACAGGGAGAACATACAAACTCCATGTAGATAGCAACTAGCAGTTAGGATCGAACCTGGGTCTCTGGCACTGTGAGGCAGCAACTCTACTGCTGCGCCACTGTGACACCCTAGTTACCTTCACATAACTTGAACTACTTATACAATTTAATTTAATGCCTGTATGTGATGGATCTATGCAAGCAATGGTGTAAAGATCACAATGAATGCCAACTAATTTATATAAATGCATAAGTAATGGTGCAGGGAAAAAAGCAGAGCCTACATGAGTTGAGAGAGGTTCTCCATGTCCCTTGGGGAATCCAAATTAAACAAAGATTTGGGCATCTCTCCAGTTTAACTTGGCTTGTGGCTTCCAAACTGTCAGGGAAAAAGTTCAGGAATAGCTTCGGTAAAAGATCGAGGATTATCAGAATGCATCTCTTAATGAACAGGGATACTGTGCACCAGCAGTCATTTAGGTGGTTGTGTGGTGGAAAAGATACGCAAGGAAGTTTTGATAAGGGAAAAGATGTAATCAGTGAGCCAAGTTTGGTTAATACAATCATCCTCACAGTTCTTAGATTGCAAGAGAAATTGGGAAAATCAAACTGCAATCTGGATGGTGACACTGGGAACTGCAGTTGCTGGTTTACAATATAGCACACAGTGTTGGAGTAACTCAGCAAGTTAGGCAGGATCTCTTAAGAACACGGATAGGTGAGGTCTGAAGGAGGGTGACGTCTGAAGGAGGGTCCCGTCCAGAATCGTCACCCATCCACATTTTGCTGAGGTGCTGCATGACCTGCTGAGTGACTCCAGCATTTTATGTCATTATTTGGATGGTAATTAGCTGTCGGGGTTATTAAACAAGCAATACGTGTAACTTTGCTAAAGCATGCACCTGGAAATTAATATTGGTTTAAAACCTAGCACCATCTGATGCATCCCACTCACTTTGCAGTTTGAAATTAATTGAAAATCATTTACGTAAGGATCAAAATAAAAATGAGTGGGTGAAATGGTCAATTTTAAGTTGTCACACTGATTTCCAGGGCATTTGTTAAGTAGTAACATCAAAGTTGTTGGTTTAAATGGAGCACTCTTTGTCTTCTCTCGCCACAGACACTCCGAACAAGTGCCAGTGTGAAGCAGGTACTGGGTTTGATCCTTGCTTTTGGGAACTACATGAATGGTGGCAACCGAAGTCGAGGCCAAGCAGACGGCTATGGACTGGAGATCCTCCCCAAACTTCGGGATGTGAAGAGCAGTGTAAGTGGTCATTAGCCTGACTGATTGTGACTGCTTGGCTCCGTCAAAGCGAAGTTGCCCGCAGTGTCGGGCAATGCAGTTTTATTTCTGGCACACAGCTTGAGGTTTGCCTGGAGGTCCGGCAAAGCATAAACAGGATAACAGCAGGTGAAGGAATAGAAAATGTTTCTCAGGCTGGAGTTAAAACATAAAAATAGTTAAATCATAAAAACATACAGAATCTAAATTAATTGGTGATATTGCTGCAAAAATAAATTTGGCTCATTAAGGTTCAGAAGGAAGCTGTTTGGCCGATTGAATCAATGCTGCAAAGTCTATTCATTTTCATACCTAATCCCTTCCCCATAGCCTTACAAATATTTTACATTTATACATTTGTAGGATTCCCTTTTAGGCAATGCAGTTAATCTACTGTATGTTCATCGCACTTTTGAGCAGCACATTTCCAATCATAGCCATGTTTTATTCCTTCATTCATGGATCTTTCAGCAATTTATTTGCATTATTCCTCAGTCCCGGATCTTTTATGCATTCCATGTATTACTCCGTTTATTTCTTCAGTCGTGGGTTGTTCATGCCTTAGATTATTCCTTGTTCATTCATGGATCTTTCATTCATTCATTCCTTCATTTGAGGCTCTTTCATTATCATGTGAGATATTTCCCTGTTGGTGTTTGACCTCCATTAATCAGAACAGTCGTTCTCTATTCTAGCTGAAAAAAAGATCAAGAATTTGTACTCCTCTGTCACATTTCTTAGCCAGTTTGCTCCAAGGAGTTCAAGCAGTTCTTAACTATTGACCACTAGGCAGATGTCAAGTAGGGATTAAAGCGCAATCATGTAAACACTTGGGTAGCACTTATTTTAGTTTACAGATACAGCGCAGATACGAGCCCTTCGGCCCACAAGGCGCTGTAAGGCAGTAACTACTCCTGTGCCGCCATGCTGCCCTTAAGGAGCTTTTTATATCTTTGCTATCCACAGCTGAGGTGTCAGAAGATTGGAAGATAGCAAATGTTGTTCCTTTGAGTTGAAGCCCTGCAGTGAGTAGGAAATGAAACTGGCTAGGGATTGGAAGTGCTGGTGGGAGAATTCATTGGGAACAGTCACCATAATTCTGTAAGGCTGATGGTATGTTCTCAAGTTAAAGTTCTTGAGTTGGGAAGGCAGGTATCAATAATGTAAGAGAGTGAGGCTACACATAAATTGTAGAAACAGAATCCCACGTTTCACTTGGGTAGTTTACAACCCAGTGGTATGAACAATGAATTCTCTAATTTTATGTAACTTCATTCCATACTTCCCCTCCGGCCCCACCACCAACCCTCGTTGTTCTCCTTCCTCCACTCTAGTCATTTTACCAGTTCCCGAGTTCCCACATTGTTTCTCTTGGAATTACACCTTTCTCAGCCAACAGTGGGCCTACCAGGCACCGCATGGCCTGAGGACATTTTTTGGCTGACCCTGACATGTCCTGGTATTTTCCCACCCCAGCTCACCACCTCTAACCCATCCCCCCCCCCACCCCCCATACTTTCAGTCTGAAGAAGGATCCCAACCCAAAATGTAACTTTTTTTCCTCCAGAGATGCTGCCTGACCCGCTGAGTTACTCCAGCATTTTATATCTACCTCTGGAAAAAGTAGATTGGGATTAGTAGTTGGTATTAAAGAGAGTTGGTAAGAATTCAGGAACAGCATATTCCAGTAGGGTGAAATGCAAATATGGCAAAATTAAGGAACATTGGATGGCAAAGAATATTGAAGGTTTGATCAGTGGGAAAATAAGAAAACATCGAAGCAAAAGTGAGAATTGAAGGTATTAAGGCGGCATTAAATATATTTTTTATATTCTGTGTTTACCCACGATAAACACAGAATATAACTAATCTTTCCACCTGAAATTGCTTCAACCAACCTCAGGCAAGACTTGGTGTTCTGGTCCCCTTCACAGAAGACTGCTTTATAGATAAAATATATTTTGCAAGTATTATTAAGGAGAATCAAGACATTCTATAAGCATATCCGAAGCAAGCCTGTAGCCATGGAAAGAGAAAGTCGTCTTAAGGGCCATATAGGTAATCTATGTTTGGAGCCAAGTGATGCGGGCAAGGGCCTAAATAAATATTTCTCATTTGAATTCACCAAGAAAGAGATAAGGAATAGGAGTAGAATTAGGCCATTCAACCCATCAAGTCTACCCTTCCGTTCAATCATGGCTGATCTATCTCTCCCTCCTCACCCCATTCTCCTGCCTTCCCATCATAACCACTGATACATCTACTCATCAAGAATTTATCTATCTCTGCCTTAAAAATAGCCACTGACTTGGCCTCCACAGCCTTCTGTGGCAAAGAATTCCAGTTTCACCACCCTCTTATTAAAGACATTTCTCCTCATTCTGAGGCTATGACCTCAAGTCCTAGACTATCCCACTAGTGGAAACATCTTCTCCACATCCACTCTATCCAAGCCTTTCACTATTCTGTATGTTTCAATGAGGTCCTCCCTCATTCTTCTAAACTCCAGCGAGTACAGGCCCATTGCTGACAAACGCTCATCATAGGTTAACCTACTCATTCCTGAGATGAAAGATTGCGAGCTTATGAAGGGATATCTAGATAAATGGAGCATTTTACTATTGAAGCAGAGGTGGTAAATGTCATGTGATGCATGAGTGTTGGTAAATCCTAAAGGGCTGATAAATCCACAGAGCTTAATGAGATCTGTCTCAGATTGCTACTGGAAGCATGAGAGATGGAGCTCACTAATCTTTGAATGTTCCAAACTGGAAAGGGTGCAGAGAAGATTTACCAGGATGCTGTCAGGACTCGAGGGCCTAAGCTAAAGGAAGAGGTTGAGCAGGCTAGGACTATTCCTTAGAGCGCAGGACGATGAGGGGTGATCTTAAAGAGGTGTACATGGTTATGAGGAATATCGTGGGTAAACACAGTCTTTTGCCCAGAGTAGAGGAATTGAGAATCAGGGGACATAAATTTAAGGTGCGGGGGTGTATGGAATGATGCTGTCGGAGGAGGTAGTTGAGGCAGGTATTATTGCAATGTTTAAGATGCATTTAAATAGGTACATGATGGGATATGTTTAGAGGGATATGGGCCAAATGTAGGCAGGTGCGACTAGTGTAGATGGGCACGTTAGTTGGTGTGGGCAAGTTAGGCCGAAAGGTCTATTTCCACACTATGACTTTGATTTTTTTGGAACAAGGGATTTATGTGCATCTAGAAATCTAGGCTGATTAGGGGTAGTCAGGATGGCTTTATGTGAAATGCTGCCTTGCTAATTTAAGTTGCTAATCTGTATGATAACTTCAAACAATATTGTAAATAGGACAGTAGATATTGTCTATATGAATTTTAGTAAGGCATTTAACAATGTCTTGCATGGTAGACCTGTCCTAGAAGATCAAGCTACATGGAACTCGAGGCGAGCCTGCAGAATTGACTGTGATAGACGGCAGAGAGTAGAGGTGGAAATTGCTTTTCCGATTGGAAGTCTGTGCCGAGGGATCATCATTAGGAACCTTGCGTATAATGTAGAAATGTGAATGTAAATGTAAAAGAGATGAGAGCATTTTTATTTGTCACAAAGGTTGGTGGTTTGTTGGTAGTGGGATTTATCTAAGGATACAACAGGATATGGACAGCTGTAAAGTTGGATAAAGCACTGGCAGACTCGATTTAATACCAACAAGTGTGTGGTGGTGCAGTTTGGAAGTGAAGCAAAGACGGGGCAGATCCAGCCGTTGGCACGGGACTCTGGAATGTTGACTAACAGTGGGATCTTGGGGTCCAATTCCATAGTTCCCTTAATATGGCATCACAGATAAATATGCTTGCCTTCATAGGTCATGACATGGAATGCATGAGTTGAGATGTTGGAATGCAACTTTCCAAAAACATCTTTAAGCTGCACAAGGAGCATCGCATGTACTTTTGCCACTCAATAGGAAGAATATGGTTACATTGGAAAGAGTACAGAGGAGATTCACCAGGATATTGCCTGATTTGGCAGACTTTATATATGGGGGGGGGGGGGAGGGGATTGAATTATCTGCATTTGTTTTCCCTAAAATAAAGAAGGCCAAGGGTGACCTGCTGAAGGAGAGGGACATCGGTCGTGGGCCGACAGCAGCCTGGGGCTTACCTGGGCTTACCTGGATCAGGGGCGCTCCAGTACTTCAAACTTGTGGACAGGACTTTGGACTTTTTTTTTGTAAACTATGCCAAATTAGATGACTGTACATTTGTGGGTTGTGCTAAAGAATTTCACTGTGCTCTGCATATGTGACACATAAAGAACCATTGAACCACTGGAGGTGTAAAAAAAAAAGCTTAACCCGCTGAGTTACTCAAGCATGTCATCTTTTTGGAGACATTTAGGCAGATACTTAAGTAGAAGATATGGAGCAACACAGAACTAATACAGGTAAATGTGATTAGTGAAATGGGCATAGACATGGTGGGCTGAAAGTCAGTTTCTGTGCTCTACAACTTTGACACAATTGAATGTTATAGCAGAGAGTCTGTACATGATGACAATCGAGGCATCCACAGTGTACAGATAAAGGGAATAACATTTAGTGCAATTAAAGATAGTCCGAGGGTCTCCAGTGAAATAGATGGTCGTTCAGGACTCTCTAATTGGTGATAGGATGGTCTGTTGCCTGATAACAGCTGACATATATAAAGACTATACATGATTATAATCAAGCCATCCATATTACAGCAAAAAGTGATTCTATGGCAGACAAAAGCGCTGGAGAAACTCAGCGGGTGCAGCAGCATCTATGGAGCGAAGGAAATAGGCAGTGTTTCGGGCCAAAACCCTTCTTCAGACCCGAAACGTAGCCTATTTCCTTCGCTCCATAGATGCTGCTTCACCCGCTGAGTTTCTCCAGCATTTTTGTCTACCTTCGATTTTCCAGCATCTGCAGTTCCTTCTTAAACAGAAGTGACTCTATGATGGTTTTGAATGCTAAATTCCGGTGATTTGGATTTATTTTGTGTGCATTGACCATTGAAAGATTACTTGCATAACTTGGAATTCATATCAAATGATTTTGGCAAGGCTGGAAATAGTTTTTGTTAAGATTAAACTGAAGTGTTATTGACGTTTTTGATGTAAGCTTTGCAGTTCATAATCTGGGTGCGGATACACACTGAACAAGATTTTCACATTGTTCGGAGATGACTTAAATGGATAGTCCAGTTCAAAGAAGAGGGTTGGAGAATTGTTTTCATTTTGGTTTGGTTTATTATTGTCACGTGTTCCAAGACACAGTGAAAAGTTTTTTTGTGTACTACTCAATTAAATCAGATAATGCTATACACGAGTACAATCAAGCCTTGTACACCAGACAGAGCAGAGAGAAAAATACCAGAGTGTAAGATATATTTTCAGCATTGCAGCACGACTGTTAGAGGTCCAATGGCCGCAATGAGGTCGGTTGGAAGATTGGGCTGCACACTGGTTTATGGGAGAAATGTTCAAAAATACGATAACGGAGGGAAAGAAGCTGAAACTGAGTCTGGTGGTACATACTTTCAAGATTTTGTATCTTCTCCCTATTGGGAGGGGAGAGGAGTGAGAAAGGTCCTTGTTTATGTTGGCAGCTTTCCCGAGGCAGTGAAGTGTAGATGGTGTTTCATTTAATTTAAAGATAAAGGGTGGAAACGGGTCCTTTTGCGCCAACCAGTGAACCCCATAAACTAGCACTATTCTGCACACTAGAGCCAATTTACAATGTTAACTGAATTCAATTAGCCTACAGACCTGTACTTCTGTGGGGTGTGGGAGAAAACAGAAACACCCCGAGAAAACCCATGTGGTTTGGGGAGGAACGTACAAACTCCATACAGATAGTACCCCTGGTCAGGATCGAACTCTGGTCTCCTGCTCTGTAACGCATCAACTCTACCGCTATGCCACCCCAGATGGTGGTGAGATTGGTCGATGTGATGGACAGGGTTTCATTCACATTTCTCTGCGATTTGGATTCTCGACCGAAACAGTAACTCGCTGGGAAGTGCGAGCTGTAGTTGAATATTTTTATTGCATCAATTAAGCCTGATGTAGTTGGGATGTTGGACAGAGAAGCTGTAGTTCTAATGGTGAAGGAAATAAGCACATTTATCAAAAATAGCTTATTAAAGGCATTAAGATGAGTTCATTTCCTTTAGTAGCACAGCAGCCTCAGTTTGTTTCCAGTTACTGGGTCTCCTGGCTATAATGTTCATATAAATGGTTATTTTTAAAATGAGCTGAATCACTTAATGTTGGGTTGGTCAAATGTGCAGAAGCATTTTGAGTCATTTCCAGTGAAGTGAATAAAGTCTTGACCAATTTCACTGGCATATCCCCATCAGTATTTCCCTTAAATTCACTTGCAAATAATTCTGAACTTGGGAAAAATGGACAAATAAAACTCGCTGAGCTTGCTTCCAGCAGGCAGATACAAGTTGATATCCCCTCCCCCCAGGCTGAGCCATAGAATGGTGCAGCATAGAAGTGGCCCTTTAAGTTCATCATATCCGTATTGATCACCAAGTACCATCTAAACTAACCCCATTTGTCAGCACTTGGTGTTAGCCTTCTATCCCATGGCAATTTTAATGCCCATCCCAAAGCTAATTCAGAGGCACTGCAGTGGTGCAGTGGTCGGGTTGCTGCCTTACAGCATCGGGGACCCGGGTTCGCTCCTGACTACAGGTGCTGTCTGTACGGAGTTTGTACCTTCTCCATGTGACCGCAGGGGTTTTCTCCGGGAGATCCGGTTTCCTCCCACACACTAAAGACGTACAGGTTTGTAGGTTAATTGGCTTTTTTTACTATTGTAAATTGTCCCTAGTGTGTGTAGGATAACGTTAGTGTGCGGGAATCCCTGGTCGGCGTGGACTCAGGTGGCCGAAGGGCCTGTTTAACGTTGTATCTCTAAACTAAACTAAGCTGAATTTGTAGATAAGTTGGTTTCAGTAAATTGTAAATTGCACCTAGTGTGTAGGTTAGAACTAGTGTTTGGATGATCGTTGGTCGGCGCGGACCTGTTTCCACACTATCCCTAAACTAAACGGAACTACCGCCAGTGCTGCCACTTCCCTCGTAGAGAGATCTATGTCTTGGTTCAAAAACTCTCCTGGATGCACTTTAAAAAATCTCACTCCTCCTGCAATTTTCACACTAAAGCAATCCAGGTTAATGTTGTGAAAACTGAAATCTTTGACTACCATGACCCTTGCATATCAAGGTGATGTGTCAGCAAAACTACTCAATCTCCCGCTGATGCTCAGGAAGTCTGCAGCATGCACCCAGCAAAATGATCACCCTGTCTTTTGTTCCTAAACTCTCCCCATGTGAAGGGTCTTTCAGGATATCCTCCCTTATTACTGCAGCAATGGACTCCCTGGACAGTACCGCAAACACACTTTCTCTTTTATATCCTTCCAAGAAGTAATATTATACTGGTACTATAATATTATATTGTACTCAACATTATACTCTGTAGTATAGAGTTGGCAGTCCTGCCCTTTTAACCATATATTTGATGGCAACAATATTATCTTCCCTTGTGCTGATCAAAGCTTTCTGTTCCTCTGCTTTGTATTAAAATAGATGTGGTTTAGCCTTGCACCCCTTCCATTTCCTTTCTTATGCCAATGTCTGTTTTACCTACTGGAATGACTGATTTGTTCTTGTTCCTCCATTTTTTTTTAATACTGCCCCTCTATACCTTGCCAAGGTAAAGAAGACTACACACCAAGTGCTGATAAATGGGGTTAGTTTAGATGGTACTACCTCATTCGCCTCAACTGCCCATCTAATGTGTCCCTTTCCTCAACCAAATTAATTGAAACCCTCCACGAACAACACAGAGGAGTGGCGCAGTGGTAGAGATGCTGCCTTGCAGCACCAGAGACCTGGCTTGATCCTGACTACGGATGCTGTCTGTACGGAGTCTGTACGTTCTCCCCATGACCTGCATGGGTTTTCCCTGGGATCTCCAGTTTCCTCCCACACTCCAAAGACATACAGGTATGTAGGTTAATTGGCTTCGATAAGATTGTAAATTGTCTGTTTCCTACACACACCAAGGAAAATTTACAATTATACAAAGCCAATTAGCCTACAAACCTGTACGTCTTTGGAGTGTGGGAGGAAACCGGAGAAAACCCAAACACAGTACAGACAAGCATCCATAGTCAGGATCGAGCCCGAGCCTCCTGGTGCTGTAAGGCAGCAACTCTCCTGCTGCACTACCGTGCCCTATTATTTTAAATTAATTTTCCAATGCCTACTATATTTGTCATTCCTCCTTTGTTTTCAGTTTATCACTTTTTGTACCTATAGGTTTATGATTTTATTCTTTAAAGATTGCGTTGACTCTCTATTACTGTTGTTTTCTAAGGTCTTTGCACTGTGCACCTCTAGCCATTGACAGCATGGAAATGTCCACATTTTTGAACCTATTATTTTAAAGAATGACCCTTGAAATTAATTTTAAAATTATTTTGTTTTCCTTAAACTGTGAATCTTAACAATTTAATTGAGGAATTAGAAGAGTTAATACTCCTTGACGGTGTGGGAGCTGAACTAACATGAATAGTTGGAATAACAGCAGTGAAGCACTTCTTTGTTACTGATTCCCAGTATTGGGAAATTCCCTCCCACACACTATCAGTAACCCCTCCATGTCAGTCACACAGTAAATGTTTGTCACAAGCAGTTAGAAATGAACAGTGGGGGTCGGAAATAAAGAATGCTGTGGTTTATCCAAATTTTTTCCCCAAAAGGATTCTTGATAAAACAGCAGTTTCTGCCTGACAGTGCCAGAGACCTGGGTTGGATCCTGCTTACGGGGTCTTATCTGTACTGGGTTTGCGCATTCTCCCTGTGACTGTGTGACTTTTCTCCAGGTGCTCCGGTTTCCTCCTACACTCCCAAAACATACAGGTAAATTGTCAATTGTCCCTAGTGTGTAGGATAGTGTTAGTGTATGGGTTGATTGCTGGTTGGCGCATACCCAGTGGGCTGAAGGGCCTGTTTCCACGCTGTATAGGTCTAAAGTCTAAAACATACAAGTCGGGTAACTTGCAATAACCACAGTATTACATTTTCCAATACAAAGAATTATCGACTGGGTTCAGATTTTTCTCTTTCTTTACATTTATATCTAGCACAAAATAAACCCCCAATTGAATCATTCCATGGTAAAATCAGTGGCCAGAAACACAATTTGCCTAATGAGCATTTTGAACATTTTGATGTCATTCATATTTCCAGCATCCAGTATTTTGCTCTGCAGTTTGATTTTAAGCGGTATATTTCTTGCATTTTTGCTCATCGTGTCTTATGTGGTTTATCATGTATCTGTATACTATGGGTGGCTCGATTGTAATCATGTATTGTCTTTCCGCTGACTGGTTAGCACGTAACAATAGCTTTTCACTGCACCTTGGTACTCCTGTGAATAAACTAGTACTAAATCATTGGATTCCATAAAGATTCCTCTTGATCTGGCTTATTCTGGCATCCAATGTTCTGCAAGTTACAGGACAGTTGTAGCGAGTGAAGATGCCTGGATTATATACATAAGAATCATGGATCATGCTTCAATCTCCACCCATCTCCCCTCGCGGTGTAAATAATTGGTACCACAACAGTTGAATAATTGGGCAGCCCCTTCACTCAGAATGTACTCTCCCCTTGTAATCCTTCGAGGGATTAGACCTGAGGGACGTGGCCTATTCAGCATCCTTGTGTTGCCAACTGTTAGGCAATATGGTATTGCCCTTGCTCTCAGCTTTACATCCAGCACATTAAGTTCTGTTAAAATCAGTAAGCTTTCACCAGTAAAAGGAGTGCACACAGTGATGATGGGAGCTTCTGCACCAACATCCAGCTATTGAACACTACAAACGATAAATAAACTCTTAACTACATACTGTTTTGGTTGCATTAGGGACTTTGAGCTTTTGGTTTGTTTTGCACTAATATTGGGTTTTTTTATTGAAGTTCTTTTTTATTTTGTTTTATGTTATCTATTGAGGACTGTGTTAACAGATCTGATGTGCTGCTGTAAGGATTGTTCCGTTTTGATACCTCCTACAGCTAAACACTGTAGACTTTAGAGATACAACGCAGAAACAGGCACTTTCACACACTGAGTGCGTTGACCAGCGATTGCCCGTACGCTAACACTATCCTGCTGACAAGGGACAATTTACAATTTTGCTGAAACCGATTAACCGACAAACCTGTGCATCATTGGAGTGTGGGAGGAAACTGGAGAAACTAGAAAAGATACTATCGCAAGGTTTAAGAAGCATTTAGACAAGTACATGAATAGGATAGATTTAGAGGGATATGGGCCAAATGCAGACAGTGTAGATGGAATATGTTGGTCACCTTGGGCAAGGTAGGCCAAAGGGCCTGTTTCCACGCTTGTGGTCACAGGGAGAACGTACACACTCCATACAGACAGTGCACACAGTCGGAATCGAACCCAAGTCTCTGGCACTGTAAGGCAACAACTCCACCGCTGTGCCACAATGCCACCCCGAAAGATGTTGTTCTATTATGTTATTTATTGAGTGGTGTGCGCACAGAGGGAAACTCACTACATTGTAGGAGGTCGTCTTCTCCTCCTTCTTGCGTATGGCGTGCACAGCCTAAAGTTGTAGGACAACTTGTTCTGTTTGATCTTATTTGATTGTGCATGCCGGGTTGATTGCATTAGTTGAAACAGGGCGGACTACATGAAGGTTGCAATCTTCCATCCCATTGCTGGAGGTGAGCAAATGGTTAAGTATCCTGAGCTCTTTCAGGCCCACAATCAGTTTTGTTGCTGCTTGAGGGAGTTGACATGAATACTAAGGCCTATGAGTCTTGCTATATTGTATGGTGAAGCTGAGAAAGTTTGGGGTGGGTGGAGAATACAATGGCATGGTTGGTATATGAATCGGAATGATTCAATATCCTAGAGAGCATTTTATCAGGATCCATCACAGCATGGTTTGGGAATAGCTCCATCCAAGACCGCAAGAAACGACAGAGAATTGTGGACGCAGCCCAGATAATCATCCAAACCAACCTCTATTCCATTGACTCCATTTACATCTCATGTTGCCTTGGCAAGGCCGCCAGGTTAATTAAAGATGAGTTGCACGCAAGCCACTTCCTCTTCTTCCCTCTCCCATCAGGCAAGAGGTATGGTAGTTTGAAAATGCACACCTCCAGATTCAGGGACAGTTTCGTCCCAGCTGTTACCAGGCAACTGAACCATCCTACCAACACCTAGAAAGCAAATCCCTTGTCAATTCTTCCCTCCCCTCCCACTCTACCCCTTCCCCGGGCACTTTCCCTTGCAACCGCAAGAAATGCAACACTTGTCCCTTCACCTCCCCCCTCCACTCCTTTCAGGGACCCAAGCAGTCCTTCCAGGTCCGACAGAGGTTCACCTGCACCTCCTCCAACCTCATCTACTGCATCCGTTGCTCCAGATGCCAGATGATCTATATCGGTGAGACCAAGCGGAGGCTTGGCGATCGCTTCGCCGAACACCTCCGCTCGGTCCGCAATAACCAACCCGACCTCCCGGTGGCTCAGCACTTCAACTCCCCCTCCCATTCCACATCCGACCTCTCGGTCCTGGGCCTCCTCCACGGCCAGAGTGAGCAACACCGCAAGCTGGAGGAACAGCACCTCATATTCCGCTTGGGGAGTCTGCATCCTTTGGGCTTGAATATTGAATTTTTCTCAATTCTGTTAACCTTGCTGTCTCCTCCCCTTCCCACCTCTCCCTCAGCCCTCGGGCCCTGGCATTCCCTCTATCTCTATCTCCCTCCCCCACCCAAGTCGCACCAGCTTCTCATTTTCACACCACAAACAGCTTACAATGGCTTGTTCCCTTTATCACCGATACTTTTTTGCATATCTTTCACTCATTGTTCCTTATCTCTCCACATCACCGTCTATATCTCTCGTTTCCCTGATCCCTGACCAGTCTGAAGAAGGGTCTCGACCCGAAACGTCGCCTATCTCCTTCGCTCCTTAGATGCTGCTGCACCCGCTGAGTTTCTCCAGCTTTTTGTGTAACCTAGAAAGCAAACCTGAGCTACCATCTACCTGATTGGACTTTATCTTGCACTAACCATTATTCATGTTATTCCCTTTATCATGCAAGTGTACAGTGTGGCTCGATTGTAATCATGTATTGACTGGCTAGCATGCAACAAAAGCTTTTCACTATACCTCGGCACATGTGACATTGAACTAACATCATGAAGAGGATGTATGCTGTTGTCTCTGGAAGGCTTAAACTGATTAGTTGGGGGAATAGGACACAAAATAAACATGCAGTTGGTTTGGAAATGATCATCTGTTTCTGAGCCCATCACAGTCAAGTTTTAGTTTAGTTTATTGTCAAGCGTACCGGGCTAGAGTGAAAGCCAGTCAAAGGAAAGACAATACATGATCACCTTTGAGCCATCCACAGCGTAGCATAGTTAAACTCAGAAATGCTGCTGTTGGAGTAGAGATTTAAGAGTGTATTGATTATAAAGCTTGATTGCAGATCCACTTCTGTGACCAGGCTTGGGCGCCATCTTGGATCAGCTCTAGAACAGAGCAGTCATGTGCTGATAATCCAACAAAATATACTGACTCGTCTCTCCTCCTTTCAGGATAACAGTATTAATCTCCTCTTCTACCTGGTGACATATTATCTGCGGAATTTTGATAAGGTACGTTTGCAATACTTGCGAACATTTTTGGTCATTATTGCACCTTCAAGCTTAGAGTTAAGTGCTTTACGTAAACACTCATTATAACAGACCATATGGGGTGGGGGGAGGGGGTGGAATGGTGTCCGTCGATACTGATTGCCCGCTGTAACCCAATAAGGAATTTGCTCCAACCACCTAATGGTCACTCTGTGAAACATCAAGTTGTTTTCAAATACAAAGTAATTTTTAAGAGCTAGAAATGTATTTTTGTTACTGCCATCTAAAAATACGAAAGGCTGTTTGTTACATTGATTGATAGAGTTAAGTGTGGATCGGGTCTTGCCCTTCCTCAGTATATATAACTAACAACCTGTGTTCTGAAGAGACTGACTTGTGATCAAAATCCATTATGATGAGGTCTGGAATAACAAGTTTACTGTATTAGCTTTGTTATCATCTAATCATATTGAAGGGATGTAGATTAAAAAAAATCCAACTATCTTCTCTCAGGATGCAGGCACAGAACAAAGTGTTTTCCCTTTGCCAGAACCACAGGACTTGTTTCAAGCTTCACAGATGAAGTTTGAGGACTTTGAGAAGGACCTCCGCAAACTCAAGAAGGACTTGAAAGGTAAGTGTATACAAAACCACAAAGATTAGATTGGGAAAATGGACAGAATCTTTGGCCAACAATAAAGGAATTGAGAACCAGAGGTTATTGGCTAAAGGTGAAGGGGGGGAAAAATGTAACTGGAACCTGAAGGGAAACTTTTTTATACAAAGAGTATTCAATTCAATTCAAATTTAATGTCATTGCACAGATACAAGTATGGGTACAACGAAATGCAGTTTAGTGTCAGTACGAAGTGATAGCAATATATAGGTAAATACAGATAAATAAATACAGATGTGGAAATCTATCGGCGGGACTCCGAGTTCAGCAGTGCGATCGTGTTATTGTAGAAGCTACTCCTCATCCTGCTGGTGCGGGACCTGAGGCTCCTGTACCGCCTCCCCGATGGTAGGAGGGCAAACAGTCCATGGTTAGGGTGGGAGGGGTCCTTGATGATCTTCCCAGCCCGTCTCAGACACCGTTTTCGGTGGAGGGCATCCAAAGCAGGGAGCGGGGCACCGATGATGTACTGGGCGGTTTTCACCACCCGTTGTAGTGCCTTCCTGTCTGCTACGGTGCAAACTGCTGTACCATACCGTAAAGCAGGTGGTCAGGATGCTTTCGATGGTACAGCGGTAGAAGTTGGTCAGGATCAGGGGGGACAGGTGGGCTTTTTTGAGCCTCCTCAGGAAGTAAAGGCGCTGCTGCGCCTTTTTGACCAGCTTGGAGGTGTTGAGGGACCAGGACAGATCCTCCGAGATGTGTACCCCGAGGAATTTGTAGTTGGAGACCCGCTCCACCTCAGTCCCGTTTATATGGATGGGGGTGTGTCTGCCCCCTCTGTTCTTCCTGAAGTCGACAATGATCTCCTTCGTCTTTTGGGAGTATATGGGATGAGCAGCCAGATGTAGTAGAGGAGGCATTTAAACATTTAGAGATGAACATGGATAGGTGAGATCTGGAGTGATGTGCATCAAATGCAGAAAGGTGGGACTAGTGTAGATGGGGCATGTTGGTCGTCATGGACAAAGTGGGCCAAAGGTCATGTTCTGGTTGTATGACTCTCTGGGGACAACATGGCACTCTTTAGGGACCACAGTAGCCTCTTGTTTCAGCACAGCTCATTACTGACTCATTACAAGCCCCATGGGGAAAACACTTTCAACTTTCTAAGAATGACTTGAATTAAAACGTTCCCCTCTTAACCTGCACTGATTAAATGCTGGAAATGGTTTAAGTGGATAGTGCTGTTGTCAAATCTGTGTCAATTTGTGATTGGCATATCATGTTTTAAGGGTTACTGTATTTGGAACAAAGAGGAACAAAGATCATTCATGTATCCTTGTTGCAAGATTGTTGTTGTTTTAATTAGTTGCTGTGATAGGATTTAAGCTGCCTGTGTAACACACAAAGCAGGGACAGTGACATGAGGGCCTTAGCTATAGGCAGGCTATGACTTTATTCCCTGAACGCAGGAAGATGTACATAATAAGAAGTGTACAAAATCATGAGGGGAACAGATAAGGTGAATGCACAGTCTTTTGCCCAGAGTAGGGGAATCAAATACGAAGACCCACTGTATGTTCAAGGGTTTAAAGGCGATTAAATAGGAATCTGAGAGGCAGCCTATTCACTCGGAGGGTGATGGGTATGTGAAACGAGCTGCCAGAGGAGGGACTTGAGGCAGATATGATAACTATTATATATTACAACTTTAGCTTTAAAGAGGCAGCATGGAAACAGGCCCTATAGCCCACCGAGTCTGCGCCGACCAGTGATCACCCTTTACACTAACTTACACACACTAGGAAAAATTTTACAACTTGCCAAAGCCAATTAACCTACAAACCTTTATGTCTTTGGAATGTGGGATGAAACTAGAACACCCGGGGATGTCCCACCACAGTCAAGATCGAACCTGGGTGTCTGGCGCTGTTAGGCAGCAACTCTACCGCTGCGCCATTATGCTACTCTGCCACTGTAGAACTATACTATTCCATTGAAACAATGTTGTGATAGGTACATGGGTAGGAAAAGTTTAAGGGGATCTGTGTCAAACACAGTCAAATGGGGCGAGCTCAGATCTTGGTTGGCATGGGTGAGTTGGGCTGAAGGGCCTGTCTCCGTGCTGTATGACGCCGTGAAAAGAAAAACACTGAGGCAGCAGTTACGCGGGATTTTAAAGCGGAGATTGACATATTCTTGATTAGTACGAGTGTCCGGGATTGTGGGGAGAAAGCAGGAGAATGGCGTTGAGAGGAAAATATAGATCAGCCATGATTGAATGATGAGACGAATGGCCCAATTCTCCTCCTGGAACTTATGAACCTATGAATTTATGCACCAACTGAGATGAGCTCTCAGTCACTGTTGCACCTCCACATTTCCTGGCTTTGTGGAAGGCCGATCTTGGCGCTTCTTTGAGGCAAGCGGCATGCAGTTTGTGTAGCAACCTGATCTGCTTTTGATCTCCCACAGCTGTCAGCAGCCTTCCTCAAAGGCAGACATAGCAAATGATGGCTATTGCTCTGGCTTCATTCCGCACTGGAACTTCCAGCATTCAGCACATGACTTAAATCAACTCAAACCTGCGGAGAGATGTTTTTAGATCGCCAATCTTTGAAGAGTGCCAACAAGGGCTTTCAGAGATTTAGTCTCTTGTAAATCCAACAAGCTTTGAGCTCCCCCAGCTCTTCCAATTCCTATTTAAAAACAAAGTTGGGAATTACAAGGAGAAGGCATTAGCTCTTCCAAAAAGCCTTGTGAAATGAATTCCATTTAAATTGTAGCTAACAATCTCATGATATAGATCAAATGCATGGAGCTGTTGGAATAGAACCTATACTGAGGGGTCACATTTTGTCTTCAGGGAGTTCACGCTGAAAATCTACATTATTAAAAAAACAGATTGTGCACAATTTGATTGCATGGAAACAGGCCTTTCATCCCACTGAGACCTTGCAGACCATCGATCACTCGTTCACACTAGTTCTATATTATCTCACATTCACATCCAATCTTTGCACACTGGCGGGAAATTTAGAGGCCAATTAACCGACAAACCGGCATGTCTTTGGGATGTGGGAAGAAAAGGGGGCAACTGGGGACAACCCACACGGTCACTGGGAAAATGTGCAAACTCGTCACACACAGCACCCGACAAGATCGAACCCGGGTCCTGATACTGTGAGGCTGCAGCTGCACCAGCTTGAACCCAAATTATTGAAACCATATTTCCTTTTAACTATTAATTTTGTGCATTAGGATTTGTGCGAAGTTTGTACCTTCTCCTCCGTGCCCTGTGTAGGTTTTCTCCGGGCGCTCCAGTTTCCATCCACACTCCAAAGACCTACAGGTTTGTAAGCTAATTGGCTTGGTAAAATTGTAAATTGTCCCTAGTGTGTGTAGGGTAATATAAGTGTGCGGGGAATGCTGGCCGGTGCAGACTCGGTGGGTCGAAGGGCCAGTTTCCACCTGTATCTCCAAAATAAAATTTAAAAAAAACATATTCAAAGAAAGACTCGAGACTAATATGAAGTCTGAATGGTAGTAGCTAGAATTTCTTAGGTGGTCCACTGCCTTTAATGAGCAATGTTAATTTGCGTATCGACCTATCTGTGGGTATTGCTTTTGTTTCTAATGTCTGACACTTGTGGGTGGGGTATAGAGGATGGCACCAGTCTACAAAACCTCAATCGATATTGTGATAGGGATTTTTGCCTTCCTGGTGTGAGGTGTCATCAGGGACCTTCTGTTGCATCTGGCAGAGGATGACTGCAAGTTAGTTTGCATTTAGTTCAGTTTATTGTCCCATTTACCGAGATACAGTGAAAAGCTTTTGATGCGTGCTAACCAGTCAGCGGAAGGACAATACATGATGACAATCGAGTCGTCCACAGTGAACAGATATATGATAAAGGGAATAACGCGAATAACGTTTAGTGCAAAACAAAGTCCAGTAAAGTCCAATCAAAGATACTCTGAGGGTCTCCAACAGGCACGTGCCGTGAGTAATTACTCAGGGTAGGCAGTCAGCCGGATTTTAAAAAAAAAATCTTAAACCGCGCATGCGCAGATTGTTCTCTTCGTAAAAAATAAAAAATAAGTAACAATTCAATTTTACCAAGGCTTCTCAATCTCCTTCATTTTCTAATCACTGAATGGGTGGGGGACGGAGGATGAAGGCAGGTGGAGAGATGGTGGGAAAAACGGGAGCACACTGGGACGTTGAATCAGTTGTCATCTTATTGAATGACACTACTAATTCAAGGGTCCAATTGGAGGGAGAGTTCCTTTCACAGCGTGTGGAGAGTCTGTGCCAAGGGTTAAAGATGCGGGGAGGGCAGGAGTGTTGAAAAGGAGGAGGGTCAGAGATCATGTCAGACTCACTCACCGCTGCCGCAGCGCTCCGGGCACGGACAGCAGAACTGGCCGCCACTTCCGAGGATAGAAGCAGCTCGGGTGCGTGCAGGCGCCGGGACCCGACAGCAGGACCGGCTGCCACTTCAGCGCCTTCTGCCGGCCCGCTTACCTCTGGCAGTTCTGTCCGTCTGAACATCTCTCACCTGCCGCTCGCCGGCTTCGCTCATGTCAACTGCATCCCGCAAATCCTTAAATTCCCACAGCTGAGTAACCTCAACTGGTCCCGTGAACGCGCTGTCGGAATTTAAAGATTTGCGGGATGCCGACCGGCGAGCGGCATGTGAGAGATGTTCAGACGGAGAGCACAGCCAGAGGAGACGGGGACTAGCAGACGGGGCTGAAGTGGCAGGGTCCCGGCGGCCGCTCAAAGTCAGTCACCCGAGCTTCTTCCTTCCTCGGAAGTGGCAGCCAGTTGTGCTGTCTGTGCCGGGAGTGCTGCGGCAGCTGCCCAAGCTAATTCACTCCCCGGCCACAATAAAACCATATAGCAATTACAGCACGGAAACAGGCCATCTCTGCCCTTTTACTCCGTGCCGAACACTTACTCTCACCTAGTCACATCTACCTGCATTCAGACCGGAGCGTGGCAAGTGGGTTACTGACCCCGAACCTCTCCTTCATAACGCCAGACTCCCCAAACACTGTGAACGGAGCTCTCCCCCCCACCCCGGGAAATACAGTATTTATAAAAATTAAGCACCAAGAAATGCACTTACCACGTTATTGGTACATTAAGTCCATTCTTCACTCTTTGTTTCCTGAGAAACTATTAAAATAATGGCAATCCATATTCAAAAATCCCGCCAAGAAACTCGCGCTGGGCATGCGCAGTGCTGCAAAGGCAGAATTTCTGCTGCCTTCAGCTCCCCTTGAAACTGACGGCTCAGGCAGCGCTGACGGCCCGTGGGCTGCACAGCCCTTCCCGTGTTACAAGCGCTGCGGATGAAAGGCACGGAGAATTATGCCTACCTAAGAGATCCATCTCTTAGATAGGCATAATTCTCCCATGCCTTTACTATTTATATTTATAATTGCCATTTCATAATCTTAGTCAGGGTAGGCAGTGCCTACCTTGCCTACCCTGACGCACGTGCCTGGTTTCCAATGAGATGGATATGGCCCCTCAGGCCTCCATTAGCTCCCACCACACCGCCATTGGCTCCCATTTCTCCCCCCCGCCCATCCACAAGCTGCCATTTGCTCCCGTACATTGAGTCACCTCGATCCCTTAATCAGGAGCCATCTCACTTGGATTTCTTTACCTCACTACTTCTCCTTGCATTAAATCACCAAGAACATTTCTTTCCAGCCGCTTTGTCTTGCTTGCAACATCTCATTGAGAGTGGTGTTAATTCTTCAATCGGAGAACAAAGGGCTTTAGAGAGCAAAGTGCTTCAGAGAACAAAGGTTTAAGGTGAAGGGGAAAAGATTTAATAGGAAGGTGAGGGGTAACTTTTTTGCACAAAGGGGGGTGGTTGGAATAAGCTGCCAGAGGAAGTTGTTGAGGCTGGGACTATCCCAACATTTAAAAAGCAGTTAGACAGGTAGATGGAAAGGACAGGTCTGGAGGGATATGGACCAAATGCTGGCAGGTGGGATTAGTGTAGCTGGGACATGTTGGCTGATGTGGGCAAGTTGGGCTGGAGGGCCTGTTTTCACACTGTATCAGTGTGACTGACTCCATGACTCTTTGTAGCTGCATATGGTGCAGTTTATGCGATATTGTTAAGTTTGCGTTATTTCTACAGGTATGCTTTTGGCTGCATTAGAGCCATTTAATTCATGAGGATGTTGCCAGGACTCAAAGACTTGACCTTCACGGAGCAGTTGAGCAGGCTAGAGCTCTACTCCTTGGAGCGCAGTAGGATGAAGGGTGACCTTATAGAAATGTACAAAATACTGAGAGGAATAGATCGAGGAAATAAAAAACAGTTTATTTCCCAAAGTAGCGGGATCAAGAACCAGAGGACATAGGGTTAAGCTGAGGGGGAAAGATTTAATAGGAACCTGAGGGGTAACACAAACAGTGGTGGGAGTATGGAAAGAGCTGTCGGAAAAGGTAGTTGAGGCAGGTACTATCGCAATGTTTAAAAAAAATTAGATGGGTACGTGGATAGGATAAGTTTAGTGGGATACGGGTCAAATGCAGGCAGGTAGGACCAGCTTAGATGGAACGTTGGTCTGTGTTGGCAATTTGGGCCGATGGGTCTGTTTCCACGCTCTATTATCTTTACTATTGTTTATTGAAAGCAGTTCTTCTAACGAGAAGCAAGCATTTATTCTAGAGAGTGTTTAAAGTTGATTCTTTAACAGTTGTACTAGTCCCTGTTGGAATATTAATGGAGATATTGATCCAAGGATTTAGAGTCCTGTTCCTCATTTAGATAAATGACTGCAAACTGATCAAACAGGCTGCAAGGACTGTCTGCCTGTCGCCTTCTCTCCGTTAAGCAAATGTCTGTGGCTAAATGTCTTCTGTTGTCTAATTAGACATTCTTGGTTGAGATTTGCTCTAAGCAAGAAGAAATTCGAACTAGTCAGCTGTCGGCAGGTGACATTGGGGCAGAGTCAAATACTCCCACATTAAAGTCCATGTGACTGAGTGAGGTTGTTTGGCACACATTTCAGAAAACTACTGTCTGCTATATATAGGTAGAAATGAACTGTGAATGCTGGTGTGCACCTAAGACAGACACAAAGTGCTGGGGTAACTCAGCGAGTTGGGCAGCATCTCTGGCGCAAAAGGATGGGTGATATTTCGGTCGGGACCCTTCTTCAGATGGAAAGTAGAGGGGAAAGTAGAGTCCTCCCTTCTACTTTCAGTCTGAAGAAGGGTCCTGACTGGAAACGTCACCCATCCTTTTTCTCCAGCGGTGCTGCCCAACTCGCTGAGTTACCCCAGCACTTTGTGTCTACCATCTGCTACATCTTTATTTGCACTGTGCCACCTTGTAAATTCATTAACTCTGTTTAATCCCACAAGGAAATAAACTCAACTTAATTTTATTTTTAAAGCAAATGATCCAGAACAAAAAATAATTTTAAAATGCAAAACTACAGTGCTGTTTCTCTGTTATTTTTCTAAATTTACTCTGATCTTGTGGCTCTGCCAAGTATAGGGTCGGAAACTGGAGGTAGGAAAGGGCCAGAACAAATTAGGGTAGGCAAAAGGTGACCAAGGAAGGGTGGAGCCCATATGTCTCATTGTTGAGTGGGGAAAAGGTGATATCGAAAGTATACAAGGATGTGAACAGTGGAACTAGTAAGACAATAAGGGTGGGGGATGAATGGAATAGAAGTGTTACTTGAAATAAGAGAAATCAACGTTCATACAGTTGGGTTTAATATTCCTTTGTTATGAATCATAACCTGAGTAAAACCCTTGAGTCATTTTAATATGAGGCCTGATTATTTCCCCTCTTCTAGTTCTTTGAACCTTCCTGTATTTAAGTCTGCAGCCATAAACAGCCATGCCCCAGACACAAGACCATAGCACTTTTCCACTTTACATCTCCTTTAAACTAAAGATAGACACCAAATGCTTGAGTAACTCAGCGGGTCAGGCAGTGGAATAGTGACGTTTCGGATCAGAGCCCTTCTGCAGACAGTCTGAATTTTGAGTCTGAAGAAGGGTTCTGACCCAAAATGTAATCTATTCCTTTTCTCCAGAGATTCTGCCTGACCCACTCGGTTACTCCAGTATGTTTTTATCTATCTTTGGTATAAACCAGCATCTGCAGTTTCTTTGTACACATCTCCTTTAAACTATTCTCCCAAAGACTTCATCTATGGAACTGATGCATTACAATGCAGACAACTATATTCTGCACTCTGTATCTTTCCCTTTGCTTTATCTATTGTACTCATAAGTTTATAACTTCCAGGAGCAGAATTAGGCCATTCGGCCCATCAAGTCAACTCCGCCATTCTATCATGGCTGATCAATTTTCCCCCCTCAATCCCATTCTCCTGCTTTCGCCCCATAACCCCTGGCTGCCTTACTAATCAAGAATCTGTCAATCTCCGCCTTGAAAGTCCATTGAACTGGCCTCCACTGACGTCTGTGGCAATGAATTCCACAGATTCAATGGTGTCCTAAGTCTGAATTGATTGCACTTATAAGTGGTGTATCTGATCTGTTTGGATAGCATGCAAAATGTACCTCGGTCCATTTGACAATAATGGTGGCACGGTGGCAAAACGGTAGTGTTGCTGCCTTACCGCACTTGCAATACCAGAGATCCGGTTTCGATCTGTACGGAGTTTCTATGTTCTCCCCGTGACCACGTGGGTTTTTTCCGAGATCTTCGGTTTGCCCCCACACTCCAAAGACATACAAGTATGTAGGTAAATTGGCTTGGTAAATGTAAAAATTGTCCCTAGTGTGTATAGGATAGTGTTAATATGCGGGGATCGCTAGTCGGTGTGAAGGGCCTGTTTCTGCGCTGTTTCTCTAAACTAAACTAAACTAAAAAAAAATAAACATAAATCAAAACCCATGATCAAACCTTAGGTTCTCTTTGTGTTTCTCAATGTCAATCTTTTGCTGCTTCTAGTTCCTGTGAGGCAATTTAGGATTTTCTATTGGATATTCATTGGACGTTGTTGCCCTTGAACCCAGGGGTAACAGTTCTTGGGCTTTTGACTCTTCATGATGGTTGCAGAGCTAATGATCATCCTATAGGCAAATATAGAAATAAATCCTTGTTGTCAGAATAATTGACGTTAGTTACTGGTAGTGACTTTCAAATAGCTTTATTTTAAAAGCTGAATTTATCTAATTTCAAAAGCATACTCTCTGTCCATTTACATTGTCAAGTTTAGGACTTTATTCCTTGGAGCACAGGACGATGAGAGGTGATCTTTTAAATATGTCATCATGAGAGGAATATATAGGGTAGATGCACAATCTTTTACACAGATTAAAGGAATCTGTTTAAACTGTTTTAAGGAGGACATAGGTTTAAAGTGAGGGGGGGTGGGGGAAGATTTCATAGGAATCTGAGGGGCTACTTTTTTTTTCTACAAAGGGTGTATTTGTGTACGGAAGATGCTGCTCAATATACAGCTTGTATACGAAACAAGCTGCCTGAGTCATAGTGATGCAGCGTGGAAACTGGCCCAACTTGCCCATGCCGACCAAGATGCCACATCTGCACTAGTCCCACCTGCCTACATTTGGTCCTATCCATGTACCTGTCTGTTTCTTAAATGTTGTGATAATGCCTACCTGTTGCATACACCTAGGAGGAGGTGGTTGACGCAGGTACTATCAGTCCCATTTGCAGGAATTAATTGAAAAGTGGCAGGTTTGTCACTGCCTTTGACGGCTGATATCGGACGGTCCGCATCAGATCCTGAGGAAGGGCCCCGACCCCCAACTTTACCGTTCACATTCACCAGAGATGCTGCCTGATTCACTGAGTTACTCCAGCATTGTCTTTTTTTTTGGTAAACCAGCATCTGCAGTTCCTTTGCTTCTCCGAACAAATTAAACAAATAGTTCTCATTCATAAGTTTCATGTTACAAGCTAATCAGGATGCATGACTTTCATTTTGGATGGGAACAATTTCTACACCAAAACTTGATGATTAAAGAGAAATGGTTTTGTATAAAGAGCTGAATACTGTAATGTAATGCCTATGGCACTGGGGCTAATGAAGCTATCAGGCCATCGCTGGCTAGCAAATCCAGAAACACATTCTCAAGGTATATTCTCAATTGTGTTTGTTGTGTGAAGCTAAAACTAATAATTTAGAGATATTTTGTTTATTTAGATCTTTAGTTCAGGGACACAGAATGGAAACCGGGCCTTTGGCCCACTGACCAACAATCACCCCGTATACTGGTTCTATCCTACTACCTAGGGATAATTTACAGAAGCCTATTAACCTACTCGCCTGCATGTCTTTGGAATGTGAGAGGAAACCCATGCGGTCACAGGAAGAACGTGCAAAGTCTGTGCAGGCAGCACCCGTAGTCAGTTGCAAACCCAGGTCTCTGGTGCCGTGAGGCAGCAACTCTACCGCTGCGCCTCTGTGTCGCCTCGGAAATTATGTTACATTTCATTCCTTTTCCCCCAGGGCCCCAAATATCATCTCTTTAGGTTAGTTTTAAAATGAAACAAAGGTTCTCTCTAAATTTGTCTTCCATTTCAAAGTATGAAGCAACATGCAAGACTCGAAACATGGAGTTAATAGATGTGTGAGGGTTTTATTTTCCCACTTTTCTCTTGTCGCAGTTTGTGAGACAGAAATGGAAAAAGTCTGTCGCCTTTCACCAGAAGAACATCTACAGCCTTTCAAAGATAAAATGGAAGAATTCATTAATCAAGGTAAATGGAGTAAGAGTTCAGACCTTTTTATAAATAAAAGACTAGGTAAGTGATATTATGTATTTTAACCATGACAATATTTGTTTTGGCATGAGGCATTGCCAAGGAGTATAATTAATCAGTGTCACAACTACATTACAAACGCATAGGCAGCTTGACAAGAGGTTCTTAGGATGCTGCAACAAAAATATTGATATCTGAACCTTAAATTGCTTTCAATATACTAAAAATAAGCACGTTATTAGCTTGCTTCAACAATGAGGTTATAAAGACATTTAAAACTTATGTGGGCTGATTAATCATGAGAACACTGTTTATCAATGATACCTGACGGCGGTTTGGGAACAGACTTTTCTTTTTCCTCCTCCCGGTGTATCTCCGACAAAGACACTGAATTCCTTGTTTTATTTTGCAAAATAGATTGAGATGACAAGTTGGCCATTTAAGGAGAATGAGTCAACCCAACGTGCATGTTTCCAAGTTGCAGAAACATGGATACAGCCGAACAAACTCCCTAATCCCCAACGCCCAAGGCAAATCTTCTGGTGTTTGAATTTGCAGTTGGCTCTCTGCGCTCTTTACATTTTGAGAGCCTAAAAAAAAAATGTTTTCCAAACAATAATTTTTTGTGTAGTTACTATTGATAGATGAATCTTGCTTTAGTGCAGAAGAAATGTTGTAGGTCGACTGTTTAAAATGTGTGCAAATTAATTGGAATGTATACTTTAAACGTAGACAGTGGCTTCCATGGTATGTAGTTAAGTGGGTTCTCCGGACAAGCTTGCATATTCCTTTAATCCAATATTTGCCGTCTACGATGATAACTGCCCAAAGGATTTCAAGTTGTACATTTGTTCAAAGATGTTGGCACTAGGGCGACTCTAGGCTATAATCTTGACAGCCTGTTAAACTAGTGAATTTGCTAATTGCAGCTATTTTTAGGAATTAAATTTCCACTGAACTTTGCTTGCTTTTCAGCACAAGGGTTTACAAGTCTTTTGGGTTTTTTTTTCTCTTTCCAAGTGTAGACATTTTATTAGCTAACCTTAAATATCTCTTTCTAAAGTTATTGTAACTGCACTGAACAATTATATTCGTATCTCGCATTCAAAAAGGGGGGAAAATGCAAGAGCTCAAACTGGCCTGTTGATAGTCGCAATGGACAAGTTGGTCCTGAAAAGGAAAGTGACCATTTCGAACAGTAAGATAGTCACAAAAAGCTGGAGTAACTCAGCAGGACAGGCAGCATCTCTGGAGAGAAGGAATGGGTGACGTTTCGGGTCGAGACCCTTCTTTACACATTTCGATCAGTTCAGGTCCATAAACATCAACTCAATCTGACAACTTTGAGGCATTCAAATCAGATTATTGGTATCTTCAGTGCAAAGTTGCATTTTAGTTTTGCTTTTAGTTTAATTTAATATATGGGGAGTTTTAATTTAAAATTGATGCATCATTTGAGAGGGACCGGTATTAAATCTTTGTGGACTTAACTCATTTGATTTGATTTCAATTATTAGTTCCCCTCTGTTATCAGGCTTTTGAACGGTTCTTCCATAAGCTAGGGTACTGTCCGATTCATCTCTACACCATTGCATACGTTGGTCTTTGTCTGGGTCTTTCCATGGTCTTTGTCTCGGGGACAGATGTGCTACAAAGCTGTGAACTGTAGTCTGAAGGAGGGTTCCGACCTGAAACGTCACCTGTCCTTTTTCTCCTGAGATGCTGCCTGACCTGTTGAATTACTCCAGCGTTTTGTATCCATCTTAACTATATCATTCACTATTTATCTCCTCCTTTGCTCTATCTATTGTACTTGAGTTTGACTTAATTGCATTTATGTATAGTACCATTTTACCTGGTTCAATAGCATGCAAAAAAAAGCTTTTCACTATAACTCGGTACATAGGGTCATACAGCAACATGCCCACGCCAACCAAGATGCCCCATTTATACTAGACCCACCTGACTGGATTGGTCCATATATCCCTCTATACCTTTCCTATCCTTGTACCTGTCCTAATGCCTTTTCAATGTTATAGTACCAGCCTCAACTACATCCTCTGGCAGCTCGTTCCATTTACCCACCACCCTCTGTGTGCAAAATGTTGCAAAAATTCTATTGAATTTTTCCGCATTTTACCTTAAGCCTATGTCCTCTGGCTCTTGATTGCCCTACTCTGGGTATAAGACTCTACCCTATCTATTCCCCTCATGACTTTATACACCCCTATGAGATCACCCCTCAGCTTCCTACTCTCCAAGAAATGAAGTCCTATCCTACCCAACCTCGCCCAATAGCTTAGTCCCTTGGGTCCAGGCAATGTCATAATAAATAATGAAGTGACAATAATAAAGTTAAACCTAAGTAGCTGAAGTAGTCTGAAGAAGTGTCTCGACCCGAAACGTCACCAATACCTTTTCTCCAGAGATGCTCTCTGACCCGCTGAGTTACTCTAGCTTTTTGTGTCTATCTTTGCATCTAGCATCAACATTTCTTTCCTGCACTGATCTACCTTAATATGACCACGCGCCTTTGGACAAATGGCATGCCAGCACCCTTCCACTTGCGTGTTGGGTGTGAAGACAATCTGGGGCCTTCATGCAACCATGTTATTAATGGACAGCCTGCAATGAGAGTGTAAAAGGTTACCTTTGATCAGTGAAGGAGCACCAACGTTAAAAAACATTTTTTTCAGAAATGGAACACCCTTGTTTTCTAGGCAATTGATTGCTCCAGAATCAGTTTAGTGTCAGGAGAAATATATGGTTGTTAAACAGACTTGCGTTTGGTCTGTCCGTTTTCAGCACTCAAGGAAAAACAAAAGTTATTATTATTTGTTGTGGATATTGACTTTAAAACCGCAATGTCTCGGCGTATTTCACTTTCAAGCACATTTTTCCAAAGCCCCAAGACAGTAAAGATTGTTTACCTTCAGAGCTGTCTGTCAGCCTTGTGGGTGTGTGACTGGGATCACAGACTGCTGTCAGACTGGTGCCTATAGTCCTAGTCTCACTGCCATGCCTGACTGACGGCCACTAAAGTAAACAAATACAGCAAACTTTTGAATTACTATGGCTCAGTAGCCAAGAGGAATTGGGAGTCTTTTCTTAACCTTAGCTGGTGGGGGAATAAAAATATTTTGAAAGTGCTTTAGAATTAAACTCTTTAAACAAAACAAGGGGCCGACGTGGCTTCTAGATGCCATCGGTCCCCCTTTGCGCTAATGTGAGGTTGTCGGCTTCCCGTCAGTCTCCTAGATGTACAGCACGTGCCTACTTGAATTAAATGTTTCATTAACCACTTGAAAGTCTTGGGTCTGGCCACTAACACTGGCTGAGCTAAGTGATGAGTGCATGGCAATTAAGATTTGTGATGAAGATAGACACAAAGTGCTGGAGTAAATCAGCGGGTCAGGCAGCATCTCTGGAGAAAAAGGATGGATGCCGTTTCGGGTTGAGACCCTTCTTCAGACTGGTTCCAACCGGAAACGCTGGTTTAGAAATAGGGGGCGCCGTCCTGTATGGGTATGGCTGCCCAGCCTGCAGCTGTGCATTTTTTTACTTTTTAAAATGTTTAGTTAGTTGAGTTTTTGTTTTTCGGAGCTCTAGTCTTTTTTATGTGTGTGTGGGGGGGGGGGGGGGGGGGGGGGGGGGTGGAGGGCGTAAGGGAGAAACTGATTTTCAGGGTCCCTACCTGGTCGGAGAGGCAGCTTTTCTCGGGGCAGCATCTTCGACCCATCCTCGCGGCCAACCAGCGGGCCTGGAGCGGCGTTTCCTGAGGGGACCAGCCAGGACCTCGGCTTCAGCGGCGGCGCAGCGCTGGAGCGCTATCGCGGAGCGGGCGATGCTTTGCTCGCCGCGCTGGAGCTCCGGTGAGCTGAGACCGCCGATGAAACATCACGGAGCTGCGGGACTGTGTAGCGGCCAGCTGCGGGCGGCGGCGCTGACTTTAACATTGGGAGCCTGGGATCTCTCGTCAAGATCGCCATTGGTGGAGCTCCATCCAGCGCGGCCTGTCGGCTTCAGAAGCCGCAATCTCCGGTAAGGAAGCGGCCGTTCTAGGTATCCCAAGCCGCTGAGAGGATTCTCCCGATGCCGGAGCACCATCACCCTGCAAGAATGGCCTGGAACATCGGGCCTCCATGAAGGCGACTGCGGAGACCTCAACAGGCCCGACTATGGGTGGACATGGGGAGGGGGACTGGACTTTGTGCCTTCCCTCACAGTGGGAACCATTGTGGGGGGTTGTTCGTTATGTTTACATTTCTTTATTACTGTTATGTTGTATTCTTTTTTTTATGTGCAGCAATGGTAATAGGCATTTCACCCATTCGTCACCCATTCTATGTAGACTATTTTCTAAATGGGGAAAGAATCCAGAAAGTGGAGGTGCAAAGGGACTTGGGAGTGCTGGTGCAGGATTCCCAAACAGTTAATCTGCTCGTCGAATCGGTAGTAAAGAAAGCAAATTCACTGCGAGCATTTATTTCAAGAGGGCTTGCATACAAAAGCAGGGATGTAATGTTGAGGCTCTGTAAGGCACTGATAAGGCCTTAGAATATTGTGAGCAATTTTGGGCACCATATCTGAGGAAGGATGTGCTGGCTCTGGAGAGGGTCCAGAGGAGGTTTACAAGAATGATCCCAGCAATGTGTAGTTTAACCTATGATGAGCGTTTGTCAGCACTGGGCCTGTACTTGCTGAGGTTTCAAAGCATGAGTGGATGTGGGGAGGATGTTTCCACTAATGGGAGAGTCTAGGACTAGAGGTCATGACCTCAGAATTAAAGGACGTTCTTTTAGGAAGGAGATGATAAATTTATTTCATCAGAGGGTGGTGAATCTGTGGAATTATTTGCCACAGAAGGCTGTGGAGGCCAAGTCAGTGGATATTTTTAAGGCAGAGATGGATAGATTCTTGATTGATACAGGTGTTAGAGGTTATGGGGAGAAGGCAGGAGAATGGGGTTAGGAAGGAGAAATAGATCAGTCAAGATTGAATGGCAGAGTAGATTTGATGAGCCAAATGGCCAAATTCTACTCCTATCACTTATGGCCTTATGATCCTTCTCCAATGATGCTGCCTGATCCATTAAGTTACTCCAACACTATCGTTTTGTGCAAACCAGCATCGGTAGTTCCTTGTTACTGCTTGGCAAATTGACTTGATTGTGCAAACCAAAGTTTCTCACTGTACCTTGGTGCACATAACAGTAATAAACCTAAACAAGTCTTGTGATGATTCAGGTTTGTAATAGGTTAAAGGTGGAAAGGATGAATTTATTCGTTCAATTGAAATGGTTTCATTAACATCACATCATTCGCTGTCAGATGCCTTTGAGTATTTACATTTTATAAATAGATATTCTACAATCTTTGCAGGCACTATCGCAATGTTTAAGAAACATTTAGACAGGTACTAGGATAGGTTAAGAGGGATACGGGCTAAACACAGGCAAGTGGGACGAGTGTGGATGGGTCGTGTTGGTCGGCGTGGGTACGTTGGGCCAAAGGGCCTGTTTCTACACAGTCTGACTGTAATATAGTGATTTGAGCCTTTTTTTAGGATTTGCTTTCCGATTCCTAAGGTGTTAGATCAAAAGATATTTCAATTAGAAGAAACAAGGAGCTGCAGATGCTGGTTTACACAAGAGGACACAAAGTGCTGGTGTAACTCAACGTGACATGTAGCATCTCTGGAAAGCATGAATAGGTGATGTTTTGGGTTGGGTCCCTTCTACAGACTGATTATAAATGACAGTAGAATATTTGAAAGCACTCATCCGCATACAAAGGTTTGACGCAGTTGGTCATACCTTTTTTTCTCCAAAGCACTGTCCTTGATTACAGATTATAAACTTTCTCTGCTGGGCTGAAGCACATTCAAAATATTTCTTCAGGCTGATTGTCTGAGAATAGTCCCGACCTGTCATCGTTCACCTTCGCCATGTTTCTATGGATATATTGCCCGACCCAATGAGTTTACCCAAGCACTTTGGTCCTTTTGGTGATTTCATCTCATTTCTTTTTTTCACAAAATGGATTGACATCCATTTTCTTCGGCTTATCCATTGGGACAAAGCTTTCTCTTAATGAAAACCTTTGATTGCAAATTCGCATTAAAATACATCTTTAGTTATCGGCCCAGGGAATTACACTAGTTTCCTTTCTGCTGATCAAACATGCCTAGCCCCATAGTTTTGGAGCCATTCTCGTAAACGTCTTAATGCACCTGCTTGCAAGCATCTTCATGATTGCCCACAGATGGAGACATCACTCAAATGGACACACCATTCGATCCTCGAGGTCAAATTGTTACTTTGAAATCATTTAAGGTTGCATATTTGAGAGAAAAAAAATTGCAGTGATGTCTTATCTTACGAAACCCTTTCAGAATGTCCCAAAATTATTTGAAAGCAATGAAGCACTTTGGAAATGGATTCACTGCAGTAAATCAAGAGAGGCCGTTCTCAGTCTTGGCAACACAAGTTATACTGTTGACAGTGTAGCTCTTGGTGGTTTGTATTCTCGTTATCTTTGAAAAGAATGATGAAGATATATTTCTCAATGCCTATCAAACCCCTTACTAAATTGAGGCATTAAAAAAACATGCCGCACCTTTTGGTATTTATTGCATTTTAGAAAGATGCTCAGATATATACAACGAGCTTGATCTGAATTGTTACAAAATGAGTGACAAATATACCAGATACCAAATAAACGGTGTTAAAATAATTGTATGTCTAAAAAAAATAAAAAAAAACCTACGACTATAGTTCCTTCGTGTTATCTTGGGAGATGAGGCTACATTCTCACTTGCTGGTTGTAAAAGATTTGATTTCGGCATCAGATATTTTCCAATGTATAAAGGATTAAGAGACACTAGACCAAGGGGGATCCGTTGGGTCCCGACCCCTCAATTTGGGCGCGGTTGCGGGGGTGGGGGGGGGGGGGGAGGGGGCGGCTGCGGCATCACACACACACATTTAACACCCCCACACACACACCGGGGGGGGGGGGAAGGGGGAGTGAGGGGGGAGAGGGGAGGTAGGGGGGAGAGAGAGGCGTTGTGGGGTGCGAGAGAGAGGAGGTTGGGGAGGGTTAGTGTGGGGGAGAGAGGGACACAGAGAGGGGCACACAGAGGCAGAGAGAGGGACACAGAGGCAGAGAGGGGGTGTGAGTGAGAGGCAGAGCGGGGCAGGGGGAGGAGAGTTTGAGTCTGGGTGGGGGGGGCAAGTCATCAGAGGTGAGGGCTGGTTCTCGAATGCAATAATCAGTTGCTCCCGGCAGCGCGAGCAAGAAGACAGCGTGTTTTTTTTCAAAAGTCTTGCGAGCGGCGCGGTTACCCTCGGGCCGACGTTCACAGTTCTTCAAAAGCAAGCCGGTGACCTCTGGTGACCTCCGGTGACCTCGGGATCTACAGAACTTGCTCGTTCTTTCTGCAATAACGCCGCCACCATGTTGTTGAACTTCAAGATGGCCAGCTGGACGACTTGATGACGTGTTCATGGGCTTCAATCCACGTAACTGGCTGCGCATTGAAAAGTCTGCGCAGCTGGTCGCGAGGAGCAAAGGCATTGTAACGTCATGCAGCTCGCTTCAGATTCAGTTATATTTTAAAACAATTTTAGTAAAAAAAACTCAGGAAATAATTAACCGCATTTTCAGATGTGGAGATTTTTGAATTCTTGAGGTAAATCTCTACCGGAATATGTAAAAATTTATCCGTTATCGCATTGGGTTTTGGAGGAGATATGACTGACAACCAACCAACCAAACAAATAAACTAACAAAGAGAGTTTTAATAGTTACTAGACCAAGTGCAGACCCGTTGGGAGGGTGGGGGAGGGGGGAGGGGAGGGTGAGAGAGATGGGAGGAGAGAGAGGGGGAGGGTGGTGTGGAGGGGAGGGATTGGGGGTTTTGTTTTAAGGGGGTTTAGGGGAGGGCAGGGGGAGAGGAAGGGGGAGAGAGAGAGAGGGGGGGGGAGAGGAGAGAGAGGGAGACGAGAGAGCGGGGGAGAAGAGGAGGGGGAGAGGGAGAGAGAGAGAGGGGGGATGAGGGGGGAGAGAGGGGAGAGGGAGAGGGGGATGGATAGAGAGAGAGTGAGGTAGAGACGTAAGAGCAGAGAGAGAATGGGGAGAGAGAAAGAGAAATAAGGGGCAGAGACAGAAGGGCAAGTGACAGAGGGAGGGGGTGGAGGGGAGGAGGTGGAGGTTGGTGAGGGGAGGGCGGTTAATGGGGGTGAGGGAGGGCTATGTGAGTGAGATGGAGGGGAGAGGGGGGGAATGGAAGGGGCGAATGGAGGGGGGGGGTGGGGCATGAAGGGAGGGTGGGGAAGGGATGGGGTACGAGGGAGAGAGGGGAAGAGTGGGGAGGGGGGAGGGGAAGCAGGGGTGGGGCAGTCCAACTATTCCCCACTCCCTATTCTCCCACCACACCTCCCCTATCTTATTCCCCACACTCTCCCTCCTCACCTCCCCCACTCCCCCCTCTCCCTCCCTACTCCCTCATCTCCCTCCCTACTCTCCCTCAATCCCCCGACTACCCCTCTTCACCTCCCCAGGATCGGGCCTTACCCCACCCGCCCGTTGCCTTACCGCATCTCCCGATCTGCAGAGCATGCCGGCTAGAGAGCGGAACTGACGCCTTATCTCTCCTCCCGTACGGCAGAGCATTTTGAGAACCGGGTGGGGGGGGGGGGGTTTGAGCGGGAGCGCGCTTGTGGGCAATTCCACTGCGGAATAAGGCGCGAGCATTGTTGAGGGGGGGGGGGTGTGTTTGGAGCGCGGCGGCGATTCGAGCTGCGGGAAGGCGCTGAGTGTAGTTGGGGAGGGAGGGGGGAAACCGGGCTGCGAAATGAAGAGGGAGAGAAGCGGCTTGGGATTGGTCGGATTGTGTGGGGGGGAAAAAAATTGTGATTTTTTTAAGCAGCTCGTGAGGTGCCATTTTGATTTTTAAATGAGTGAGGGGGGGGGGGGGGGGGGGGAGGATTTTATTTTAAAAATGTGCACATAAAAATGTCTAAATGTAATGAGGAGTGACTTCCCTGAATGTAAAAAATGGAAAATGGAAAAAATAACGGCGTTTTCGCGTCTGGTTTTGGCGGACCATGGAATCAAAGAAGATCTTATCTGAAAAAAAAATATGGAATTTGACATACACACACACACACACACACACACACACACACACCGCCGACACGCACGCGCGCGCGCACACACACCACACACACACACACACACAACACCACACACACACACACACACACACACACACACACACACACACACACACACACACACACACACACACACAGTTTTAAAAGTATACTAGACCAAGTGCAGACCCATTGGGTCTGTTCCCCAACGCGGGGGTGGGCGGGGCAGCACGTCCCTGAGGGTGGGTGAGGGGGGTTAGAGAGGGGGGAAGGGGAGGGGGAGCGGAGGAGGGGAAGGTGAGAGGAGAGGGAGTTAGGGGAGACGAGGAGAGGGGGAGGAAGAGGGGGAGAGAGAGAGGTGGACGAGAGGGGGTGTGAGAGAGGAGGGGGGAGAGAGAAAGAAATTTTATATTATTTAATTACAATATTTTCATTTATTAATTAAATTACACGAGAGGTGGGGAGGGGAATGGAGAGGGGAAAGATGAGGAGGGGAGAGGGTAGCAGGGAGTGTAGTGTAAGTGCAAGGGGGAAGGAGGTGGGGGGAGATGGGGTGAAGAGGGGGGGTGTGTGGGGGAGGGTGTGAGAGGTTCAGGGAGGGGGTGAGAGGGTGGGGGGGGGAGAGATGGGGAGGGAAAAAAAAAGGAGAGAGGAAAAAAAAAACGGGGAGAGTGGAGATGGTTATGGGGAGGAGGTGGGAGGGAGGGGGAGTGTGGAGGGAGGTGAGCGGAGCGAGGGGGAAGAGTGGTGAGGGGAGGGAAGGGAGGGTGGAGAGAGGGGGTGGGGAGAGGCAGAGGTGGGGGATGGGGAGAGAGAAGTGGAAGAGTGGGAGGGAAGGTGAGAGGTGTAGGGGGCCGGCAGTGGTGGAAGTGGGAGAGAGAGAGGGGGGAGGGGGAGTGGTGGAAGAGGGAGAGAGGAGTAGGGGAACGGGGTGGGGGAGATAGGGAGGGAGGGGGGAGAGAGGGTGGGGGAGGGAGAGAGGTGGGGTGGGAGAGGGGTGGGGGAAGGGAGGGGCAGAGAAGTGGAAGAGTGGAGGGGAGAGAGGGGGTGGGGGAGTGGTGGAAGAGGACAGAAGGGTAGGGGGAAGGGGGTGGGTGGGTGTGGTGGAAGAGTGATCAAGGGGTAGGGGAAAGGGGGTGGGGGAGAGAGGGAAGGGGCAGGGGGAGAGGGAAAGGGGTGGGAGGAGGAGGGGGCAGAGCGGGGTGGGGGAAGGGGAGGGGGGGGGTGAGGGGAAAGAGGTGGCGGGGAGGGGGGAGGAGAGAGGTGGGGGGAGAGAGAGAGGAGAGGGAGAGAGGAGGGGGAGAGAGGAGAGGTGGAGGGAATGTGCGGAGCGGGAGGGAGTGGGGAGTGGGGCGGAGTGGGGTAGCAGGGAGTGGTGCAAGAGAGAGAGGAAGGGAGGGGGTGGAGATGGGGGTGAAGAGGGGTGGGGAGAGAGGGGAGTGGGAGGGGAGGGGTGAGGAGAGAGCGGGAGATGGAGGGGGAGTGTGAGGAGGGGGGTGGAGGAGAAGGGGGTGAGAGGGTTCGGGGAGGGGATGTGAGAGGGGAGAGGTGGGGGGAGAGAGAGGGAGGGGAGAGAGGGCGGTAGAAGTGTGGAGAAGGGGGGAGGGAGGGAGAGTAGGGGAGTGGTGAGGGAAAGAGTGTGGAGGAGTGGGAGGGGGAGTGAGAGAAGGTTAAGAGTGGGGAGGGAGAGGGGGGTGGGGGAGGGTGATGGGGGAGGGGTGGGGGGGGATTGGGGGAGAGGGTGGAAGAAATGGGGAGGGGAGAGGGTAGGGGGGAGTGGTGGGGGAGGGGGAGGGGTGGAAGGGGGAGGGGAAGGGGGGGGGGGTTAGATGGAAGGGGAGGGAGGGAGAGGTGGGGGAAGGGGGTGGGGGGAGAGGGGGAGAGATGTGGAGGAGTGGGGCTGGAGGGATAGGGGAGAGTGGTTGAAGTGGGAGAGAGGTGGGGAGGGGGGTTAGGGTGGAGAGGTGGAAGAGGGAGAGGTGGGGTAGGAAAAAATGGTTGGGGAAAGAGATGGAGGGGGTGGGGGAGAGAGAGGGAAGGGGGTGGGGGAGGGGAGTGGGGGATGAGGGAGGGGTAGGGAGGGGAGGGAGATGGAGAGGGGGGAGGAGAGGTGTGGGGTGAGGGGGGGGAGGAGAGAGGGGTGGGGAGGGAGGGGAGGGGAGAGGGTGTGGAGTGGGGGAGAGGGAGAGAGAAGATGGGGTAGGGGAGAGAGGGGGAAAGAGTGTGGAGGGAGGGGGATTGAGTGGGAGGGGGAGGGGTGGAGGTGAGGAGAGGGAAGGGTGGGTGCGGGAGGGTGAGAGGGATGAGGGTGGGGGAGGGGAGGGGAGGAGGGGGAGAGGGAGGGGTTGTGGGGGGGGTGGGGGGAGGAGAGGGGGTGGGGGAGGGGAGAGGGTGGGGGAGGAGAGAGGGATGGGGAAGGGTGAGAGGTGTGGGGGAGGGTGGGGAGGGAGGGGAGGAGGGAGATGGGGTAGGGGAGGGAGGGGGAAGAGTGTGGAGGGAGGGAGAGAGGGTGGGGGAGAGGAGGGGTAAGAGTGGGGAGGTAGTGATGGAGGGGGGAGGGGTAGGGGCAGTCCATCTATTCCCCACTCCCTACCCCCACCCCCAATCCTCTTTCTCTATTCCCACACACGTGATCACGTGCTTCAACACAGGCTGGGGGGGTGGGGGGGTGGTGCGGGGCGGGGGGGGGGGTGAGGGCTGGGGCAAAGGCAGATGTAAATGAGATCCATTCCGATTGGACATCTGTGAGCATTGGGCATTGTGACATCGCACGATGGAATGTTCACCAACATTCTATGGGTGAGAGCGGTTTGATTTTTTTTATGATCTTCAAATAGGCGGGGGGGGGGGGTGGAGGAATTTATTTAAAAAATGTGTATGTAAAAATGTCTAAATGTAATGAGGAGTGCATTAGTGAATGTAAAAGCGTAATCTCTAGCAAAATGGAAAAAATCGCTGTGTTTGAGGGTCTAGTTTTGGCGGACCATGGAATCAAAGGCCAAAAATCTTATCTGCAAAAAAAAATGGAATGTGACATACACCCACAAGATACACACCCAGCCGGCAGACACACACACACACAGAGTTTTAAATAAGGATAGATAGATAGATAGATAGATAGATAGATAGATAGATCCATCCATCCATCCATCCATCCATCCATCCATCCAAGCTCAACTCCTTCGCACAGTCAACCTTTGCTCAGTTTGCCTTTGTGTACATGTTCTCCTACTCTTCTACCTATTCCCATAGTGACCTTTCAGTGCTGGGCCTCCTCCATTGTCACAGTGAGGCCAAACACAAATTGGAGGATCAGCACCTTATATTTTGCTTGGGCTGCTTACAATTCAGCAGTATGAATGTTGATTTCTCTAACTTTGTAACCCTTCCATCCTCTCTCCCCTCTCCCTCTCCCCCTCCCCCCTCCCCCCTGCTCTCTCTCTCTCTCTCTCTCTCTCTCTCTCTCTCTCTCTCTCTCTCTATCTTTCTATCTTTCCTCTCTCTCTCTCTCTCCTTCTCTCTCTCTCTCTCTCTCTCTCTCTCTCTCATCTCTCTCTCTCTCTCTCTCTCCTCTCAGTGTCCCCCTCTCTCTCTCTGTCCCCCTCTCTCTCTCTCTCTCTGTGTTCCCCCTCCTCTCTCTCTCTCTCTGCCCCCCCCTCTCTCTCTCTCTCTCTCTCTCTCTCTCATCTCTGTGTCCCCCTCTCTCTCTGTCCCCCTCTCTCTCTCTCTCTCTCTCTCTCTCTCTCTCTCTCTGTCCCCCACTCTCTCTGTCCCTCTCTCTCCTCTCTCTCTCTCTCTCTCTCTCTCTATCTCTCTCTCTTTCGCTCTCTCATCTCTCTCTTTCTCTCTCTCTCTCACTCTCTCTCTGTCCCCCTCCCTCTGTCCCCTCCCTCTGTCCCCCTGTCCCCCTGTCCCCTAGTTCCCCTGTCCCCTCCCTGTCCCCTCCCTCTGTCCCCCTCCCTGTCCCCCTCCCTCTGTCCCCCTCAAGGCCCTATTTCAATGTTGTATGACTCTATGACAATGACTCTAAAGGATCTATTTGTGTCTTGCTGTACTTTTCCATGCAACGTTGAGAAGTGATGGAGGTAACTTAATCTTTGAAACAACATGACCACATTCTTTTGCGGCATTTTGATGGAGTTACTATTGGAGTACTCTGTTTTCATATTTGATGAGGCCAGCACTTATTACATCTCTTTAACAATCCTCAGAGTTGATGGTGGGCTGCCATCGTGATTTTGTTTGTGTCCAAATGCGATTAATGAATCATGTTTTAATGGCATTTCAGCTGTTTTAAATTTAATTTAAATTGAGTTCATTAACTAAATTTGAACTTGTATTTCTTGGCCATTAGTTGAGACCATTCCATTACCCATTCAACAACAACCACTGTGCCACTGAGTTCATTTTTATTACCAAAAGTTCAATTTTGGCTAATATTGATTTTTTTTTCTAAATGTATGACAAGATCTTTTGCTCTTTCAATGCCATTTATCGAACTACCTCACTACACATGCATTAAGATTGTCTTGATGTTTATTTTCTGTTGATAGTTAGTTTAAGTTTAGTTTATTGTCAAGTGTACCGAGCTTTTGTTCATTGCTAACCAGTCAGGGGTAAGACATGATTATAAATCGTACTGTCCACAGTCTACAGATTCCATCATGCGCTGTATACAATGTACAAACTGTAGTTTTATGGCCTCTCGCACATAATTTAATCCTTTTTGTGCTGCTTAATCTTTTTAGAATATTTCACTCATTTGAAGCAACCAGCCCTCAATATCTAGTTAATTACTGTAGATGTTCCCAAGCAGGGCTTTGGCACATTTGGTCTACACCAGGACTACGTTCCATTGAACACAGAACACTACAGTGCAGGAACAGGCCCTTCGAGCCACAATGTTTGTGCCAAAGATGATGCGGAGTTGACTCCATTTCCTCCAAATACAAGGCGTAGCTATGGGCACGCTCATGGGCCCCATCATTAAACAGTTGATTTCAAAATACATACTGGATTCACTGCGGAGCGGGCGATGCCTTACCTGGATCGCCGTTTGAAGCTCTGGAGTGTTGGGCCTGCTGCTTCAACATCATGGAGCTGTGGTTTGCGGAGCTCCCAGCCTCGGGCCGCGCTGATTTCAACATCGTGGAGCCCTGGGATCCCTTTGCCGAGGGCTGCCAGCGTGAGTCTCCGCCCTGCTCAGCCTGTGGACTTCGGGTGGGAAGGGAAGAATTGACCAGGGAGTTGTGGAGGGAATGGTCTTTGCGGAAAGCAGACGGGGGAAGATGTGGGGAGTGGTGGGGTCACGTTGGAGGTGGTGAAAATGACGGAGGACTATTTGTTGTATGTGACGGCTAGTGGGGTGAAAGATGAGGACTAGGGGGACTCTGCCCTTGTTACGAGTGGGGTGATGTGGAGAGAGAGCAGTGTTGTGGGGCATGGAAGAGACCCTGGTGAGAGCCTCATCTATAGCAGGGAAATGAAGAAGGAGGACATTTCCGATGCCCTGGTGTGAAACACCTCATCCTGGGAGCAGATGCGGCGTAGACGGAGGAGTTGGGAGTAAGGGATGGAGTCCTAACAGGAACTAGGGTGGGAAGAATAGTCTAGATAGCCATGGGAGTCAGTGGGTTTATAGTGGATGTCGGTCAGAAGTCTATCACCTGCGTTGGAGATAGTGAGGTCAAGAAATGGTAGGGAAGTGTCAGAAATGGCCCAGGTGTATTTGAGTGCCGGATGGAAGTTAGTGGTGAAGCGGATGAAGTCAGTCAGTTGTGTGTGGGTGCAGGAGGTAGCACCAAAGCAATCGTCAATGTAGCGGAGATAGAGGTCGGGGATAGGACCCTGGTACGCTGCGGACAAGAATTGAGGCAAAGAGGCAGGCATAGCTGGGGCCCATGAGCGTGCCCATAGCTACGCCTTGTATTTGGAGGAAATAGAGTCAAACGAGAAGTTATTGAGGGTAAGGACCAACTCCGTTAGGCGGAGGAGAGTATCAGTGGACGGGTATGGGTTGATTCTCCAGTCGAGGAAGAACCGGAGGGCTTTGAGACCATCCTGGTGGGGGATGGAGGTGTAAAGTGACTGGACGTCCATGGTGAAGATGAGAGGATGGGGGCCTGGAGAATGGAATGCCCGGAGACGACGGAGGGTGTCTGAGGTGTCTTGAACATAGGTATTGAGGGATTTAACTAGGATGGAGTCAAGATATGTGGAAATAAGTTAGGTTAGGGCCGATGTTTGCAGAGGACATGGGTCTACCAGGACTGTCCAGGTTTGGGGTTTTTGCGGGATGAAGGTATTAAAAGCGGGGCAGTGTGCGGGGTGGGGGACCGATGTGGTCGGATGGCTCGGGGGGCAGGATCCAGGAGTGGATGAAGTCAGGTGGTTGGTGCTAGAGATGGTGGCCTATGTGTCGCCTGTGGGGTCATCGTCAGGGGGAAGTAGGGAGGAGGTGTCTGAAAGTTGGCGGCGTGGCCTCAGCTTTGTAGAGATCGACACGCCTGATACCAGGCACCTCCCTTGTCAGCGGGTTTGATAACTAGTTGGGTTGTTGCGGAGTGAGTTGATGGCTGTACATTCAGGGGGGTGAGAGATTGGAGCGTGAGGACATGGGAGTGAGAATTGCGGCGGTTGATGCCCATCAGCAGTTTTGGATAAAAGTTTCTAAGGGTTGGCCATGAGGGGGGGTCCACGAGGTGGGGGTTCGTTGGAGACGGGAAAAGGGTATCATCATAGGGGCGAGGGACTCCTCCCATGGAAAGAACGCTGTGAGTGGGAGGCGACGGTATGAGAGCTCCAAGTGGTGGTGGGTGCGGAAATCATTCGAGGTAAGGACGGAGGGGGCAAGGTAAGACTCTGCTGAGGAGTTGCCGACCGTTCTGTGTTTCGAGAGGGGAAGGTCAGGGGGGATGGTGAACACAAGGCAGGGGATGGGGGTGGAAAGTAGGTGAGTTGAACTGAGGAATGGCCTGAGGCGTTGAGGTGAGTAATGGCGGTGCGGCGGCCAGGTTTCAATGAGCCCCGGTTACGGCTGGCAATGTTAGATGGGCGGGTGCTGGGCGGCACTGTTGGGTGGGCCAGTGCGAGGTGGGTGGCCAGGTGCGGCGGCGATCGGTAGGTCGGCCCCAGGTGCGGCGGCGAGGTAGGTAGGCCAGATGCGGGCGGCGAGGTTGATAGGCCAGATGACGGCGGTGAGGTTCGGCAGGGGAAAAGGGTTAAATAAACCACATACCTTTTACTTTGTCCTGCACTTC